>OZ010605.1:54407179-54537179 GCA_963932145.1 Acanthosepion lycidas | reverse complement strand
CTAAAGCCTTACTGTCATTCCTTTTTTTATTAATTTGTTCATGTATGGTATTTGTTATTATTATTAGTCACAGGTATCAGAGTTCATTTTCAGTATAATAACAATTAAGAGCATGAAAGAAAAACAATGATTACATTTGTTTTTGGTAAGTTTCTAATGAAGAAATATATTTTTTTAATCATTTCACCCCAAGCAAGGTGAGAATGCCACTAGTACACAGGGGTTTAAAGAGAGTGAAGGTTGGAGAAAAGACTGGGGACCAAGGAAAGGATAAAAGCTGAATGAGGTTCAAGAAGATAGAAGATGGTGATTGGCATTTTTGAAGATTCTAGTTATCAGGGAAGCAAGGAAACATAAGGGAGTTCCACAAGTGGGTAGTGCAAGAAAAGAAACTCTTGGAGTAGAAGTGGTAGTTGCATTTACCTAATCCAACAGTAAAAAGGTAGGACCTATATACCAATCTAGTTGCATGCTTAAACTCACATAGTCGGGACACTAGGAAGAAAAGCTCATCAGAGTAGTAGCCATGAAAATATTTCTAGAAAAGACAGAGGGAAGCCATGCCATGTTGGTGAGAAAGTGATTGAAGTCAAGATGCCAAGTCAAGATCACTTACATTGCAGATCCTGTTTTGGATCTTGTCAAGAGTATCAGGAGCACCTGACCAGATATGGCAACTGTATTCAATGCATGAACAAATGGTAAATTTGTAAATGTGCAAGATAGATTCTGATGAGAAAAACATTCTGTCATGAAACAGTGACCTAACTTTCCTTGCAATAGATACAGCTATTAATTTGATGTAGTTGTTCCACTTCAAGTCTGTTGAAAATGTGAGGTCAAGAAGGCGCAGAGTGTTGCTCTCCATGAATCTAGCATCAGCCATGTTGATGGTGGGTGGGAACAAAAAATATACTTTGTAGGAGAAAAATTATTTTATGATATTGCTTTTGCATTGCACACAATATTTTTCTTTCCAAAGATTAATAATAACAGAGATTATATACTTACACCAAATGGTTGCAATCAGTATTTGTTACTGTTAAAGATAAATCCATATAACAGAAAAGAAGGCGGTATCCCCTGTCCATATAATGAATAATTTTTATTTTATACATTAAGTTCCCAATTATATATATATATATATATATATATATATATATATATATATATATATATATATATATATATACGAGCAGTAGAGCCTGGTGTTGCCCAGGGATATGACAGTAAGAGATAGATCAAGTATCGACCATCATAAAGACTGAAAAATAAAATTGACAAAGATTATTGTTTAAAGTTGACGGACATGCATGACTTAATTAGTTTTTTTTTTATGAATTGGTCAAACCCAAACTCAAACAAAAACATTGTTTTCAATCATTATGAGTCTACCGATTGAATAGAATTTTATTATAAACAATTGTCTTGTAAATGGAATTTTTAAAGCATTCTGAATGTAAAAATAAAGAAAAAACGTGTACAAGAGAATAAGAAACACTACCTGCCAAAAAAAAGTTTTGTTGAAATCGGTTGAAAAATGTAGGAAATCCGATCCCATATATAAATGAACACACACACACACACACACAAACACACACACATACACATACATACACAGACAACTGGGTTTTATAATAAGTATAACTCGATATGAATTGTCCCCTTTTCATTCTCGCGACAGCGATGCCTCTTAATCGTATTTTCAAATTGATTTCATATAAAAACAATTGTGTTTTTCCAATTTTTGGCGCTGTCAGAACCACCGCAAGGTAATTTTACATAGTCCTGTGAAGTTTTGTTGAAATCGGTTGAAAAATGTAGGAATTCCGATCCAATATATAAACGAACAGACACACACAACCTGGGTTTTATAATAAGTATATGATATAAATATATATATATATATATATATATATATATATATATACACACACACACACACACACACACACACACAGAGGGTGCGATGGTTAAATTGTCGCCAATTTATATTTTTTAATTTCATGCATGTGCATCATGTGTTTTTGATTTTGTTAACTGTAAAGTATAGTAGGGTCAGTTGGACAACATCTGTGAGAAAAAGAGCACCATGATGCAAATCCCATCACCAGAAATTTGGAAATAGCATGATGCACTTCTTCGCATTTGCACTGGAAGCTCCAATACAAACATTTCAGAGTTGTTGGGTGTCACTCTGAGGACGGTGCACAAGATTCAGAAAGATGATATATCCAGTCAACAACATTATGCTTCCATTCATCTACCCACAGGGCCTCAGCCTCAACATGGAGGTCTACATCAAGTGCCTTTGGGGGGTAGTGCTACCCTATGTCAAGAAGGTGGCTACTGGAAAACCCTATGTGTGCCATCAAGACTCTGCACCATGCCACACAAGTAGCAGAACCCAGTCATAGCTGTCAGACAATTTCTGTGACCGCATCCCCCCTTACATCTAGCCACTTAACCCCCCAGACTGCAGTCCCCTTGATTATTAAGTGTGGAGTGCAGTTGAGAAAGTGACCAACAAAACTCCTTGTAACACCAAAGATGAACTGAAGGCAAGTATTGTAGCGGCATTGATCAACTTAAACCCATCCTGGGTATGATGATAAACTACATCTGCGTCCTGGGTAAGACGATAAACTACGTCCGGCAACAAGGCCTCTGATCAGGTGGTTTGGGGGACCAAGGAATCACCTCTTAATTGCTGGTGTTCCCAGGTCCACCCTGATCCGGGTGGTAGCACCTGTTAGGGTCTCAGCTATGGGCAAATAGTTAACTCCTGAACTGGGGTGAAAACACTATGAAAGTTCAAAAATAGTTTTTAATACCAAAAATGACTTATTATCAGCAATAACATTTTTGTCGGCATTAAATAATCCATTGAGGTGTCGATATGTGATAAAACAAAACAAACCAAACCGACTTAAACAAGAAGACCATTTAATCCATTCTTGCAAGACCAACTAGAAATATGATATACAAACATGTAGGCTCATCATAATCCCACTAGTATCTTCAAGATTTAAACTCACAAAGACTACCAGACAGACACAAAAATATCAACTAGAATCCAGGTGCATATACACTCATACACACACATTGACACCACAAGACAAAGACATGTGAGGTCTACCTGGCCAATGAAAAACATGTGAGATCTACCTGACCAATGAAGATCAAGCAACACAGAGCACAAATTAATGGAACTTTCTCTTCCATAACTCATTTCCCCAAAATTTCTGATGAAGCTTAAATAAAAGTGAAACATGTCAAATGTATAAACATTCCCTATCTGTTGCTTATTCTATCATTCGGTCGGATTTTAATCCATGTTTGATCACAGTTCCTCACACTCAGCAGTCTAACGTTTGACTCTTGCATACAGAGTCCTCATGGTAGACATTTGGCATGTAATTTTTTGATCACTCAATACAAGGCCTAAGAGCCACTCAAGGTAAAGGGTTACTGAATGAAGATATTGTAATGGCTTAAATGGCAAGAAATGCATATCATGAGTATATGTAGGCTAGATATCAGTTGACCATAGACTTGAGACGGTTATTGTAATAATAGAGGAAGCATACTCTCATGAGTCTGTTCCACAAAGTAACAGATCTGAGGAAAAAGCTGTCGAAGTAGAACTTCCTCCTTACTAAAGAAATATGAAGGGAATGAGGAGGATTTGATTCTGTGTATGTGGTATGATGGGTCCTATCTGTGAAGGTCTGAACTTGGGGAGCTGTGGAATATAGCTCATCAGAATATTTGCCGTAGAAATAGCGGTAGAATAGCAAATATTTCAGTGGTGGGGAAGAGGTTGTAGGGTGGCAAATAATTAATCACCCACAAGGCTGCGTAAACGCTTTTGCACTCTTGCTAAAAAAGAAGAATTGGGTAGCTCTAACCCAGATATGACAGCAATACTCCGTCTAGTCTGACTGTCTATGGCACCATCGGTTCCAGTGTCAATATTTCAATCAGTTTGATAATCAGTTCTCGTTCTGATTTTTGTCGGTAATCATTAATGACTTCAATGCTTTATCGATTTTGAAATGTAAACAAAAAAAAAAAAAAAAAAAAAAGAAAGAAAGAAAGAAAAAAATGCAGTGAAAGTGTGGCAGATTCACTGATTCGTTTTTTATGGATTATCAACCATTTGCAGGTTATTTAAGCCAGAATTTTTTTTTCAGATTGTAAGAATTTTTTGCAATAATAATTATTTACTGATACAAGTCCTACTATTTAACCCATAGCTTGGGGAAGAGAGGTAGTGAATACATACTTTTCCAAAGGGTATATGCACGTAAGGGAATATAACGAACTTGACTGAAATTACACCAAGCTTACAGCAACTGATATTCTTAAGTGGTCACCCATCTAGGCACTTACCAGGCTTGATGTTGCTTAACTTTGGTACCGGTGTTTCAGTGTGATATATTTGAAAGAAAGTATGACCGACTTGAAAATTGTTTATATCTGACTGCGAATATAAATTATTTCCCGCCACCAAAAATATTGCCTTGTCAGGGTTAGGGTTAAAAAAGAAAAAAGGTAGAAATTCAATTTTTAAACGATCAAGAAACATATGCATGGAAAAAGAACGAAAAGACAAAGTTGTAATTTAAAATAAAAACTTGTAATAATTATTTTTTAACAAATGATACAAGATATTTTAAGTTTGTCGCTGAAGACTGTGAAATAAAATGGATACTTCTGAGTGGGACAGAAGTTACAGTCATTCATTGGAGAAAAAAAAAATCATGTAAGCGCTGTTAGTATATGTCTGGGGGTTAGGTTGTAAATTTGAACTATCTTGATCACTGTTTCTCAGCCTTTGTTAATTCAGGTTGCACTTGTAAAATAACAAAAGCCTGGAGCGCATAACAATAACAATAACAACAATAAAAACTTGAGACATGTGTCGACATAAATAACAAAAATTTGTATTTTCCTTTTGTGATGTGAATTACTGAATATTAGTATAGTGTGTGTAAAAATTTTCTCAGTGTCTCTTTCGTTTAAAAGTTAGTGCTTACTTGGTCTGGTTCTGAGAATTTCGTTTGTGAGGTTGGCGTTTGAAATCGTCTGTTTTCGATCTTCACGGAACGCTGGCTAGACATGTGTTTCTGTACTGCTACTGTTATCTACTTATTTACTGACTACTGCTACAGGTACCTTAGTCTACTCTACTGTTCTTGACTCTACTGATCCTCTTGTGGTGGAAGGGGCGTTTTTATAATGATGAGGGTTAGGATAATGAAATATATTTCTTTTCTATCATCACTGATGACAAGTTTATTTTTACAATGATGAAATATCATCATCATCATTCTGGAACAACACGTGCATTGTTTCGGTGAAGGTGCGTGTTCAATATATAACCAAAGAACATAGAAATGTACAAAAAATATTAAGTTTCTGCTACGGATGTTTATTCTTTTTGTTGTGGCCTGTTTAGGGGCCAGAAAGAAAGACACAGAAGACGAAGGTAGGTTGGAAAAGTATATTGAAGATATATACAAAACAATAGTGTTAGTAACAAGTAGATTAGCACTGCGTCTACTACTCTACTCCACTTCATACTCTGCGCTCCCGTCCGACCCTCGCAGTTTGTATTTATGAGAGAAGGAAGAGTTCATTATACTGTAAGAGGGTTTACCACAACACTTTTAATGTTGACTGCATTGAAACAAGCAACGCCGGATTTAGGACAAATGAGGCCCTGTTCTAGTAAAGCTATGAGGCCCCTTAACTGGGTTCTGCAGGAGGTAGGCCCGGCAGGCCTCCACAGGTAGTGAGCATACATGCTCAGAAAATTTAGGAGTAGTTAAAATACAGCGTGACCCCCAAAAAACGGGAATTTTTGAAGTGCGTATTGCCAGACATGAGCAAGTGGCAACACGGCGAGACAGTGACCTTGAGCAAGTAAATATTTCGCCATTTAGAATTCAAGATGAAATTCACAATATCCCATCTGAGATGTTGCAACAGTCAATGAGGAATCTCAACAACAGATTTCAAGAATGCATTCGTACAGGAGGACGCCATCTACAGGACGTAATTTAAAAAAAAATGAAAATTCCATCATTGTTTCTTAAATGGCATATTTTAAGGTTTCAATAACTATGAATAAAATATTTTTTTTCATCATTCTTGGTTTTATTGGATTGTTAAAAAGTTCCCATTTTTTTTGGGTCACCCAGTATAACGTTACCTGATCAATCAGTATTTTCAACAAGCTTTAGACAAATTTTTGAATTATCAGGGCTCAGTCTCAGGGAATGTTTATTTTTTTACGTTTATGACTAAATTCAGGTCTAGACTCTATGGACTATAGGTCAGATATGTACATAACAACAAACTTGGAAGCTATTATATATTAACCATAGCCCCAACCCGCACAACATTGTTTTACACAAGTCACATGATGAAATAGTCAAAGAGGACAGGACAGTAATTATAGTCAACATCATGTAATTAAATCTAAACATTTTAACCTTTGAAGATTGACAAAATATTTAATCTTAAATTTTATTGAAAATAACAATCTTAAATCATTGGTGAAGAAGTTTATTGCTTACACAACACAGATAATCAAATTGCCATGGTTTCATATTACCCTCTTAAGGTTATTTACACATTTATGGTAGGTAATTTAATGTCAAAACATCTTCCTTTGAGTTATCCTGACTGCAAAGTCATCAATGATTTTATCAAAATCAATAAGTCACAATTTATCATTCTCTATGCATAGAATACTCAGACCAGACAGTCGCTCTTATGGCATTAATGAACGAAGGTCACTTTTGGTTCTTTTCAGTCTGGTCTCTCTCTGTTTCTGTCTGTCTCTCTAGAACAATTAGTTGCCATCACACAGGAAAAATCTGAAAATAGTTTATACATTTGGAAAAGCAGCCTGGATTTTTCCTGTTTTATTATCTGATACATGTCTTGGTGTTTGAAACTTTCTTTTTCTGCATGACATACAAGTAGAAAGTCTGTCTGACATACAAGTAGAAAGTCAAGAGTTCATTGAGACCAACATCCTTTGGATATTCTTGTTTTAGACACTTGACATCATGGAGAATTTGTTACCTCGTTTCTTACAGATCACTTAAAACCGAAAAATTATCAGCAACACTCCTAGACACAGTAGCTCTTCTCTCCAAATTTGAGTGAAGAGCATCAATTACAGGGAGAAGTGAATGTATCCTAAATTTATCTCTTGGAGGAATTTCATCCAAGACTTCAGTTGCACTGCCATTATTGTGTTGTCGTTTTCGAACTCTACGCCATCTTTGGAGATTTTTGTATTCTATATCAGGTAGAGTAGTTTTTGCTTGTTCCTCAATCTCAGCAAAAATTTCCTGTGTGCTGGAAACAAATTGAAGAAATGTATAGTTTTGTACATGTGGTCAATGAAATCTATGCACTTTGAAGGGCAATACTTTGTGAAATTGCACAAGCAAACCTGAAGCATGAACATAAATTCAAAATTCTTGCATTTTCTGCAAAAGATTTTGAGCTTGTCGTTTAGTGTCAGCCTTTCAGTGTCATCATCACAGGTGTGATTGAGTGCTTCAACAATAGGAGCATAACTTTCACTGATGACTGTCACAGCTCTGGAATGGGCCTCCCATCTTGTATCAGATAAATGTTGCAGAACTTTTGACTCTGGCAAGAAGTTTTTCAGAACTGCCCACCTTTTTATAGAGACAAAGAAAAAGCAATAAAGTTTATTGACCGTGCCAAAGAAATTCACGGCATCCAGACGAGAGTCAACTGCAGCACTTCCAACCAGATTTAGGGAATGTTCAACACAGAGAATACATTTTGAAAACATTCTTTTCTAGAATTTTCTGTCCAGTGCCATTATACTTTCAAGCCATGTTACTAAAATGTTCCTGATTGCCAAGTAATGCATCTGAATCTTCTGTATGTGTTGTTGAACTTGTTTGTTTCAAATATGCAAAGCCAAAGGATGTTATTGGCTATTTAAAGTTTGATGATATCTTTTTGTTGTTTTTGATGTTTTCTTTTACTTGCACTACTTTCATATCGTCTGCTCATTGTTAGGATTAAAAAGTTGGAGCAGTAATATCAATTGTCTGGATTCGATTATGGAAAGAGAGAGACAGTTGGTGTTTAACGCTTCATCGGCACTTAAGCGGGTTATATAAAGGCAAGCTATAGTATGGAAGTTCTAAAGTATCTAATAATAAGTACAAGTAAAACGCCTTTGCGGCGATGAACGAATGTTGCTCGGTTCATCTCTCAAAAGATAGATCTTTAGTAGTTTTGGTAACGCACATGCTTTAAATTTTACACACACATACAATAATGTTTTGGGATAGATACCTCCTTATTGTCACACACAAAAATACACACAGATAAAAAGTATTTTGGTAGCGTTGACGTCACACACCTTTTTGCTTTTACTCAGAAACGATAAACCATTTGCTATCAAATTACGCATATAGAGCAGCTTTTAAATTCGTTATATCTGAAAAGTTTAAGTCGACTAATCTGATTTTAGGTTACTAATATGTGAAAAAGCTTATGCTGAATCGATGGAGATATATTTTAATGCATTTCATTAGAATTTTGACATTTTTTGGAAGGAATATGCCTACCCGCTCCTGACCAACGGGCCTTGTGCTAAAGCAAAATGGTAAATCTGGCACTAGAAACAAGATTAAAAGGCCTGGAGTATATCGGTTTTCTTTTTTGGTTCTGAAATGATTTATATGGGAAGTA
Organism: Acanthosepion lycidas; assembly: GCA_963932145.1. NCBI lineage: Eukaryota > Metazoa > Mollusca > Cephalopoda > Sepiida > Sepiidae > Acanthosepion > Acanthosepion lycidas. The sequence continues at coordinate 54,528,416 of OZ010605.1, read as the reverse complement.
AGGATACAAACGGATAAAGCTGGTTGAGATCAAGTCAGCTTCGCGCCCAGTCGGGAAGATCGAACTTCTACTTCATGAATAGGGCCGCTAAAACACCGTCCGATGTCGTTGGTAAGTGGAAAAGTTCAGTCGTCGGTGGACCTGGGAAAACTAACATTCCTCAGTCAGTGGGGACTCTATTACTGCGTGGTTCACATCTTGAAGCCAAGAGCAGAAAGAGGAAGCTTCTTTCCTTTCTGGAAGTGGGGTCATAAAATCCCACATGTGACCAGAAACCCTTCCCGGTTTCTTTATAACTTGCATCATGGGAAAATTAATTTATTTATTTATTCTTTATTCGTTGTTATTATTTCATTTATTGGTTTTATTACCCAAAGAAGTCTCCTGAAATAAACATTTATTTTTAACTTATTATTGTATATTTAAATATGTTTGTATGAAAGCTGTGCTTGATGTGCTTTGGCAAAGGAGAAAATTATCATTATTAATGGTTGTCATTTTTGGTTTAGCATTCCCAGAGAAGATTAGCCGCACAGTTTTCAATTAAAGGGATTTAGGAAGAATTTACTATTTTATTTTAGAGGGGCCGATAATGACTGATTTAAACGAAATCTCTTGAGGAAAGGATTATATACTTTTTCTTAAGATTAAAGAATTTAGCATCCAGTTTAATTAAATAAGGGGCACAGTATAGTAATGGATTGCGGCTCGGTTTGAGGAATCGGATAACCGAGTTCGAATTCCGGTCGAGTTCATTGCATTCACTTGCATTATTAGGAAAGGTCTGAATCCAACTCTTCTCCCACCAGCTATGAGTAAATAGTAGGATAGACTGGATTCTATAGCTCTAGGTGGCAACCGTTCTAGAAGGAAAACTCTGAATTCAAAACTGTATGTAACCCTGGCGAAGCACATACTATGCAACTAAGGAAAGGATCGTTCGTATTGACTCGATGATCCCGACTACAGTCGACTCCATTTTTAATTAAAATATCAAATGACAAAGACTTGATTGTATGGAAGTCATGTGCTTGGTGTCTCTAGCTTTTTAAAAATAAAGATATTTTTAGCTATAAAAATTATTTATAATTACTCTTCTGCTAATTTGGGGCAAACCTGGCTACCATTCAACGAGCATTGGTGCGTCCGGGCACACCGGTTGAGAAAAGCTGCTCTAGCTAGTATGCGTGTTCGGTGAGGGAGTATATATGTGTGTGTAACGGCGTAGGAGACACGATCGTGTGCGACTTTAATTAAATTGATGGTCACCATCCCTTATATAAGAGTGAGTAGGATAAAACAAGCTGTTTTTTTTTGAGAGTCGAAATAAAGCGTTCCGATTGGTCAATAAATATATGGAAAGCATTTCTTTTCAAACTATAGAAATTTATCCAGATGTTGTCGATTGAATCCTTTGAAATCTGAATTAGATTTTAGTTCGAAAGGAGCTTTTGTTACCAGCTCTAGAATAATTGTTTATTAGATTTGAATTCATGCTCGGCCATATTTGACGGATTTGTTTGTGTTTAGGTCTGCAAACTTATGAAGTTAACTTTTCAAATTTCCGTAGGTTTGGAAGTGCGTCCTTCTGATTTCGTAGGAAATAATCCAATAGAAAAGTTTTCCTTCCCAAACCGTTTTTTCCCAAAACAATTGCTGAGTCAGATAGCATCACCATAAAAAGTCTCGTCTGAATATAAAATTGGTTAATAAAATCTTCGCTCGTAACTAACGGGAATTGTGTTATATTTATTTTTTGCATAAATGTTTATACTATTGGAGGTCTCTTCTTAAAATAAAAAAAAAATGGAGCTGTAATTAATTTTGCACCGATGAACGGCAATTAACAACATTTTACTTCATCTCAAAACATAGTTGTTAGTTCTGTCATCAAGTAAAAAAACTTTCTGTCAATTAGTGTCGCTCAAGTACATCTTCTTAATAGCGCAGAATTTAAAACAAATATGTTGTTTCAAATTGGATTGCAATTTCAAAACAATAAAATAGAATTGATTGGTTGGCTACATGTTTAACCGCAGGAAAATTGCATATTAAAATTCGTCGTAAAAATACTTGTAGATTATTAAAAAATTTTAGGGTTTTAAATTCAATATTTTTGTCATTTAAAAAATAATAGATTTTCTTAAGCATGAAAAAAGGGGAATGCGTCGTTTCTTGTTTAAAATTATAAAAAAATTATTAATTAAATTTTTAAAATATTCTAACAATACGATTTATCACACATCCTTAGGAGATAAGTAGATGAATTCTTTTTCCTTTTAAGTCCGCTTAATAATCAGATTTCCTTGGGAAATTCGTCTTCAGTCCATCTTTGTGTCAACTTAAATTTTAGTTTCCAGAATTTTTGTCTCCAGCTTTTGAATTGGCAGACGAAAAATGTTGTGAATGATTTTAGATAATCATAAAAGTAGTCCTTTGAAGAAGCTGACTGCCCCAAAAGCCGAATGGATGGTCTCTTGTTCCGGAACACAAAGAGACGGATAATAGTGGTCGGACAACAGCCAGTATGTATATAAGAAGAGAGAGGCAGGAAGTTAGTAAGTAGGTAGGTGACCAGCCAGTGAATAAGTGCCCAGCGACCAATGAGGAAGGGACCAGGGAGCAGTTACGGAGATTGCAGTCAACCTTTGAAGCCGAAGGCAGTTTAGTGAGAATTCGTATTGTTGCTATTTCTCAACCAGTGTCTTGAAAAACATTTGTCGTTATTTTTGTTGAATAGGGTCACGGCTAAGGAGACAAATCTGTGAATATAGCAAGTCGGATATATATATATATATATATATATATATATATATATATATATACACACACACACACACACACACATACATATATATATATATATATATTGTTACGCCCGAGGTTTCGTTGGGACTACGATAGCCGGGACGCAACGCGAAAATAAAAAAAAATAAGTAAGAGATCCCAAGGTTCGATATAAAAATAAAGAAAAGAACGTTGGGAGGGGGGAATTCTCCAATTCCGGACGTCGGTAAACGCAGAGAGAAAATGAACTATACGCAGACACAGAACAACAGAAGACGACACGAGAATATATAATACAAAGATTTTATTTATAGAATACACAAAGTGTGAATGTAATAAAAAGAAAACTAAATAATACAAGGGATGGGGAGATAAGTTACCAATTAAACAGATGCGGCGAAATACATATGAATATAGAGATAGCAGATTATACGATATGGAAAAACATGCAGAAACTTACATAAGGTTGGAATCGACGTCGATTGACTGTTATCGGGGTACAGTTTGTTCAAAAGGATATTCATACACATCTCTGAAAGCAAAGGGTGGGATTAACAATGTTCTAATATGAATTTTTGACTGGTGACGTCCAATCCGGGTTGATGGCGAGGAGAACACACAGAAAAATCACGGAAGTGTAGCCGACTTGGGTTGACGATGTTGATCTAGATTCTCGCGTCGGTCCTTTGGTTTTTGGTGGCATCTAATTCTTCTGGCATCAAACAACAAAGTCTGGTTTTGGTGACAACTGTTTCTTCTAATGGCAAACAGCTAAGACTGGTTTTGGTGACGTCCGACTCCTCCTCCTATGTGTGGTTGTTGTTACCTCAACACGTGCCAAACGAAAACTGTTATCTGTTGAGTCACGTGTTGCCCCCCCCCCAAAAAAAAAGTTATGCGTCATTCACGGACCCTGTTAATGTCATTCGCACTTATCTGTCAAACAGCGTTCGTTTTGGCCAACGACTGTGGACCTGGCTAACATCATTCGCACCTATCTGTGAAACAGCGTTTGTTTGGCCTACTCATTAGGGACCAGGTAGGAAATGGGGGTAGAAGGAAAGGTTCTTTTCCGAGAACTGGCCCTGACTCATCTGGTTATAAAAACAATATATATCGCACAATCTGCATATTCAAGAAATAAAGAAGTTATTAAGATTCATATGTTTCGTCGCAAATACACAAGGTACAGAAAATATACTTATAAAATCTGAGGTGAGGGTACAAATATGGGGTTAACGTAACAATATATATATGCTGTGTCTGCATATATATATATGCAGACACAGCCGAACTTGGATGTCATTACAGGTGCAGTGAACGACGGACGTGCGAATCACGTCTTCACAATATCGAACAATTCTTTTTATTATTATTTTACCGCAACAAAGACAATAAAGCCAAAAATCAAGGAGTTACTGAGTGTGAGAAATTGTGAGAGAGAGAAAATATTATTAAGGCGAGAGAATAAAAGAAGAATAATTAAGAAGACAGAAGATAAAGATTTATATTGCATTTAAATTTCTGAAAATCAAAGTTGACTGTGGAGCAAGAAACAGCAAGAGAATTCTAAAAGTGAACCACGAGAGAAGAAACTGTTAGCATAGAACTTACGATTACATGTAACCATTTCAAATAATGAGACCTTGCTGCTAATTTAGTACTGCGCTTAAATTCATAAAGTCTAGGTGCCATAGTGGATCATTAGAACAATTACTGTGACGTTATTTACAGAAAAGGCACAAGGAAACTACATTACGGCGGTGGAAAAGGGATGCCAGGTTAGGACGAATAACATTGCAGATTCTTCTTTGTATTTTATCAAGAATCTCTATAGCAGAAGAACCAGATGTGCCAGCAATATTCAAAGCAAGGACGAATAGTAGACTTATAAATAGGTGCCTCCACAGATTCGCGATACCTTAGGTTTATAATTATTTTTTTTAAAATGAAAAATATTCCTTGAAACCTTTATTTTAGTTTTAATTTCAAGCTGATAGATTTAAATTGATATTTCCAATAAGCAAAATACTTTGCTGCATTTCAAAACTAATTTAAATTGACTGGAAAGAGTTTTCCTTTTGAAATTTCTAAAATTGTTGATTTTAGCACCATTTTAGTAAAGATTACTAAAATGGTGCTAAAATCATCATATTGTAATTCTCTTTATTAAAAATCTTTCAAAATTAGAATATATTTTCTGAAACTTTATTTGGGGAATATTAGCCGATTTAAAGTTTAATTAATCTGATTTGGATAAAATATTAGTTTAGTTTAAAATATCGCAGAAATGTATTTCTTAACACAGCAGCAGCTGTTTATTTAACGTGTTGGCAGCTTGACTGATAGACGCAAGTCTAATTTTTTCTACGTTGGACATATCTGTAAAATTTACTTGAGGAATATATCGTGAGCGGCTTTTTTAAAAGTAATTTCCAACTACCAATTTAGAAAAATATTCTCTGTAATCTAATGTTTTATTGAATTTTAGGTATTTTGGCTTTAAATTTACTATAGTTAACGCTAATTTCTGATAATGTCATGTATAAATGTTCGTATTTACAAAAAATTGTCACGTTTATACACACACAAAAAATTTCAAAATTCTTTTAAAATTATTGATAGTCGATGAATTTTGCTAAGCTTGTCCATTTATCACCAGTAAAAATAGTTTTTACTTAATAATAATATCACCTAACCGCTGCAAATTAAAACAGAATTTTTAAAACTTAATAAATTATTTTAATTAAATTTTTTAAAAATGAAAACATTTTCTTGTAAATAAGTTTTTTTTTGTTTTTTTTTTGTTAAGACAATAATGTCCTTAATATATCTTATTGATAAAAGCAATTAAAATGTTTCCTAATTAAATAATGTCCTGAGCAGATTTTTGGTAAGTGGGGGTCCTTTTTTCCGAAAAGGAATTCATGATTTAAATTCTCCAAGGAGTTATCTTTTAACTAATATTAAGTGATACAAAATTGAATTTCTCGAAATTTCATAAAATTAAATAAGTGTCGGGAGGGGGATAACAAAAGTGAAAAACAAAACAACAATTAACCAAGATTTTCTAAAAAAAAAAAAGTTTCCAAAATAATTTCATTTATTTGTGAATAAGTCCCGAAAGTTTCATTAAAATCCGACAATTATTTAATTTTTGAAAGAATTTCCAAATCAATCTGTTATCCATCGCAAAAAACGCTAAAATTTCCCATGCAAATCTTTTATCCCCTTGCTAACGCAAAGAAAAACAAGATTTGTAACCAAAACTTTGAACGTTCTAAAAAGGATAAAAACATATAATTTAATAATCAAAAAAACTTTTGGTCTTTTCTCTTAATAATAATATAAAATGTTTGATGATAAAACTTTGTTTTTATTAAGTTTAGGGCATTTTGTTCTCCATTGTATGCTAATTTTTAGCGAATCAGTGGAGGCACCTACTTATGAATATATCAGATAGATTCTGGCGAGAAAATTTTTTAGCACAACACAGTAAACCAACATAAGATCTAGCAATTGATTCATGTCAGCGGGAAATGTTAGCCTGCGAAGGGGCTATGAGTTACTCTCCTGGGGGTTAGCATCAGCCATACTGATAAAAGACAGAAAGGATTCTCTCTCTCTCTCTCTCTCTCTCTCTCTCTCTCTATATATATATATATATATATACATATTTATCTATAAAGAACAAGAGGAAGATTATATTATTTTCATTTAACTTTTTATGAACAATAAAATTAAAATGGAATTGATTAATTAATTTAGAGTGATTTATGCGTAATCAAAGGTTTATATGAAATAAACACTATTTCCAATACAATTACATACTCACATACATACCATATTAAAACACGCCCAAACTTTATTTTCTACCCAATAACAGACAATATTTTCCAACATGCCACAAGACAACACACACCGTTTAAATCAAAGTGTTTATTGGTTATAAATTAACATCACCCGGTGAAATATTTGACCAATCAGAGGAAACTAAAACTCAATTTTTCTCTAACTTATTTTCGGGAAGAATTCTTATAAAAATCCAGATTTCAACTTTCAGAATTCTTATAAAAATTCAGATTTCAACTTTCGTGCGACTGTCTCCAAGCAGGTCAAAGACAAGAGAAGACGTTGCTACATAGCATTTTCCTTCCTCACACCATCCCAACTTCAAACGAATCATCTCCAACAGCAACAGGTCAGTGCATCTTCGCTGACGATCAACGACTTCTAAACGGCATCTTTTTCCTTGGACCAACTGCCCAAAGACTTTAACTCAACTAAATAATATTTTTATTCCTTTTTTGACTCTTTTGAATCCATGTAAATATAGTTGTAAATACGAATAATTTATTTAGCAGGAATTTTTAAAAAATTTATTTTATTATTGTTTGGAATTCGGACGTTTGGTTTGTTAATACTAAAAAATAAACTGGATGACAGATTTTTTTAAAGATTCAAAACTCAAACTTTTATCATTTTTGGAATCAAATCACGACAGATTTATATCCGCTTTACTATCATTGTTTCTTGAGTTTTTATTGAATTGAAAACACCTTTATTAATGTTGTTTTTTTCTGATTGGAAACATAATACTTTCCAGACGTTCAATGAACATGTCAAAAATACGAAAGTAAATACACGGATTTTGGCATTTGAAGATGGGAGACAGCAAAACTATAGCAGCACCAAAAAAAAAAAAAAAAAAAAATGATGTCAAAAGGACATTTTTGAAGCACTAAAAGTTGTGATGCCCTAAGCTCTAGTTTATTTAACCTAAACGCAGCACTGAACCGGTTGTTGGGAAAACAACATGGAGGACAAGTCATTTATTTTATCGCCAGCATTTAGTTTATTAGAATATTTTATTTAATTGATATGTATTAAATATGACTTTTATTTTAAAGTGCATTAAATAAATAAAAATATTCCTTCTTTTATACCATTTTTCTTCAAGCGATTATGATTTGCTACATATTCCCTTTTCTTTATGCGAGTTGCTATGATTTTTTTAAGCAATTCACCCCAACCAAAGACGGAGTGCTACTAGTACGCAAAGGGTTTTAGTGAGTGTAAGTAAGGAAAAAGAAAACTGAGTATTGGGGCGAGGAAACGATTAAAAAGAAGAACGGAAGAGGATTTCTTGCGAAAGATAGTGGAGTTATTTCCCATTGCCTTCTCCATGGTTTTGAATTTAGAGTTTTATGCTGCGGGTTACGCTCTTTAAGGTGGCACCTTTAAGACAAATATTTCATTCTTCTTTCTCTTTCTTCCTCTTGTTCCAAGATGTATCAGTAAGTAAATGAGGACGTCCCTGCTGGAAAACGTTTGTTTCCCTGATCGACTAACGACTGAACTCTTACACACACGCGCACGCGCGTAACACACACCCACACAAACAAGCACATTCTTAAGAGCCAAGTTTTTAATGTCTTTTCCTTTCCTTTCAACCGCGAACACATTAATTTAGTTTGTTTAAAAATCCTTATTTTATCTCTTATTTTTATCCAGACTCACATGAGTCCGCTAAATATTGTTTGCGGAACAAATGTACTAGGAGCCATTGAATATTTACTAATAAACGTTAACATCTCCCAATAAAGTGATTACGCATCAATCTCAGTTATACTCGGATTAGTTCTCTTCATTGAAACTTTATCTTTTTTGTTTGCTACTTTTTAGCGTATTGCAGTGTGATTTTTATAGTGTTATTTGCAGTATAATTATCTTTTTTATTACCATGTCTTTTCAGAATGTAAGAGATGATGGCTCTCTAGAGATTTTATTTTCTTTATTATCTGTGAATTATCATGACTTCTTGGGAAAGATTATAGAGTGGTTTCTTTGTTATCTTCTACACAGGTCTGAATTTGTGGTGAATACGAACTAAAAAAAAATCTCTTTTCTCCACTGTTTTCAAATTCGCGAGCCTATGCGAAAATTTATTTTGACCAATAGAAAAAGGATTGGCTGAAGAAAAGACCAAGGCAAAGTTTAACGAGCCCATGTGAAAATTTATTTTGACCAATGGAAAAGGGAGCGGCTTACAAACTGAGAGAAAAAAATAACGAGCCGATGTCAAATCGCTTTTTGATGTAAATAGGCAGAAAAAGTTGAATCAATGCAGAGAGACAGAGAGAGGCAGAAAGAAGCAGAGTTCCACGTATCTGAATAACGCCAATGTCAAATTACATGCTGATACATTCTCAACCTCTAATGAGGGCAGGGCAGTTTCAAAGAACTCTATTCAACTCCAAATTTAAGTCCCTTATCTTGCCATTCATGTTGAATAGAACTTTTTAACTTTTATGTGAAAAACGAACTCTCTTAATTTGTTTTAAACATTTTTGAATTTTACTTCTTTGTGTCCGGTGATTTATGAACATTTTTTTTTTTGACAATTCATCGAAACTATGAACTTTAAATATTTGATTCCTTTTATTGAAACAAGCTGCTGACAACTCTAAATGTGTAAAATTGTAAATAAATTCCTTATCTTGTTTTGTTAAATATAACACGTGTGTTTCCTCGTGATTATCCCTCAATATTTCAAAGTCTAAATAGTCCTTCTAATAGAATGACTGACACTCACGGCTAAACAACCCAGTCTACACTAGTATTTAACTGTTAAAAGCATATAAATCCAGTACTTCTGTCTCCAGCCTGGGGATAGAAGAGATGGCTTTTTGCTTTTCCCGAAGGCATTAAATGTGAAAGTAAAAACATAACTGACTAGGTTGACATTTGAACTCGTTTCAACGATTTCACTTTCTGACTTATTTTAAGTGAAAATATTAGTTTCCTTTTTTTTTTTCTTACTCGTAAGTCAAAATGATAACCTGTTTTTCTTCCCCCTAACAAAGTGTATGTACTTCATGATATTTTTATGACATTTTCCTTACACCACTGCGCCATGGCCTAATAAGATGACGGCTGGCCCTGTCAAACAGGATGCGAGTTCAAATTTCATCTTTATTTCCGATTTATGTAGCTTACTTAATGGCTGTAGAATAAAACGTCCTGAACTTAGCAATAATAATAATAATAATAATAATAATAAATTTAAATTGTAAAAAAAATGCTTCATTGAAGAAATTCAGACAATTTAATTTTTTTGTTTTTTTTTGTTTTATGTTAGTTTTCACTTTTCAGTGCTCAAAATCCAGGTTGGTTCACGAGTTAATTGCTAGGGTCCTGAAAAGGTCAACCGTCTGTACCCTTGCCATTACCCATCCTCCATTGTCCGCTTCGTGAACTCTGGAGATCCGGACCCAGACCTTTTTCGCTTCTCTACACTAAAACGGCACGATGCAGTATGTGGAAAGGTGGGAGTGTAAATAGACATAAAACACTTTTGTCTCCAGATTTCTATTATATCAATTCCTGCTGTCTGTGCACAAATGTCACTTACTGCAATGACTGACTTTGCGCGATGGTTGTGGCTCATTTGGTAAAGACATCACCTCTCCATCCTGGTTCGATTTTATGAGCCGATTATAAAGTCTTTTACGTTTTCATCATGATGCGAACGATCCTTTCCTTAGCTGTATATAGTATCTTCTACACCAGGGCTACATCAGCCAGTTATGTGTCATGCGTGATGCACGCTTAAGCGATCATACATCTTTCGATATATGACTGACGAGGCAGATTTTTTTTCCCACAATACGTAACCATTTCTTTCTGTGGTATCCAAGACTATAGAACCCGGTCTGTCTTATTTACCTATAGCTGTGGGGAGAAGAAGAGGATTCATACCTTTCCTTAGAGTATTAGCACGTAAGTAAACCTAATGGATTCAACCAGAATTCGAATTCGGCTCTCTGATTCCAGGGCTACATACTGTTTTGAATTCAGAGTTACTTTCTCCTAGATCGGTTGTAACCCAAGGCTATAGAACCCAGACTGTCCTGCTATTTACCCATAGCGGGAGGAAAAGAAGAAGAGAATTCATACCTTTTCCAAGTGAATGTAATGGTTTCAACCGGAATTCGAACTCGGCTTTCCGATTCCTCAATCCGAGCCGCTATCCATTACTCCACCGTGCCTAGTTTTAAAACATTTCGGGGTGTCACTGAAGTCAATTCATTATTGGTATATGGTAGAGTTATGCAATAGGCATTATAAGAAATAATACTTATTTTATTAAAAATTGTTTTCATATTAATATAGATAAAAAACACTTCAGATCACAAATATTAAAAAAGAAATTATATAATTTTATAAAAATTATTTAATAGGTGGTCCAGTTTTCTATATAAACTGATTGTTGATATTGTTGTTGCTGTTGTTGTTGTTGTTCTTCTTCTTCTTCTTCTTCTTCTTCTTCTTATTATTATTATTATTATTATTTGTGCTGTGTCTCTTCGTTGGCTTACGGTCACATCACGTTGAAATACCAGTTCCCATTGAAGTTAAGCAAAGTCGGGCCTTGCCAATACCTAGATGATAGATGACCACTTGGGAATACCCGATGATGTAAGCTAGGATATAAAAGTAGTGTAATGGATAATGGCTCAGAATTGTTAACAGGTGAGCCGAGTTCCAATTATAATCGTGTCAGTTATAATCACTTACGCGCAAATATCCATTGGGAAAGGCATGGATCCGCCTCTTTTCCTCCAGCCATGGGTTAATGTAGTATGACTTCTGTCACTAAGACCCTTATTATCTCAAAAAATATTACAATCTAAAAGTATTTTCTGGCCTTAAATAACTTGCAAAAGGTTGGTAGTAAAAATGATTTGATTTGATTTGTTTGTTTAACGATATATCAACTTCTTATGGTCATTTAGTACCGAAGTTCAATTTTCTTGGGAGCTTTGAAGTAATAAAAATATGATATATGTTATTCTGCTTTCACAATAGAATACAATCTCCTCCTCCTCCTCCTCCTCATCATCATCATCATCATCATCATCATTTCACTTTTGTAATCGTTGGCGGGGATCCGAATGCAGAAGCCATACTGAATCGCCTTCACAACGGTCTATCAACGGCAGCTATCAGCAATAGTCACACCTGTCCATTGTTTGATATTGTCCAACCAGTTTTTGTGTTGGCATCCTCTCCTATGTCCACCTTCAACGGCGCCTTGCATGATGGTCTTGGACAGACTGTCGTGCCCTGTAATGTGTCCAAATCACGCCATTTTTCCTCCGTTTGACAGTGGCGAGAAAAGCTTCCTGGTAGAATGTTTCAACCTTTATCCTCACAAACTCATTGGTTTTATGTTCCCAATTGTTTTCTCATGCATTCTCTAACGCCTGGATCCGTCTGTTTCTGTCAGTGTCCACGTTTCATATCCATATAGGAGAATGGAGACTACCAGCGATTTGTACAGTTTGTACTTCGTTTGAAGCTGATTTTGCTCCTCCATATTCTTGCCAATTGAATACATGTAGTTGATACTCAGGTTTTTGCATATACATGTTTGTGTAAACATAGGTACCTCCACGAGATCGCTAAAAAAAGAGCATAGCATGATTAAAAGGCGCCAAACTTGACAAAAACATAATTTTATCCTCTAAATGTTTATGTTATTATTAAGAGGAAAGATCAAAGTATTTGGGGGGTATTTTTTTACATTTTTTAATCATTCCTAGCACGTCCGAAATTTTTTCGAGTCAGCAAAATTGACAGACCATGGCAACCATTTTTTTCTATTTTATAAAAAAAAATGAAAATCTCAGTTTGAAATTCTTTTAAAAATCAATTATCTTTTTTTCAAAACATATTTTAAGGAAATCAGAAATTATAATGTTGATTTAAAATATTTTGAACCAAGCTTAACTTAGCTTCTGCGCCGAAAAGATGTAATTTGAAAATAAAACAAAGCAGGTCATAACCTTTCGCGTCACTTGACAGGTGATGAATGACATATTGACGGATTACGTGGGGATAATTTGTTCTACGGAGGGAGAAAAGTGAAATTATTTAGATTTAAGTGAACAAATTATTTATCTCGTTATTTTTAAGGAAAACTTTCAGCGCTCTATTTTTTTTTTGTTTTTTTGTTTTTTGTACTTAGCTTTCATCTTTACGATACTTTATGGAAAGATACTTTATTATAAAGAAATTAAAATAAGACTGTTAAGAGTGAGATTAAATTTCATAAGAAAGGTATCTAATTAATTTATAGGTACCTTTCTTATGAAATTTTATCAGAAGTGTACATAAAATACTATAATTATATGTACATTTACGACATTTTACTGTGTTATGTGTATTTACATTCATTTTATTATTAATGGAAAAATGTCATAACTGAGATTAATATAAAAATAAGATCATATAAATTTCAGAAGATGATACTGATACTTATAGGTACCCTTCTCAGTTGAAATTGAAAAATCAAATAAACTTCTCCACATGTGTTTCGCAAAAATAAAGGCCTTAACAGCGGAGAACAAGACTTAACTCAAATAACTCAACTTAATTGTATTCTGGTTGGTCTTCCGTACTTTATAATTACAGCCTGATTATAAACACAAAATTACATTTCTTAATTACTGCGGGTCTTTTGATTAGTCAAAACGATACAATTTACAATGTGGTAAAAAAAGATCTATCTCATAAGGACACTTATGAAAGTGGATGCGGCTTTTAACTAATTTTGTAATATTTTAACAATTTAAATGTAAAAATCTATTATAATTAAAGAAATAACAAATAATTGTATTAAAAATTAATTTTTCATCGAAAAAAATTTTTGCTTTCAGAAAATATTGTTCATATTCATAAAAACAACTAAAAGCAAATAAAAGTATTTGAAATTAAATAATATCTTTGTTTTATTGAGTTTTGTATGTTACAATTCGGAGCTGATTTTCAGGTAGGGGGTCGAATTAAAACAAAAAAAAAAACATGATTTGCATTCCTCAAAGCCTTGTGCTTTTAACTGTTGCAATACTAAAATGGATTCGATCGAATTTCTAGAGTTTTCATAAAATTAGTTGGGGCGGGGGGATATAATAAATATAAAAAAATATTTCTGCCATGAATTAAATAAAAAAAATCATATTTATAATAATTTCGATCATCTGTGAATAGTTTCTGAAAGTTTCATTAACATCCGACAGTTATTTCAATTTTTGCAAGATTTTCCAAATTAATGTGTGTCATACAAAAAAAAAAGTGCTAAAAATTGTATATGTTATAATAGTTCCGGTGATACAAAGAGAAACAAGGATTTTTAAATCAAAATGCAGAATGTTCTAAAAGGAAGAAAAAATTTAAAAAATAATTAAAATAAACTTTGATCTTTCCTCTTAATAATAACATAAACATTTAAAAAAATGTTAAATTTTGTTTTCATCAAGTTTGGCGTCTTTTTCATCATGCCATGCTCTTTTTTAGCGATCTCATGGAGGTACCTATAGGCGGTGATATGTGTATTTTATGTTGTAGTTTTTTTTTAATTATATTTTGAAATACAGTTTGTTTACTTTAAGAAATTATAGGATATCATATATAAAAAGAAGACATTAGAACGTTTGCGATCAATGCTTTCACAATTACCCTTTTTGTTTTTTGTTGTTCTTAATAACTTTTGTCCTTTTTATTATCTCATCCCAAACCCTGCTCCGCTATCCATTTCGTCAAGTTCACCAGGTAGGATGTACGTTGCTTTCTTCTGTCCCTCTTACATCCAATGTCTTGTTAGTATCACATTCTTCAAGCCTTCTTTCCTCATTATGTGCTTCAGAAATTTCAACTCTCTACCTATAAGTGTGCTTTTTGTTGCTATTGTTTCTAGGACGACGTCGTTGCTCACATGTTCGGTTCATGGTATTCTCAGCATCCTTCTGTAGAACCACATCTATGTTGCTTCAACTCCCTTCCTCATCTGTGCGGAGATTGCTCAGCATTCACTGGCCATATAGGAGGACTGATATTCAGCAATATCTTCTGTTTCCAAATATATTTTCCTGTTTCTTAATACTTTGCTCAGCTTTTGGAAGATATCTTTTGCTATCGCCTTGACAAAACAAATATTTTCATATGACGAGTTTTCTTGAAATATTTTTAAGAAATGAAATTCGTAATCTGGTGTACTTAATCGATAGTAACATATAAAAAAAAGCACTTCAGATTACACTTTTTATTTTAAATTCTAAGAAATCATGTGGCATGAGCATATTTTGTTTTGGTTTCCGTAGAGGATCAATTTACATAGCAAACTGGACCTCCTTTTAACTTTTATAAAATTTGATTTAAATATGATATTCAGGAATTGGAATGCGTAAACTCTAGTAATATAAAAAAAATTAAAAAATTGATTATTTCTGGTCGTATACTTATAAATTTTGTGCGCAGTCTTCTAGAAGATTAGCTTCCCAGATTATCACATTCATTTTGAGGGTCGGTCGGTCAGTCAGAACAAAATTAAGAAGCAGATTCTTCTTCTTTTATATGCCGGGTCCCTTCAGGACGCGGGAGATCATGGCTATCCGCAAGTTCATATCATTTGTTATGCATTAGGTTTGTAGGGATGCAGAAGACGATTATCACACTTTTTACAAAACGAATTTATTAACATTTGACATTTAAATTGTCCTGAAAATTGCCTAACAGCTCGTGAATTATATAAAATGTTTTCAGGCGCAGCTAATTTTTAGAATTCATTTTTTTTTTAAAGTCTGGCCTTTCCTTATGTTATATTAAGGTGTTAGCATATCCACGGTGGAGGCACGATGGAGTCATGGATAGCGGCTCTGATTGAGGAATCGTAGAGACGAGTTCGAATTCCAATCGAATCCTTTTACATTCACTTATGTGCTAAATACCCTTGGGAAAGGTATGAATCCTCTTCTCCAACCAGCTATGGGTAAACAGACCGGGTTCTATAGTCTTGTATGGCAACTGGTCTACCGCGGAAAGATATGGCTTCCTACTGCGGGAAAAATCTGCCTCGTCATCCATGTATCGAAAGATACACGAGAATTAAGAAAACTTGTTGCTTTCCAAACTCCCTATTAAGTTAAAATATCAATAAACTGGAATTTTCTGCGAATACCAAATGGTTCGCATTTTGACATTCATTTCCTTGAGAAAGTTTTCATTTTTGAGGAAAATTAAACTAAAGTCTACTAATAATATTCACTTTAACGTCTAAATATTATGACATCGGATATGGAACATACAATGTAAATTTATTGCTAAACTAAATCCTGATTTTGTGCGTACATTCTTCTTTTTTGCCATGTTCATTAAGAGCGTGGACGATTATGGTTCTCCACAACTTCCTATCCTTTGTAGCTCTTAGTAGAGTTTGTTTTTTCGCTATCCCTTTATTTCATTCTTCCATCCATTCACTCAAGCTCGTTAGGTAGGATACTCACATTTTTTTCCTATGCTCCTCTTGTCTTTTATAATTACTACAAATTATCTCGTTGAATTTCTCAAGTTTTCAAAAAATTAAGTAAACAAAAAATATTTTTACCAAGATTTTCTTAAAAAAAAAAAAAAAAAAAAACATTTCTAAAATAATTTCATTCATTTGTGAATAAGTTCTGTAAATTTCAGTAAAATCTGACAATTACTTGAGTTTTGGAATAATTTCCAAAATCAATGTGTCTTTTAGTTTTCGCCGCTAAAATTATCTATGCTAATTTAGTCCATCTACTGACGCAAGAAAACAAGATATTTAACCAAAATTTCGAATGCTCTGAAAAGGATTAAAAAATATAATTTTAAAAATACTTTTGTATTTTCTCTTAATGCTAACATAAAGATTTTGACGATAAACCCCGTTTTTTATCAAGTGTGTGTCATTTTTTCATCATAGTATGCTTTTTTTTCAACGATTTTGTCGAGGTACCGACGTGGAACATATGAAAAGACGTGAGCTTATCGATCTAAAAACAGGGCTGTCTGCGGGCGAAAATCACTATTCATTCACGCACTCAGTAGAGATAGTCACACAGATGAAGACAAATTAAAATTTCTAGCTGAGAGCGAAAAGAAGAACTTTAAAACACGAAAGGACACGTGGCAACCTAAACTCCGGACAACATGCCAAAACTAATAACTGACAATTTGTACTTTTGGAACTACCTTCACGCAGACCAAGACTTCCTCAAAGATTCAACCTTGCTACGATAAAAATATTCATTCGCCACTGCTCATTCGACTAAAAAGACACTACGCTACTACTACTATGATTGACCTCAACGCCTGACACTCAGAACAGTAACTACGTGTGAATTTTTGCTGTATATACCTTACCAAGGACATTGTTAACTTTTTCAACTGTTTTTAGTCCCACTTTCACATGAGCAATCTTTCTCTACTTTGCTTGATTCTTATTAGTCTCTCAGTATATAATATTTTGAGCAAGCCATTTCTCATTTTAAATAAATTGTTATAAATACAATTCTTTCCTTTGTTTGTTCAATAGAATATTTTGAGCAAGCATTTTTTCTTTACAAAATAAATTATTATAAATAAAATTCTTTCTATTGCCCAATAGAATATTTTTTGAGCAAGCCTTTTCTCGTAAATTATTATATATAAAAAAAAATTTGGTTCTACTTTGCTTGGTTATTTACGTTTCATGAATCTACTTTGGTATGCGATCTAGATGTCAGGAATGTATTTTTATGCGATATGTATGACTTCTATCTTCTATGCTGACTTCGTTATAATATTATTGATAGAATTCTTGTAATATTTTAATTTAATTATATTTTCTCTATGTTAGTTATTATGTTTTACTATGTAGATATCACTCCAAATTAAAATTTCTCTACGGTGTAGTAGACATTTTATTTTTAGCCGATGTACATGTTGTTTATTGCTAGAATATAAATAAATAAAAGAAAAAACTTTAATATTTTACATTTTCTTTATGTTATGTTTGACAATGTAGATATGATTCCAAAAAAAAATTTGTACGGTGTAGATATTTTTCCTTTTAGATAACAAACCAATTTCATACTATTTATTTTTATCTTTCTACATCATGGGTTGGTTGATTGTTTTTTAGTGGTATATCAACATCTCGATAATACCGAAATCTAAATATTTTATATGCAATTTTTATTTATTTATTTATTTTTTTTAAGATAAGTCTTACTAATTAACCCATAGCTAGGGGAGAAGAGGTAGATTCATACCTTTCCCAAGGATATTTGCGCGTAAATGAATATAAAGATTCCACCTGAAACTGGAATTCGGCTCCCCGATTAACAATTCCGAGCCATTATCCATTACACCACCCTCACATCCAAGCTTACGGCATCTGGTATTCCAAAGCGTTCAGCCATCTAGGTATTGACCAGGCTCGACGTTGCTTAACTTCAGTGATCGTACAGCTGTACGGGAAGCGGTGTTTCAATGTCATGTGCCCGTAAGCCAAGTTGTTTAGGATATCTAAAAAAATGTTATAATAAATGTTTATTTATCCATATGCCTACTCGAAAGGCATATGGTCCAAGTAAACTAGAGGCAAAAATGGTCACTCACCTTGACCACTTCCCTACTGAGACGCCTCGGGCATCAGTGGTTAAACACAATCCTCTTTTTTTAAAAGGATGGGAGAGATACTGTCTAGCACAGGATTTTTCAAACTGTGGGTCCAGACTTTTCAGTGTGTCACGAGATAAATAAAATGGGCCGAGACCAAAAAGGAAGAAAGAAAGACAAAAAAATACTCAAATGAGAACAAAGTTGTACAACTCTAAATGCTGTATAGCACTCTTAAATCATCGCTAGTTTTTCACCGAGGTAAACTCGTATTATATTTTATTTTTTATTATATATATATATATATATATATATATATATATATATATATATATATATGTTGGTTAATAAAACAAATGGAAAACGAAAGGGTATCGATGAGATCAGCACGAAAAACATTTATTGATATTAACCGGAAGACAGAAATGAAGGACGGAGATTAAGGTTCCAAGTTTGAAATTTTCGGACACGTCTGTGTCCTTCATCAGCGGATGCGAGAATATATATATATATATATATATATATATATATATATATATATATATATATATATATATAGTCTGTAGCTTGTTCATCAAACTTGTTGCGGACTGAGTGACGGAATTTCCTTTAAATTTGTTTTTCTAAAAGTAATAATTTTATATTCATACAAATAGATAAATAGTTACATACAATTTCAATATTGGCGGATCATAAGAAATATGCATATAAACTGACAATAAATGCTAAATAAATGAACCTAGTGAACTGCGTTTGTCTTTGATTTATTACAGGTAAGTATAATGGGTCGCAATGCAAAATGTGGTTCTTGTCTGTGGGTCGCAGTAAAAAAAAGGTTGTAAAACGCTGGTCCCTCGGAGCTGACCATATATTTATTTTAACTCTGGATGGGGTCTCCAGCGGGGTTAAATTATTAGGTTGGTGCAAAAATAATGACGTAATAATGTCGTTTTTTGAGGTATTTTTAACGTCAAAAAACGACATTATTACGTCATTATTTTTGCACCAACCTAATAGTAATAAATTATATTTTTTGTTGCTCTCGGCTTTATATAATCTAAGCGGAGACGTAATAATTTCGTACAATTTTTTGACAGAAAGATAAAAAAAATCATATTAACAAAAAAAGTTGTATTAATCAACGTACTCGAAATTTGACAGAAGTGTGGTACAGTGCCAGAAGTTATGAGCAATATTTATCGGAAACTTCGTAAATAAAACGAACAGAATCAAAGGTATAAACAAGTAATATACATTTATTTATTTGATTTCGATTGGAATTAGTCCTTTGCAATTCACATTGGCGAAAGTCCGTTCGGCTGGTTCGTTCACAGTTACAATCGGACCTTGGTAGTAGTCGAGAGTGTGTTTACTTTGGAAACTGATTGTGGACGTCGATCTGCTCTGTTTTCCTGGCCCTCAGAAGGATGGAAAAATGACTTAAGCGGACGACTGCTCAACAACTTCACGCGACACGCAAGACTGGTTTTCTCTGGCGGTCCCTTCTATTTCTCTGCCAGTCGGCTGTCGGTTTGTATCCCTTAAAAAAATGGCTTCAGACTACTAGCTAAATTTGGTTTCGGCTAAAATCAAAAGTGTCTTATTTTTGTTTTGTTCTTTTGATTGACCAAAATTCTATTGTTTTCTGACGTTCCTTTCTTTTTCATTTTTTTTTCTTTTTTTTTTTTTTATTGCGAAAGTTATGCATGGAGATTTCCTTTTGGTAGATTTCTAGTCACAATGACAAAAATCGGGGCCAGAAAACACCGCCGGTTCGCAGCTGTGTTCAGTCTTTTGTTGTTGTTGTTGTTGTTCTTCTTCTTCTTCTTCTTCTTATTATTATTATTATTATTATTATTATTACTATTATTATTATTATTATCTGAGGGTTGCTTTCTCATTAGTTGAGAGAGAAGTATAAAGAGAAAAGGGTTGAGAGAGAGAGAGACAGACAGACAGACAGACACACACACAGATGGAGACACAGAGAGAAAGAGATGGGTTTTAAAGGAAAGCAAATGCCGTATTCTTTTTTTTCTATATATTTTATTTTCATATTTTATCTGCTCTCACTACAGAAGTCTCAGTGGACAGTTGCGCTCTCAATGGGACTCCATGCTTTAGAGGTCTATTGGGTCTTAAGTTAACTCCAGACTTCAATCGGAACTCATATATACAGCTCGACATCTTTAAACCCCGTGGCCCACCAACGTACATGGCCCGGCACTTTTTTAATCAGACGCCATTAGTTCGTTGGTTGGTACAAGTTGTTTACAATTTCCACAGCAGCCGACAGCAGCAGAGTGTTTTGGTGATACGGTCTTGATCATTTCTTACATTGTCCTGGTCCCAGAAGTGCCGGATTAAAGAGGTTGGACTGACCTATCCATTGCTAAATGGTCAGTGCATTATATCGTTTCCAGGCAGTACCTGATAACACCGCATGGATGCTGGTGGTGTAACGGATAGTGACTTGGAATGAGTAATTGGAGAGCTGAGTTTGAATTCCACTCGTGTTCGTTACATTAACTTACGCACAAATATTATTGAGAAATTCTCTCCCACTATGGGTTAAATAGTAGATTTTATATGGAAAAATCATTGTTATCTCCAAAAAAATTATTAATGCAATATTCACACACAAAAATTAATTATTTTTAAAACCCAAAATATATTTCAGTTTTAAATAACCCAGAAATGTTTGATAATCCGTAAAAAACAAATCAATCAATCAAAAGCCCGAACATTGCAATTTTAACCTCTTCAAGGCGTCAGAGTCACACCTGACCTCAAGTGGAATTCGTACATACGAGTGAACTTATATGAAAATATGAGAATTTTAAAATTCTTGCCGATGTAATTAAAATAATATCTACAAAATTGTGACAAAATAATTTGGTCCCAATATGAGTCACCTATTTTGTGGTAGAGTTGACAATGACTTATATCTGGTTCCAAATAAATTATCTTCCATCAACAATAAACATTGGCAAAACTGAATGAAAACAAAAGGGTGAAATTCAATTTAAACAATGCGTGAAGTAAAGAACAAGAAGACAAAATTGTAATTTAAAAAAAAAAAAACGTTGGAATAATTATTTTACCAAATTATACAAAAATCTTCGTCTTTGAATACGCTAAGTGAAATGGATAATTGCCACTGGATGCGGAGAAGTAAGTTTTAAAATTAACAGTCGACTCGAAAGATTTGACGACCTGTGTTTTCTGTGAGAGAAATATATATATATATATATATATATATATATATATATATATATATATATATATATACACACTCAACAAAATTACATATCAAACTAGTCCCAACATATTACATTGCATATGTAACATGGACATATGGTTCTCTTGTTAATATTTCGCTCTCTCACGTGGTACGACGTCATAGAAAGGTAACATGAATTTACGACCTGCATTTGCTATTCCGCGACCGTTATCGTCGCATAGCAATCTTCTAAGTCAACATAACAGAATATCATCTTTGATGGTGAATATCTTTGTTTAAATGTTCGCATAAACACTCTGAAGATGGCGCCGATTAAGGAACAGCTTAAAAAAAAATAAATGTTGGACAATTTTTGTATTTATTTTCACCCATTTTAAAGCAAGTTTAGAACGGGACATGATCAAAGATAATAGACATTCATTGACTATTATATTTAACAATATATATATATATATATATATATATATATATATATATATATATATATATATATATATATATATATGCGTGCGCGCACGTGTGTGTGTGTGTATCTAACGGAATGCGCGAGACGAACTACGAACTCGATACTGATAAAACTGTTGGACGTCATTGCTCATGCAAGGATTAATACAGCGGGGTTCTCAACCATGGGTGAGGATGATCCCTACAAGAGGAATTTCAGGGTTGCAGTGGGGAGAAAAAGGTTTTTTTTTACTTTTTCACAAGTTTCTCATTGACTTTAACCTACATCAGAGTAAAATCGATTTAATTACCCTGACATTTTACTGAAACTTTTGTTTATTAAAGTTTGCTTCAGTTTACTTATTTGATAATTAGTTATTATTTAAAACGAATTATTGTTCATGGATTCAAGTTAAAAAAATCCATCAACATTTTCTATTCCTTTTAAATTTTTAAAGCTCCTCTATAAAAAATAATCAATATAAATGTGTATTATACTAACATGGAAAAGAATGAAGATTTTCAATAATATATGCATATTATTTGGAGTATTCCCTTTAAGACGGACAATCTTAGAAAGGAGGGAAGGGCAGTCTGACATATGGTGAAGAGGGGTGCATTGGGCATAAAAAAAGGTTGACAGCTACAAGGTTAGTAGAATCGGATAATTCTTTATTCAATTTTAATTTCGATTCGCTCCAAGTTACTTACAAACTGATGAAAATATATCAGAGATTAAGGGTGTATTCTAACTATAAAAAGCCTTTTGAAGAAATAATTGTTTTAAAATCAGAAATTAAATCAGCATTTCAATGATTGCAAATTTGGTCAGTGATTCTCATAATCTGCCAAAAAAAAAAAAAAAAATGTAAATGTCACCCAAAACATGTAATTTTTCTTTCTAGTTTAAAAGAAAATGTTTCAAGGACTGGATAAATAATTCCTGTTATTTACCATTCAATCTTATTCTAAGTAACCGTATATGCGCGCCTATGTACAGATTTTATTTTATTTTTTTTGACACAGAAAATGAAATTAGCTATGTCGAGTTCAAATTTCAGTGGAAGCGCTTGCTTTCATACAACCTTCACTTTCATACAGATACATTGGTAAAGTATGAATTCTTCTCCTCTCACAGCTAGGGGTTTATAGCAGGACAGACTATACAAGATTTATAAAGATTTATTTGTTATTTTAGAAAGAAAGAAACGTGAAAAAAATTATTCCAAAATTTAAAATATTAAAAAATTGTCAAAATATGTAAGCCATCTTCAATGCGATATTTGCTGTTTTATAAATAATTATTCATAGTTATTTATAAAATGGTAAATAATAAATATTCATATTGAGTTTTTTTATTCATTATTATATAAAAATATCGATAAATTATAAAACAAATATTTATTTCTTTGTAAATTGATAAATGATAATCATCGGATTACTTAAGTTGGTTCTAATAAATAAATAGTATTTAATAGTTTTGTTGTAAATTCTCAAAGAACAAAGAAAATGTATAAATTCACTTTCATATTTTTGGGTTTTATTAAAATTCTAATCATTGGTTTTTAAAACAATAAGCATTGTTGAGGAGTGAAGGTAGTTAAAATAATAGCGGTGTCAAGGAAAACCCATCCTTTTGACACATTGTTTTTTTGTTTTTTTTCGGACACGCTGATTAAAGATTGCTGAATTTTCCTTCTCAAATCTTTTTTTTTTTTTTTCTAGAACATTCGAATTTTACTGCTCTAAGACAGACTTAGCATCGCCAAAAATAGCCTCCAAATTCAAGGCATATTGAGAAAAGGTCGTTGGAACACCCCGTTGGTTATTAAAGTGTTCGCTTATAGGGAGCAGTAAGAAGGGGGATAGAATTGTCTTTTTCTTTCTTTTTTTTTTCACGTAAATTTTTATGACTTAAAAATCCCAATCGATGTAATTTCATCTAAGTAATTAATGCGTCTATAAATTTTAAAGACATGTCAAAAAAATCGGGGATGAAAGCAAAATAATTACAGTGTGAAGACAGGGAAAAGAATAGACAGAAAGAAAAAGAAACAACAGTTCGTAGTTACTGAGCTACAGGGTAATTGATACTGTAAAATTAGACTCACTAATACAAGAAACAATTTTATAGTCCCTCCTCCCCACCAAAAATGTAATACATTCTGTAGAATCATTGATATTGTCTGAATTCTGCTTTTACGGGGAGGGCTAACTGGAAGGTTTTAAATTTTATGAAAGGATGAAAAAAAGGAAATAAATCTTTCTTGAAGAGAAAGGATTACTAAGATGGCACATTCTAAAAATAAAGATTCGACTAAAAAATATGCGCATGCGTAATAAAGAAAATAATTAAAAAAAAATAAAGCAAAGGAGAAAACGGTTTGTTACGCGCCCAGAAATGACGTTAAATAAACACAAAACTTTGAAGGTTTTTATTCGATATGCAATTTGAGAGTGTATATTGCTTCTTTTGGGATGCAATATAAAGAGATGTTTTAAAAAGTATTATAGAGTTACCCTTATCGTTGAACGTGAAAGGGGAGGAACGCAAACAGTACAGAATCACTTTTATGTATTCCATTATTTTATTTATTTATCTTTATATATTTTATTTGTTTGTATAATTTTATTTATATATTTTTATTTATTTATTTTATATATTTGAATAATTTATTTAATTTTATATATCTTTATTTTATTTACACATTTTTTGTATATTTTGTTTATTTTATTTATTATTATTTCTAAATGTTTATTTATTTATATAGATTTTTGTTTATTTTATTTATTTGTTCATATTTTTTATTTTATTTACTTATTTTATGTATATATCGTGATTTACTTGTTTTTATATATTTATTTTTAAAGTGATAATGTTACTAAGACGCAAGTGTCTACTGGGAGTGAAAGAGAATGAGAAGTATTTAGAAGACGGAAGCAGAAACCCAATCCTAAAGAGGAAACAAGAGATAAACCTCGACTCCTGTTCAAAAGACAAGGAAGGAGTATGAACAGGAGTTGAGTTTATCCCTATGTTACTTATTTTATATTTATTTATTTTTATTTATTTTATTTGTTTACTTTATCTTTATTATTTTTATTATGTCTTAATTTCAAAAATATATAAAAAATCAAGGAAAAGGGTAACATGATCACGACGCACATCCGTGCAAACGGACGCACAAACACAGAGAATACAGAAAAAATTTACACCCGCGCTAAATGTGTATAAAAAAATTAAACAAATATAAGCAGTAAATTGCTGATTCTCACTGAAGAGAGGAAGGACAGGTCCGTTCATGAAACTCTGAAATCTGGATGCTGAAAGTAACATCAGTCAGCTAAGTGACATATTTTACTGACATTAATCCTATTTATTTTATTTAAATATTTTATTTATTCATATCTATTGCTATATTTATATTTGTTTTTATTTATATATATTTATTTATATATTTTCTAAACCAAGCAATGATTTTCTTTTACGCTTTGTCCTGGAATCCTTTCCATTATATATCAGAATGTCCTATCCTCACTTCCAATGTTGTCTAATTTCAAAAGTGTATCGGAAAATTGTAGTTTGCACGTCTCCAGGTGAGTGATGGTAATTCCCTGCTGTCTGAGGCATCCCAAAAGAGAAATGTCGACAGAACAGGACAATGTTTGTTACTAATCGCATATACGCATGGGTTCTCTCACTTTAAATCTAGCCATATTACCTTTATTTACATTAAGATGAGAATAATTTTATATTTCCTTGAGAATGCCATGCGACGAAGTTGAAGTTACAAGAGCACACAAGGAAGAAAGAGGGCTTGGAGAATTTGACACTCACGAGACTTATTGAAGGTAAGAGGGACAGAGGTAAGCAGCGAATAAACTGCCTAATGAGTTTGTGTAAATGGTTAGCAGAGCAGCGATTAGGAGAGATAGCCAAAAGACAAAACTTACCTAAAACTACAAAGGACAGAAAGTTATGGAGAACCATGATCGGCCATTTTCTGAAAGGAAACAGCACATAGAAGAATAAGAATGCTTTATTGGGGTGTGAAGGTGACTCAATGATAGGGTTGGTAAATATGAAGTTATAATAAAGGAAATTAAAAAAAAAATACAAACCGTAGCATGCTGGAAATACAATGGAGGGAGTCTGTGAGCACTTCTATAGCATCAATAATTATTGCTCATAATTTGTAAGCACTTCCGGTCTCACTAGAGAATGCTGGGAGCAAATGGATTAAACTGGCAGTTTGAATAAAGTTTGAGTTTAGCACGTCTGGTATCGTCTTTGCGCTGCATCAGCTTTTCAGCAGACAGTCTCATATAATTTATCTATCCCACTTCTGACATCATGTTCCCCTGGGCTTAGGGTGGAAGGATAAATTATATGAGACTGGTTGTTGAAAAGTTGAGGCAACACAGACGACACGAGACGTGCTAAAATATTTTATTCAAACTGCCAGCTCAATCCGTTTGCTCCCAGCATTCCCTAGTGGGGCCGGAAGTGCTTACAAATCATGAACAACGAAAAAAAAAACAAACAAATAATACCTTTATTCTCAAATTCAGAAAGAGACTGTTGAAATTTTTGGAACAAATAACTTGGCGAATTTGACACTCACAGGGCATACCTGGAGATCTTGTGTGAATGAATAGCGGAAGAGGGATAATTGGGAGGTTTGACAAAAGACAAAGGGAAAGGAAATTGTGGAGAGCCATTACCACCCACGCCCTGAAAGGACACGGCACAAAGAAGAAGCTTTTATGGGTGAGTGGAGATGACTAAATGGCAGGGTTGTCAACTATATGAAGTTTTAATAAAGGAAATGAAAAAAACAATTATAAATTTTAATCAATTTCTGTAAATATACAACATAATTGGAAATAACATTTTTGTACCTTCCAAATTCAACAAAGACTGAAAGCGATAAATAAAGGATTGTCCTTTCCAATAAAGTATAGTTGGTAAACCTACCCAACGGTTAAGAGCAGGGAACATGGAACCAATAAGAAGTTTTGAAATTCCGAATGAGGGAAGTTCTGTGTTCCAAGCGCTGTTCGGATAATTTCATTCGTTCTTCATGTAACAAAATCAGGATGCCAACGAATTTGGAACGCCAACCTCTGCCGACGAATGAATAACAAAAGACTTGAATCTTTCCCTATTAACATTGCATTTTATTACATTCCGATGCTTCGTCAAGCACTTCGTGAGCCGTCCCGGGCCCAAAACGTAGACCTTCTCGTCTGCGATATATCAGGGACTGCCTATCTCCTCAATGGTGCAGGTGTTTATATGTCACGTGATTCTACAATCAGGGACCGAAAGTAATCTCAAATCAACTCAGTACCTAGTTTCTCTTGATGGACTGATATGATATCGAGTGCAAATTTCATTCTAATAATGCTACATTTATTTTGCCACGGCCTTTTGATGAATACGTACCACGGCCGCCATTAGGTGCACAATAAAGAAGAAAGATGGCGACAGAAAACGGTTGGTAATATAGGTTGCTGAATCGATTCGTTTTACTAAGTTCGTATTTGGAGATTTTATCTTTTCACAAATTCAGTATTGCTCGTTTAGTACATTCAATTTCCTCCCTTACGACCATATCACGTTTAAACGCCGATTTTTATACGATCACCGAAGTTAAGCAACGTCGAGCCTGGTCAGTATCTAGATGGGTAACTGCTTAGGAATACCATCTATTGTAAGCTTGGGTGTGTGGATGGATAATGGCTCTGAATTATTAATCGGGGATCAGAGTTCCAATTCCAGTTGGAATCGTTATATTCACTTACGCGAAAATACCCTTTGGAAAGGTATGTATCCACCTCTTCTCCCCCAGTTATAGATTAATTAGTATGACTTGTATCACTAAAACCATTATTATCTGTAAAAGAAATAAGATAAAGTAAAATAAAATTGCGTACAAAATATTTAGATTTCGGCATTAAATAACCCATAGAGATGTTGATATGCCGCTAAACAAAAACAACCATCCAATCTCTTCTTACCCTGATACTGTAAATCTTGGGAGCGTCTCGACACATCATCAAGCAGCTGCGACCTGAACCCATGATCTAGAGACCTCGATTTAGCCTGCGACAACCTGATGAACTCTATTCAACCTGCACAGTAGAGTGAACATGGATTTATTGTTGCCACCATAGAATTTCAAGTCGTTCCTAGAAGATACTTCACGCATGTCAGATTTTTTTTTTTTTTGATTTTTTTTTTTTATGTATTCGGTGAAATTGACCCAGTCGTTGAAGAAAAGCGTCATTTCACGCTGTTTCCCCTTAGCTTACAGAAGTAGCAATAATAGGTAATATAGATGAACGTAAGAAAAGATTTACTGGCAAAAAATATAGAAATAAAATTGCAAATAAGTTTGTAACCTTTGTTTGGGCTTACGGCCATATCACGATGAAACATTGGTTCTCGTTCGATCAATGGAGTTAAGCGACGTAAAACTTAGTATCTTGATGGGTAAACCGCTTAGGAATACCAGTTGCTATAAATGTGGGTGTGCGAATATTCTTGGGCCACCGTGAATCGTTAAGAGACACGATCGCCCAAGCGGGTCATATCCTTCCCTACAAACACGCATTGGGCCAGCGCGGTGGGGGTAATAGCTCATCCATCCATCCATCCCCATAAGTCTGCGGAAGGCTTACGCCCAACAAAAAGGACATTCACATGCTGATGAAAAAAACAAAAACAAACAAACAAGAAAACAAACAAAAACAAAAGATTTATTTCATTAATAAAATCTTTCTGTTTTATTTTTATTTTACAAGATTAGCTGCACATTTTATTATTTTTACATCTGGTTTTCGTTGATTTAAACGGAAAATGTTTTTTTAACGAAAATAGTGTGCATATAAATCTGTATAGTTCTCTTCGTCCAATGAGATTCGGAGATTTTTACAAACGTAAAGAGGATCTTCACAGCGTGGGAAGACAGAAGTTAAGCAACGTTTAGCCTGGCCAGTACCTAGATGGGCAACACCAGCTCCTGTAAGATTGGAAGTGCGAATACCATTGGGCGATCATTAATCGAAAAGAGACATGATTGCCCAAGTTTGTCACATCCGCTCCTACGAAACACGCATTGAGACAAGCCCGTAAGGGTAATGGCACATTCCTCCCCATGAATCCAAGGAAAACCGAAGTACAGCAGCGGACCTTCCCATCGTGGAAAGAAAGAAAGAAGTTAAGCAATGTTGAACTTGGTCAGTACCTAAATAGACAACACCAGCTGCTGTAAACTTAGAAGTGTGAATACCATTGGGTGATCATGAATCGAAAAGCGACAATGCACACGAATCGAAAAGAGACATGACACATTCCTCCCCATGAATCTGGGAAACGCATAGGCTCAACAAAAAGGACCTTAAGAGGCTGAGAAGGGATTTCATTCTCATTTTAAGGCATTGTTCAACATCAATGTGTCAACAGTGTATATTTTCTTTAATGATTACTCCGCCCCTGTTGGGAAAAAAGTTTTAATTCTATCGTTTTACATTCGAGCTCAATACTCAGTTGTAATAGTCAATCTGGCTAGCCTCATTAGCCATTACCCAACGCCGAGGTGCTCCCATTCTAATGATTACATTTATAGTGACACAACAAATACTAAGAGCATGTATAGAAATATAGTAAAATATTTTAATATAGAATTGCATGACAAATTATTTAAACGCCAGCTTAACGTTGATACCATATATAAAGAAATACGTCAAAACTTACATTCACTCTAATGATTATATACAGGGGATGTAGCAAATACTAAAAGTATACAGAAAAACATTGTACTTTTTCTACTATAGAAATGCATTGCAAATTCTTTTACAATAGAAATATACTTATTGTGTTTACATTAAATGCAGCCTTTCCGTAATTATTCACTAACCACAAGGGAATGTTTGTAGCACTTTCTCCTTCCAAAAGCAGGAATTTTACATAAGTCCAGAGGACAGCAATTTTAAAAGAGGACTAGGGTAGGGTGAAAGACTAAGGAAAGTAACTTGACAAATTTTCCAGGCACTTTGTAGGTTATAACTTAAAAAAGAAGGAATTCTGACTGATATTTTTAACGTTAAATTAGAACAGACACTGCTTTTTGACTGAAACTCTTAATTTAACACTAGCTATATATGCAACTATAACTAATGACTATAGGTGTTAGACAGGGATGTCTACCCTCTCCAACGCTCTTCAGCCTGTTTCTTGAGAGAATTATGCAGGTGAAGTAGGATTAGGTAGTAGTAACACCATATGGAAATATACACTTTCCTTTTCACTAAGAGAGTGACAAAGGAAACTCGCTCTCTCCTCTTATACACATACTTCCTCTTCTGCCCTTCTATTGTTCCTATTCTCGGTAGCTGACAGAAGCCGGACATAGCTCATGTAGGTCAGCGAACGTCATAAAAAATCAACCAATGACAACACATCCCGCCAAAAATCAAACGGAAAACACGGATGTGTCAGACCAAATAAAAAGAAGAAAAAACTACGTGCGCAACGAGAAGAAGGGGAAATTGGTTCGATGTTGCAATTCGGGACGCAAGGGATGGAGATTCATCAGATGCGAGTTTGACCAGACGTACAACTCTAAAAGAAAAAGAAACAAATGGATTTCTGTCAACCAAAAACACAACGACCCCGTATGAACTCTTAAATCATAAAAATGGTACTATAGACAGTACACATGGCCTTTGCTTATGTATTAGCCCAACCTTCATCCATACAGGAAACCCTCCATGACCACAACACTTCTATCTCTATTGGTGATAGACCCGTCTTCAACCTGCGTTTCGCAGACGATATTGACAGTCAGGTAGTAACAGTGAGCTGCAAATCCTGACGAACAAACTCGTTGAAAGAACATCTGCGTATGCAATGGAACTCAACATAGAAAAATCCAAAGTAATCGTAAATAGCACAAGCAACTCGTGTCAGCGTCGCCATCGAAGGCGAACACCTGGGGGAAGTGTCCAGCTTCAAATACTTGGTAGCAGCAACCTTGTTAAAAGATGTCACCTGCGATACAGAAATCCTCACACGGATCGCCACAGTCATAGCAGCGTTGGCCAGACAGGAAAGGATATGGAAGAGCAACATCACCTTCCATACCAAATTCAAGCTCTACAAATCGCTGGTCATATCCATCCGCAGATCATCTTGGAGGAAGTTGTCTGTTTCGTCTGCCCTTAGGTCCCGTGGACGATTGAAGCAGTCAAGAGACTGATGGTGATGATAATGATGATGAGTAATCATTGATACCATATATAGGATGTATTAAATAAATATGTTAAAATTTATTTCATTTTATTGATTACAATTATACTGGCACAACAAGGCGCTTCAGACATTTGAATGAATACGAATAGGTATAATTAAACACGGAAATATGAAAATCATCCTGGATATGACGATAAACTACATCCGGTAGAAAGGCCTCGGATTGGAACGTTTTGAGGAGCGTGGAACCACAATTGCTGTTGTTCCCAGGTCTACCCTGATTCAGGGAGGTAGCACCTGGTATAGTCCCAGCTATGGGCGAATAGTTAACCCCCAGACTGGGGTCAAAAAACTATGAAAGCATAAATATTTTTATAGTCAAAATATTAGGTTGGTGCAAGAATAATGTCGTTTTCTCACATAGTAACATATGTTAGAAAACGACATTATTTTTGCACTAACTTAATACCATAAATATATTTTTGTAAAAAATAATAAAAAAAGACTATCAGCGATGAATTTAAAAAAAAAATCACCAGCAATAAATTTTTGTAAAAGAAATTATTAATACTCCCAAGAAAATTAAATTTCAGCATTAAACGAACCAGAAGGAGTTGATATGCCGCTAAACAAACAAATATACAATATGAAAAACTTATTAATAAATATTTTGCATGAAGTTTGGTACGTCAGTTTATTTGGATTTGTCATTGAATATTTCTGTTGCGTTTTAAAGGTTTGGTGTTTACAATTTGAACTTTAACGCTTCTTTAACGAAATGCAATACACAAGAAGACTTAATGAATAAATTCTGACTTGTGTCACGATGAGGACTACTATGTCTTTCCATAACTTCATGTTTTTTGTTATTCTACGTAATTTTTAATCCCTTCCTCTTCCTCTTTTTTCGTGTTCAGCTATCCATTCACATAAACTATTTCGGTAAGAAGCTCCCCAGCTTTTCTTGTCTTCAGTATGTCATGTGAGTATTAAACTTTCCAACCCCTCTTTCTTCATTATGTGTCCTTGAGATTTCAACTATCTCTTTCTTATTGCAAGTGTATGTTTCCTTGTTGTTCATTATTCACAGGTTCTGTTCATAATATTCTTAGCATTCCTCGGTAGATAAATATCTATTGTGTGGGATATGAAACATAGACCTCATTTAAAGTGAATGAAATATACGATAACATTCAAATAAAACGCAAAAGTCTTCGTACAAAAAAAACATGCATATATATATATATATATATATATTGAACAATAAAAAAAATTAAAAAATTAAAATCTTCAGACACTCTGGGTTGTAGATTAATATTCTTTCCTTTTTTTTATTATTATTCCATTTAGATTCAGATTCCTCGATTAGTTTCGGCCGAAATGGCCATCATCGGGAGGAGAAATATTTCTGCTTGCTGCTAGCACTAAACTACAGAAATGAATGTCTTGATGGAGAAAATGAACTTTTGTCTGTAGTTTTCATTTGTTTTTTTTATTTTTTTATCTTTTTAACATGAATCTTTTAACATTCCTGGTGTTGGTCAAACAGTCTCTTTTAAGTTGTTATTTGAGATAAGAGCTGGATAGATACATGCTACTATGAATTCTCTGGTCAGTTTGACAGTTTTATTGGACTTGGTGAGGGGATGTGTCTCTGTTTAGTGTTTGTGTGTGTGTTATTTGGTTCTTAGGGAGTGAGTGAGTATGATATGTGTAAGCGTGTGTATTGCTGTGGGTGTGTGTTATCATTTGGCTCATTAGGGAGTGAGTGCGTATGATGTGCGTAAGTGTGTATATTCGTGTGGGTGAGTGTATAAGTGTGAGGCCTCCACACCTCCGTAAGCCTGTCTGTCTTGTGTGGGTGAGAAATGTGGGTAGTTTTTTTTATTTGTTGAGTTATATCTATATATTGTTAAATTTGTGATTTAGCCCGGCTGGATATTTTGTTTTTAGACGTTGTATCCACTTATTTTCATGCGACTCTAAAATCTTTCTAATGTTATCTTCTCTGAAGTTTTCTATTCTCTCAATTATATATATATATATATATATATATATATATATATATATATATATAGGTGTGTGAGCTCTCAGACAAATTTGATGCTCCACCTGATTCTGTAAACATTACCAATGATATCGAATCATCTTGGAAGGCTCTGCGTAATGCAACATATTCTACATCCTTGGAGGTTCTCGACCTGCCACATCGTAAACAACAAGACTGGTTTGATGACAATAATACAGAAGTTCAGCAGCTTATAGATCAATTGCACTCTTCTCATAAAGCATGGATTGATGACAAGATCTCGTCTGATAAGAAGATCGCTTACAAGAAGTGCAAAAGTCAGGTTCAACGAGCTCTCAGAGCCATGAAAGAGCGTTGGTGGTCTGAAAAGACCACTGAACTCCAAGAAACTTCAGATAGAAAAGATTTAAAGGCTTTCTATGCTGGCCTAAAGAGCATTTTCGGTCTTCAGAAAAGTGGTGTTGCTCCAATCTCCACAGCAGATGGTGAAACTCTCTTGACGGATAAGTCAGATATTTTAGATCGCTGGAAAGAGCATTTCAAAACTGTGTTAAACATTACTTCGGTTCCTGATTATCAATTGAGTAAAATCCTGAAATTCCGGAGTTGTCTTTTGAACCTACCTATCAAGAGGTAATTGACTCTATCAAGCAAATCTCATCTAGAAAATCACCTACTCCTAAGGATCCTATTCCACCCGAAGTGTATAAGCAGGGTGGCTAAATGTTGGTAAAAATGTTACATTTCCTTTTTGTGGAGATATGGAAGTCAGGCTGTGTCCCACAGGATTATAAAGACGCCTCTATCAGACACATCTACAAAAACAAGGGTCCCAGGTGTGTCTGTGATAATCATCGGGGGATATCAATACTTTCAATTGCAGGCAAAATCCTAATGAGACTGATTCTAAACAGAATCTTTATACACCTTGTTGACAACATCTATCCTGAATCACAGTGTCGTTTTCGGTCGGGTCGTGGCACCATTGACATTATATTTTCTCTTCGTCAAGTTGCAGAGAAGGTTCGCGAGAAAAACCAAGAGTTGTACATGGTGTTTGTGGAGTTGACGAACGCCTTTGACATAGTGGATCGAGAGGCTCTTTGGTACATCTTGAGGAAACTAGGCATCCCTGAAAACATGCTAAAGGTCATCATCTCCTTTCATGAAAGAATGAAAACTAATATCGTGTCTGATGGTATGATGTCAGAATCCTTTGATGTCACCAGGCAAGGTTGTGACATGGCCCTGTCCTTTTTGCACTTTTCTTCTCGGTGATGCTGAAATATGCATTTGCAGACACAGAGAATGGCAACAAGTTTAAGTTTCGAACAACTGGTGGTCTCTTCAATCATCAGCGCTTCAAAGCAAAGACCCACCTTTGTACGCAAATTGTTCGTGATTTGTTGTTTGCTGATGATGCGGCTCATGTAGCGACATCCTTTGAGGAGGTCCAACATCTAATAAATCGTTTGTCTGCTGCATGTCTTACACTTAGCATAAAGACAACTAAAGTAGTGCACCAACCTTGTCCTACTCCGAAGCAATTCTGTGGTGAGAAACAAAAACCACCAGTCTACAAATTTCTAAAGAGACCATTGAAAGTAGAAGACAAAGCCCATGTAAAGTCTTTCACCTATCTTTGTAGCAAAGTCAACTACAATGGAACTTTAGATGATGAAATCATGCATCGGATTGCTCAGGCTACCAGTACTTTCGGCAAACTTCGCCATCGCTTGCGGGATAAGCGGGGTATTCGACTGGATACAAAAATTCGGGCTTACAGAGCTGTTGTACTTGCCATCCTTTTCTACGGCTCAGAGTCGTGGACTCCATACAGGTACCATATACGCCAGCTGGATGTTTTCCATAAAAGCTGTCTGTGTGCAACCTGTGCAGTTAACCTTCAAGAGAAGACATCTAACGTAGACCTGTTTAACAAGTGTAAAATTGGAGGAATAGAGACTTTTCTCATACAGTCTCAGTTACGGTGGACTGGTCATGTCTTGAGAATATCTGATGATAGTATACCCAAGATTCTAATGTAAAGCCAGTTAGATAGGGGCTTCAGGAATGTAGGACACCCATGGCTAAGATACAAAGACAAGCTGAAAGGCAACTTGTCAGCTGTCAGTATACCACATAACACCCTTGAGCGCTTAGCCTTGGTGCGGGTAGAATGGAGATCAACGTGTTTTAGTGGACTCAGGAGTTTTCAATATGCTTGTCTGAATCGTCTTCAAGAAGCGAGAGTAGGATCTAAAAGGTCATCCAATCTAATACTGATCTTATCTCACAATCCTCACTCTTACTCCATATGTGGCCTCCTTTGTAAATCACTAGTGGGTCTTAAATGGCACTTAAGGTTATCGCACAAAATTTCATAACTAAATCAACTAAGCTGCCATATACTCATACGTCGAAACCGAAGGGGGGGTCCATTATTATTATTATTATTATTATTAGTAGTAGTAGTAGTAGTATATAATTTATAAAAGGCTCAAATACTAATATTCCATGGTTATATTTTATTACATTGGAATCGTAATCACGATCCAATTCATCAGACCTACAAATTCAAAAAGAAATCGGAAAATATAATAAAAATTATAAATTATATTCTTACTCTGTCCTGGACATTTTTTACCTTCTATCTTCTTGGTAATATATATATATATATATATATATATATATATATATATATATATATATATATATATTGGTTCTTCTTTCTTTCATTTATTTATGTGGACTCACATCCCGAGTATGCCATGTTTGTTAGTGGACATTTCAGGAGACAATTATCTCTCAACTCATACACCGGCCCGCAACAAAATAAACAAGTAGACATAATAGTCTTAACATTTTCATGTTTCTTGAAACATTGTCATTTTATATTTTTGTATGCTTTTTGTTTTTACCATCGTATTTTTAAAGGCCGTCGTATCCAATTCGTATTTACTGATAAAAAGCAACAGAAAGAAAATGAAAAGAAAAAGTAATAAAAGAAGTAACAAGTTTATTTCTCATATCTTTGTTGAAATATTGTCAATTAATTAACTATTTTAACATTGCCTTTAGAAATATGACGATTTAATGTAAGTAATTATTCGATTTCATCTTACTTATTATAAAACGCAGATTGTGTGTGTGTGTGTGTCTGTACGTTTATATATTGGATCGGATTTCCTACATTTTTCAACCGATTTCAACAAAACTTCACAGGACTACATAAAATTACCTTGCGGTGGTTATGACAGCGCCAAAAATTGGAAAAACACAATTGTTTTTGTACGAAATCAATTTGAAAACATGGTTAAGAGGCACACGAGAATGAAAGGGAGACAACTCATATCGCGTTATACTTATTATAAAACCCAGGTTGTGTGTGTGTGTGTGTGTGTGTTCGTTTATATATGGGATCGGATTTCCTACATTTTTCAACCGATTTCATCAAAACTTCAGTTTTTATTTTTTTTGGCAGATAGTGTTTCTTATTGTCTTGGACACTTTTTTCTTTATTTTTACATTCAAAATGCTTTAAAAATTCCATTTACAGGACAATTGTTTATAATAAAATTCTATTCAATCGGTAGACTCATAACGATTGAAAACAATGTTTTTGTTTGAGTTTGGGTTTGACCAATTGGTAAAAAAAAAAAAAAATTAATTAAGACATGCGTGTCCGTCAACCTTAAACAATAATCTTTGTTAATTTTATTTTTCAGTCTTTATGATGGTCGATACTTGATCTATCTCTTACTGTTACATCCCCGGGCAACACCAGGCTCTACTGCTAGTTGGTTATATCTTTACAGTTTTTTTTTTTTATTGTTTTGTGTAGTGAGTATAGATAAAAATAAAATATATAAACAAGGAAAAAGAAAGAATTCAAATTAAAATAAGACATTTGCACTCCTTTAAAACCCTTATCTCTTTGTTTCTCTCTTTCTCTAAACTTTTCTTTCTATGCTTCTCTCAATCTACGAGAAGGCAATCCTAAAATAAAAAGAGGAAGAAGAAGAAAAAACTGAACGCGGCCAAAAACGCCGGAAGTTTGCAGGAGCAGAGCTTCCTCATTTGTGACTGAAAAATAACTAAATTCAAGGAGGCTCCACGCGTTATGTGTAGAGTCTCCCTGATTTTTGGTACTTTCATTTTCCATTATAAAAAAAAAAAATAAAAATAAAAAAGAAAGGAATACCGGGAAAAAAATAATTTTGGCCAATCAAAAAAATTGAAACAAAAAGACTTTTTGATGTTCACGCTAAATTCCCGAGCCTATTCAAAGGATATAAAACCTGATACCTCTAGGCCAGAAATAGAGAGGAGACCAGAATGACACCAAGAAAGACAGAACAAAAGAACGCAACCACGCGTGACACGTGATGGAAATAGTCATCTGCTCCTTACATATCCGCTCTGTTCAGGGCCTAGGTAGGGCACAGCAGATTGACATCTGAACTAATTTATGATATTACTACTACCTCTATCCTGCTCTGACTTCCAACTACCAAAACTTCAGACTGCTATCAATATCCGCTTTGTTAACGAACTTTTTGCTATGCTGAATACCAAAATAACTAAAAATATATTATTTATTCTTAATTCTCGTTTCAGTTCGTTTTATTCCCAAAGTTTACGATCAAATAATTATCCTCCCAACTATCTTCACTGGCAACGTTCACAATATGAACCCATATAGCACATATGTAAGACGGAATAATGCTTTTTAAATCATAAAAAGTAAAAATATTCAAATAACCTAAACCAACTCGTGCCATCATAAAATGGCGGCTATATTTAAGTACTTTTGTAATTGTTTTGGTTATACTTTTTCCTGAGTAACCTAGGATTTTTATATATATAGAATTAAGTCTAAGTCTATCGTTGAATGAAATAAAGAATTCTGATTTTAAATCCTTGAATGTAAAAATATTTAAAGAAGTTAAACCAGTACATACTGTGATAAAAATGGCGGCCATACTTAAGTAATTTTACAATTGTATTTTTTTCTGCCGGAGTAATCTAGGATTTTTATCTATGAAATTAAATCTATAAACAAGAAATAATTCGTCTTTTTAGATCATTAAAAGTAAAATACGCAAAGAAACTAACCCAATCTGCACAGTAAACAAAATGACGGTGAGGTTTAAGTGATTTTACAGTTGAATTGGTTATATTTTCTGCCTGATTCATCTAGGATTTTTATCTATGGAATTAAATCTATTGTCGTATATAAAAAAAAAAAGAATTCTGCGTTTTAAATAAAACAATGTAAAAATATCCAAAGAATGCTAACAGCCTATGCTGTGTTTCGATTCCAATCTACGTCGGTGGGAACAACACTGAGAAAGCCCCAGTATAGGAAAACGAAATTAATTCATGCCATGGTGAGAAAAGTAAAGGTGAATTCTGTTTCCAGTATATATTTGCTTATGTATTCAAGGATTCATTTGCACGGTCTAGGGATAGGTAAGTAGATTACTTTTCGTACGTGGTCTTTACGAAATTACCAAATTCCAAAGGATTTCCAAATTGTTTCACTGGCCAGGATCCGTTTTATGTCGAACGGAACCTCCCTCGTTAAAACTTTTGGATAATCGTATTTTACAGGGATGGGGACCAATCACCTCACCCACCCCCATAAAATACGATTATCTAAACAAAATTAACCAGTTTAATATTTTTATACTATATTTTAAAAAATACTGGTTAATTTTGTTTTACATTTTTAACAACAACAATACCAGTAAAATTCAACATACATTTCTTAAAATAGGCGTAAAAATCTTTTTTTTTTTTTTAAATCAATACGTTTGTTGCTATGAAGAATAATATCATAGAAAAAATATTAAATTAATTTTTGTTCAATTTTTTCAAATGCGCAAATTTCTGTTTAGTACTTTGAGAAAATTAGCAGTATAAAAAGTTACATTCACTTTTTTGTTTTCTTACAAGGACTGTATCAACATACTTCACGTGTTATAAAGAAAACACAAATTATTCATTAGAAAATTCATTCTATAATCAAGATATTCGTTATTATGAAGAATAATACTATTGTTATGAATAATCAAGAGTGGCCTCCCCTTGTTTTGTTACTCTCCGCTTTGAGAGAGCTATTTCTGTTTACTGGGACTGTAAAAGGACACTATACGCGAGCCTTGTATTTTCAGTTGAATAAAGCTTTCTTAAAGGCTACACCTGCGTACTTTTGTCATTACAACTAGTATAAAGAAAGAAATTAACTTTCTGCGACAAAATTCTTAATAATGATATTTTTTTGTGAATTTCGTTGTTTAAAATAATCGAAAAATCTAAAAAGAAGAAGACAATATTTACAAGACATTAAATGTCTTCTTTATTTTTGTGTGTTTTTTTTTTTTAGAATAGTTGTAAAATATTAAATTTATTGAATTTAATTTTAAGTATTTTAGTATTTTTAAGTATTTAAGTATTTTTCATTAATTTCGCAGTGAAAAAACGTTATATTTTTAATATTTTCTATTTATTTAGGAAAGACAGAAAAATTCGACATACTTCAAAAATACCTGTTCTGTTAAAGAAAAACATAAATTATTCATGAAAAATTAATTTTATATTTATGGTCATTGTTGAAGAACAATAGTATAGAAAAAAATATTAAATTTAAATTCACTTTATGTGCTAAAATTGTTAATGACAGAAATCTGACACACTCTTAACACTCCATGTCTGCATCAACATACGGAGCTCGCAACTCCCAATGTATTTCATTGGTAAGAAGAATGTTCAACTTAGTTTCTTACTAAGAACCGCTACTTCGTGGAACATTCTCTCTCTCTCTCTCTTATCTAAATACTACAATCTTAACTGCTGCAAATTAAGGGCCAATCATTATATATCCTCCATAACCTTATAATCTTTACTTTTCACTTGCTCCTCGTGCATTCATCACATACGTCATTGAGTGACTCTTGAGCCTTGTATTGCGTAATTATTAGTAAAAAGAAAAACAAACAAACAAACAACATTCTCTGGGGTAGTTCTGAAAAAAAAAGAGATATTCTGGGAGAAAGAAATTATGTCGTTAGATTATGACAAAAGATAATGAAATCAAAACCAAAAATAGCAAAGTAGTGTGCAAAAGTTCGCAGCGCATTAAAAAAAAAAAAAAAAAAAATAAGAACTGAATGTACAAAAAATGAAAAGCGTTTTTTCGCCGGAAGCTTTTGCAGACATCGAAAATAAGGTGAATTTTATTCTCATTTCTCAAACTGGGCCAATTTTTTTGAACCGATCCAATAAAGATATTGTAAATGAAGTAACTTTAACGGGGCAACGCTGAGTAACCTTACCTCTTTCTTTCTTTCTTTCTTTCTTTCTTTCTTTCTTTCTTTCTTTCTCTCTGTTTCCCCACACACTCTCTCTTTAAAATAATGGTTATCAGCGTGATTCATCTCCACTGAACTGTGTCAGTGTAAACACAGCATTCCTCACTCAATCACCCACTCGTTCTCTATTCCTTCATAGTGGCAAAACTAAGCGGGTTGTTTTTGTTTGAAACGCTAGTAATGTCTGTCGAGGCGTCAGTGTTGAAAGGGCGGTTAGAAGACAGAGGATGGGATGTGATGGAACATGGTTGTGAAATGTTCCTCGCAGTTAAACGAACGGGGAATACAGCAATCATTTTTTTAGCTATGACTCACAGTCACTGTCATTTGAATTTTCAGTTTTTGACTTTTTTTTATCTGACGTCAGTCGGTAGACAAATCAGTATCAACTTGAGGTTGTTGATGATAAAGATCACTTGATAGTATCAAGTCATCTTCATCAACAACCTCAAAAACAATAAGATTTTCATTGTCAAAATAGGATTCTTAAAGACTTGTTTTAATTTTACACTAGTTCGATATCCAGCCGATTCTCTGACGACGGGACGATCAAATTTCAAACCTAGAAATAGTTTGTCCAT
This sequence comes from Acanthosepion lycidas, assembly GCA_963932145.1. Lineage (NCBI taxonomy): Eukaryota > Metazoa > Mollusca > Cephalopoda > Sepiida > Sepiidae > Acanthosepion > Acanthosepion lycidas. The sequence continues at coordinate 54,487,225 of OZ010605.1, read as the reverse complement.
AATTTCCGTGTATAAGGTGACCTTTAAATCTTAGACCCCCCACCTTAAAAAAATAGGGGTCGTCTAATACAACATTTGCAAAAAGCCAACTTTAAATTCTGTGGTATATCGACACTGATAAATAAAATACGCTAGTATACTTGTGCCATGATGAATCGTAGTAGGCTAACAACTGCTTCGGTACGGTAACTACCGATGTAAATTTTTCTAGTTGAAAATTCACATTAGTGCTGTACTACAGTTATAGATGTAATAAAACTACTTTTACTTCTTGATCTCACATTCAAATGCAATATTCAAGAGACGATGACATAACAATCTGAAAATGTTCCGCTGAGCAACATCCACAAGTAACAAGAAAACTAAAATCTTTATTTCTCATTACACAAATACGCAACTTTTGTTTTCATTCATACGAGTCATAGCAATGAAATCTTTATTGTTATTTTCATAAAGATTCGTGTTATTACTTTACAGAGGGATGCAAAAGTAGGTATACAATAATGAAAAACAAAACATGCGCACAAAAGGTGCGCACAAAACGTATTGTATTGAATACAAACTTATCAATAACATATCAATCTCTCAAATGTTCTTCAAATTGTTTGCCCCCGTCATTCACACACTCCTCTGCAAAACATTTATTATTATTATTCGTTAAAAAATAAAAATTATTATTATAATTTTTATTTTTTCCCGCAGTAGGTTACAATTTCTTTCTGCGGAGACCGATTGCCATCCAAGGCTAGAGAACCCGGTCTGTCCTGCTATTTACCTGTAGCTAAGAGGAAGAAGAAGAGGGTTCATACATTTCCCAAGTGAATGTAATAGATTCGACTGGTTTTCGAACTCGGCTATCCGATTCCACAATCCGGGCCACTATTCCACTTGGAAATTATGTCACATTTTAAAAAATATTGTTCATTTCCGGCAATACCTTTTCCTCTATAAATTTGGCTTAATATTTTGGCTTATAACCTATACTCAGAGAACTTAAAACGATTACCTGGTTACTTGCATTACAATTATTGCCACATGACGCAAACAATAGTCAGTGCATTATTTAAACATTTAAAATTAGCCGTAAATAATCAACAGTGCATACCAACTAATATTGTTTTTACATTTATATAATGCCATTTTGATTTTGTTCCCCAGTTTGATATGGACGAGAGCCAGATTGTGATCCGAGTATATCAATCAACGAAACGATAGGCAACCTTTAAAGCTGAGATCAACTTTACGAACCAGCACTCTGTCTAGATAACTTGTGTTCATGGTGGAGGACCAGTTTTGCGCCAATGTCCACATCTTGCGGTTTGGGTGATCCACTCTGAAAAGGTCTGCAAGACCGAAATCCCTAAGTAGGGCTTGCAAAGTAGTTTCAGGGGGCCGCTCTGGAATGGGCACACGGTCCTTTATCCACCTTGGGGTCGAGGATGGCGTTCCTGTCCAAATTAAAGTAATCAAAGAAATAACCCAAAGATATAGTGGAATCTTTGGAAAAACAAAAGCCTACACTTGACTGGCAGAAGAGAGGTTTATCACATGCATAGTGTTTCTTTTGGCGAGAGAACAGGATATACAATCCGGACATTGATACAATCATTAATGCTGAAATACCTGATACTAACTTAGATCCTGAACTATATGAGATTATCACAACACAAATGGTTCATAGTCCTTGAGGTACATTGAACCCACAAGCACCACGTCTGAAAAATGGACAATGGGAGAAAGGTTATCCAAAACACTTCATTAATGAAACAAAAAATTGTGACAGGATATCCTATCTACAGAAGATCACCTGAAATAGAGGAAGAACAGCTGTAAGAGCAAGAAATAGGTAAACTTATGCAGTTGATAACAGATGAATTGTTCCTTATTCTCCTGTTCTTCGAAAAGCTTTGAAAGGGCATATTAATATAGAACTATGTTGTTTTGTTCATGCCATCATATGCAAAATGAACAAAGGATGCGATGCATCTGTGTTGAGGCTAGGAGATACTAAAAGAAATTTAGATGAAGTTGACAACTTCTTAACAGGAAGATTCATTAATACAAATAAAGCTTTAACCTAATTTCAAAATAAAAGCGAATGAAAAATTACGAAAATAAACTCATTTAAATATTTGTACGACACATAAATAAATCAAATAATCGTAAAATAAATTAAATATTTTTAAAAGTTTAGAATTAGAATTGAAATTAAATATTTAAAAATGTTTTTAAAAATTAAATATTCAAAAAAGTTTAAATAAATTAAATATTTAAAAAGGTTAAATAAATTAAATATTTTAAAAAGTTTAAATAAATTAAATATTTTAAAAAGTTTAAATAAATTAAATATACAAAAAAAAATTAAATTAATTGATTAAAAAAATTTAAATATTAAAAATGTCTTTCGCATTTATTATTCATATTACCTTTTATTTATTTAATACTCATGTTTTAAAACTTTATTTATATTTTATTTTTGTTGTCCGAAAAAAGGTTATTTCTTGACTTTTTCAACTGATTTCAATAATTAAACATTCATGTTGCTTGTCATTTCTTAAACAAACCAACTGACTTGTTGGCAATCATTAATTATCTCTATATAAAATAGAGGATGTCTCTGTGTGTGTGTGTGTGTCTGTCTGTGCAATACCTTTTTACTCGAGATCCATCCAATCGATTTTGACCAAACTTGGCATATACATTTTACAATGTAAGAGATAAGTTAGCGTAAAAAATTGATAATTTTTGAAGAATCAATAATCGATAAAGCCAATCAAATATTGATAAATTCAACTTTTTTCCTCCGATTTCGTTCAAACTTTGTATGTAGGTTACTTACATCATGACGAGCTCAATATCTCATTTTTATTTCTACGCCACTGCATTTAGCGAACAACAGCGAAAAACGAAAAAACGATTTCAACAGAAATCGACTTTAACACAAATTTTAAACTAAAATCTCCCTCAATTTTCAGGCAATTTAATACAAACTTCACTCAGTTGTAGCTAACAATTATGATTGTTTAACATTCATTTAACTTGATAATTGAGTCCACCCATATAGCGAAAACCCGCGTAAATAGCGAAAATGGCTTTTTTTTACTGGTTTCTTTCTTATTTTCTTTCCAATTTTCATCAAACTTAACAATTGCTTTATAAATGTATCCTCTTTTTCATCCCTGGTAGCACACTGACAAATTGAATTTCAAAAACTCCAAAATAATTGTGGTCTGAAATGTGTTTTCATGTTGCCTGTTTTACCCCTGACGTACTCAGCTAACTTCGATTGAATAAATACAGACTACTTCTGTTATATCAGTAACTGCATTAATTCAAAATATTTTTTAATATATAAAGTAATTGAAAAAGAGAGACTCTGTTATATCTAAACTTGATGCTGTTTTTGCTCCATTCTAATTGAACGCTTTTTCTGGTCGACCATCTAGGTATGGCTCCTAGTCGTAAATAAGTCACTATCAAATTAACGAGTGTAATTTTGAAATAAAACATAATTTAAGAAAAGCACCATTCAGGTATAACAGTTATCTACCTTTAATTTTTTACATTTGGATTTTTCGATAAAATGCACCCAGAGCGTACTACCCCTGATTTGGGGTCCGAGACAATGCTTTATAACCCTTGCTATCTTATCAACATTAGCTTTTTTTCTACCTTTATACGTTAAAAATTAAACTAAGCAGTATTAAAAGATGATATATTTTCGCCGATTTTTTTTTTCGTCCAAATCCGTGAATTTGTTTTGCTCATGCTAATTCTCGAAAAAACGGCAAATAAAAATTCACTATTTTTTTTATCTATAATGTTGAATGAGTTAAAATTATTCAACTTTTTAAGAAGAAAAGCCTCAAGTTGATGTTAAAAATTGCCGCAAAACATCGTTGATTTGTTTAAGATGGATTGAACTATTATAACTTGTCTCTTCTTTGTCTTTCGATATGTTGTATTTATTTTCAATTTTTCTAATTAAATTGTTCACCTATATTGCATATGATCCATTATTGAACAGAAATAGGTTACAATAAAATTTGTACGGCGGAATAATAGATTGAGGAATCGTAGAGCCGACTTCAAATTCCAGTCGAATCCATTACATTCATTTACGTTTACTTGGAAAATCCTCTTCTTCGCCCCATAGCTTGGTGGGGAAGAAGAGGATTCATGTAGACTAGGTTCTATAGCCTTGGATGGCAACTGGTCTACTGCAGAAAGAAATGGCAACCTACTGTGAGAAAAAAATCTGCGTCGTCATGCATGTATCGAAAGATACATGATCACCTAAGTGTGTATCACGCAAGGCACATAACTGACTGACCTTATGAAAATCGACATGTAGTAATGTGTGTTGTGTGTGTGTGGGGGGGGGCTTATCATAGATTGGGGGAGGGAGCATCGGCCCTGAGTGAACCAACTATTCGTAAAATTTCGATTTCGGTGAATCCAGTTTTCTGACAAATAGCATTTATCGTTACGAAGCGGATCAGTTTTAAAACTAGAACGTCTTTTCCTTCCTCTAATTCTCGTACCTGACAGCGGTAGAAGGGATTTGATTTCTGTATATGATGATGATGATGACGATGATGATGATGACGATGATGATGATGATGATGATGATGATGATGATGATGATGACGATGATGATGATGACGATGATGGTGATGACGATGATGATGATGGGACAACAGACATTTGTGTCAGTACACTTTTATTTAGATGAGAGAAACCTCAGCTTGCTACTGCGATCTGGGTTGATCTATTCACTCTCGATCTTGCATCTGCCCCTGTCTGTTCACCCACTCTTCGAAGGTCGGGGTAATAATCCAGTGGTCTATTCTTACGGATGAAGCTTTTTTGTTAACCTCAAAATATTAATTCACCCCAAAATAAGATTTTATATTTATTATAAATCACACCAAATTCTCCCAGAGCGAAGCCCTTCCATTGCACTCCCATTGGATTGACCTTTGCGATCGTCCCAAATCCTCGGGCGCTCTATTTCTAAATGTGGGGTGAACATTCGCGCTCACCCCGATAAATAAGCCAAAAACAGATTTAAAAAATTTTTTTTTTTGAATTGTAAAAAATTCCTTATAAGTACCTCGAATATCATCCGCACTTAGGAAATGTGAATATCTCCCTGATTTTTTGATAATTTTTCACTCGGAGAGTTAGAGTTGAAAAAATTTTGATTTAAAACTTATAATTTCAAAAGAGTGCCAACAAGTTAATAAAAAAACAAACTTTGATTTAAAATTTATAATTCTCGGGGGCTGAATTAATATTTGCGGTAAGTAACTTTACATTATTTGCGTCGAATTAAAAGAAAAGATCGTGGTTGCTATTGCATTAAACCTTCTAATGTCCCTGTTTTGCATACGTCTCTTGTTTCTAGCGGTCCTAGAGGACGCCTTCCATCTCTTTTTTCTCGGCGTCTTAGTTGATTCGCTTTCGTTTACGAAAACCCAGCCTACTGGTTTGTCAACAATGTTCTATTGGTACGATTCGACCAAAAATTTATGTTCTTTTTTTCCACACAAAGAAAAGCCATTTCTTCCAGACAAAACCCTATTTCCGAAAATTATTATTCCGATAAGAAGACCACCGGCGAATATGTCTTTGCCATATTACGTTGAAACACCGGTTCTCGTCCGATCACAGAAGTTAAGCAATATCAAACCTGGTCAGTACCTAGATAGGTGACTGTTTCGGAATACCAGGTGTTGTAAGCATGGGTGTGCTGGTGGTGTTGTAGCGGGTTGAATCGCCTAGATTCAACCTGTACTAACTTAACTTTATAAATGTGATAACAAGAAATAAGCAAACAAGAATAACACTCAAGAAGAAAAGTTGCATAAGTAAACGGAAATTATATACAGTATAACCCGGATATAAGAGAGTTGTTGGGACCGCAGAAGAAGTCTCTTATATCCGGGTTTGGTCTATTTTGTTTAGGTAAGTATGGCTCTAATTTGGGACCTGATCAAATCTCTCTTATATCAGGGTTTTTCTTATATCAGGGTTACACTGTATGCATAATAACAATTGTACATACAGTAATTTAGTGAAGTTAGAGATCTGGTTGACGAGTATGTATTTGTTATTTAAGTCACTTGAAAATTTTCTTGTTGATAAACTGTGATGTACAGTATTTACATTAGTCGGACTATTGTCCTCATCTTTGTCGCCATATTTGTCACAACGTTTCGGCCGTTGTACGCTCCGGCCTTCTTCAGGTGGTTGGAATTTCGAACTGAACCCTTTATTTCGATCACTGGGGTAGACTGTTCTAGTTCCACGTGTCATGTTTGCTGGGTGCCATGCTTGATGGGTGCCATGTTTGATGGGTGCCATGTTTGATGGATGGTTGTGACAAATATGGCGACAAACATGAGGACAATAGTCCGACTAATGTAAATACTGTACATAATACCTCATCTCAAAAATATAGACAGAAACTGTGATGTGTATTAAAAAGTGTGTGAGTTTGGAGAACTTTAGTAAGATGTATTGTTACTTGTAAGAGAATTAAATAGTTCCTTACTCACAATATTAAGTGTTTCTGTCCTTGTGGCTGAAAGAGTGAATGTTTGTAGATGTTCGGACGTACGTGTGTGCGTATGTGTGTATGTCATAACGTTTTATAGCGTTTTCCCCTAAGGAACAAACGCGATTTCTTCACTGAGATTACATCACTTGTAGGTGAAAGAAGGTGAGAGAAGACAAGAAGGAGGGTTGAATATGTCGCCAAGTATTTATAATTAATGTGAACTACGTGATAGTTTCGAAAACATAACCAGATTTTGGCGGTAAATTGACTTTGAACACAACTGCGTAGGCATTGTAACATCTTTCACATATATTAGCCAATCAGAAGTCGGAATTTTAGTCGAAGCTTCTGTGATCCACTTGGCGTTTAATTTGCACAAAATTTTGTTGTAAAGAGAAATATTACATGAAAAATGAATTGAAGCATTTTACACCAATAGAATTCACCGAGTCAAAGTAATATAATTGGGGAGAAGTTGAATACAAAAGTGTAGTGGATAATGGCTCGGAATTGCTAATCGGAGAACCGAGTTCCAATTCCAGTTGGCTTCGCTATATTCACTTGGGCGGAAAAACCCTTGGGAAAGGTATGAATTTACTTCTTCTCCTTCCCAGCTGTGGGTTAATTAGTAAGACTAGTATCACTAAATCATTATTATCTCCCCCGAAATTTTACAATCTAAAAATATTTTCTGACATCTGCAAAGAGATGATAAACCGTAGAAAACGAATCAATCTGTCAATAATCATTTATCACTAACATATTTTTAGCGTAATTCTGTTGCTTAGGCCAGTGATTCTCAGCCGTTTTTTTTATTTTTTATTTTTTACCCATGGACTACTTTTACTCTTAATTGCTTTTGATGGACCACCATAACCATTCGATAAAAAAACGCTTATTTTATTTTTTACTAATACATAAGTTTATGTTCGTTTGGGTGTTATGGCATACCAACCACTGTGGGTTATTTAATGCCAAATCCAGTTTATGAATTTTAAATGCCTATTTTGTATGGAATAAAAAATGTATAGCTGGCAACATTATTGGTTCCAAAAAACGTATAGCTGGCAACACTGTTTCAAAAACTTATAGCTGGCAACATTATTTTTCCGAAAACATTATCTGAGACCTTGCTGTTGGATGTAGTTTATCGCCATACCCAGGACGCGGATGTTCTTTACCGTCATACCCAGGACGTTACATAAGTTTAGTAGTAAATGTGTATGCTTTATTTTGAAGTTAAACTAATTTATTGAAATTTATGTATTTAACATATGTTCTTGTATTTAACAGCTAACTTCTATGCAACATTTATGTAAACGAGTAAAATAAATAATAATAAACCATTTTAGAAAATGCGAGTAATTAATAAATTAGAAAAAGTGCAGATTTATTCGATGATATCCCTGCGGTTGATGCTGCTGAAAAGATTAATACTGTTAATCCTTCCTTTATATATAATCCTTATATAATTTATATATTAAATTCATTTTATTATTAATAATTTTTTTTAAATATTTTATATCAATTAATGTATATTAATATACTAATATTTCATTTTATTAATACTTATTAGGTTGGTGCAAAAATAATGTCGTTTTCTCACATAGTAACATATGTGAGAAAACGACATTATTTTTGCACCAACGTAATAAAATTAATATTATTATTTATTATTATTATTATATTAAATTAATTTATATAATAAATTATAATGTTTATATAATGTTCTTATATATATATATATATATATATATATATATATATATATATAATGCTCCCTTTATGTATCCTTCTCAGTTTTTATTCAACTTTTACAATCAAGGCATCTGGTAGACTAAAAAAGGAAGGCTAACTTACATCGCTTGATCACATTTTCTGCTAGTTTTAGAGTTTTTCTATTTTTAGTATTTTAATATGGCATAGATTACTGTAGAAATTATAATTCTCAGTTATAACAACCGTTCCGAAGTAAAATTGCTGTATGAACTACTCAAACATTAACGTAAACTCCCAATTTGCTATTTTGTTTGTGGATCCCAGTAATATTACATGGACCACCAGTTTAGAACCTCTGGCGTTGGCATCAGATGTTCAGACCAATACACAACCATGCCAGTGGTATAGCATGGGATGGGCCAGAGGGGCGAGTGCCTCGGCCATTAAATTTTTAGGGTTGGAGAAAAATTAATTAGTTTGAGAAAATACGTACAAAGCTAGAATTTCAGGGAGAAGGCGCAATAGTTTAAATTGTCCTGGGAGCCATTACTTCCACCCATGCCTTATTTCTTCTTATTATGAGTCTTTCTTTCTTTTTTCTAAATCTTCTGAGCTTGAAATTCGAAGACACTGCTTCTACTTCATGTTATTTTCTCCCTCTCTCCCTCCCACTTTCATTAGTGGGTCGTGTCTTCAGAGTCCTGACTTGGAAGAGATAATTGTTTGCTTCCTATTATATGTTGTATTATTCGATCCAACCTGCTTATTTTGATATTTATACGTACAACGTTTCCGCCTTATACCCTCTGGCCTTCTTCAGGTGTTTATCGTCGTACTCAGTAAACGTTTTAAAAATATGAATCATGCTCTTTATTCAACCCAGAAATAAAGAGCCTGGCGTCACAACTCTCTATAGCCAAGCGGTAAAGATCATTGGAGATAACGCGGCTTTTTTTTTTTTTACTCATCCAATACAAGGTTCAAGGGCCACTCAAGGTAGAGGGTTACTGTGTGGAGTTGTATTAGCGTAAGAAATGGCAAGATAACAGAAAATATAGACAGCTAATTTTAGACTTGAAGAGGTCAAGAATTAATTGGCGAATAAAATTTCAGGCGGAAACGACAGAATTGAAGTAGACTTTAGAAGGAACCGGAAACCTAATCCTAAACAGTGAACAAGTGATGAACCTCTACTCCTGTTCAAGAGACTGGGGAGAAGTGTGAACCAGACGATAAGCAAACCTATTTACTCCTGCTACTCGCAAGCCTTATTCACCTTTGTGTTACGTGCCCCTTTCTTTCAGTAAACCAGTATATAACCTTTTAGCGCTACCAGAACCTGGGATCGAACTCACAACTTTCTAGGGATCAATATATACCATAGTTATCACAGGAAGGATTTATTTAATAAATATCTCAAGCGTTTTATGCACTCGAGCGATTACATAAAGAGAGACAAGAAGTCCTGGCTGTAATTTAAGTCTACCATACGTCCATGTATTGAATATTTCTGTCACATCTGGTCTGTTGTTTCTGCTGTGTATTTACAGATGCTTGATGAAATCCAAAGAAGAATCTGCAATATTATCGGTCCTGTCCTGGCATATCGACTTTAGTCACTTTCCCACTGCCGTAGCATAACTTTGCTGTGCCTTTTCTATAAATATTTTCATGGAAATTGTTCTGATGATCTTTCCTCTTTGGTATCTCAATTTTTATGAATTTAAACACAGTACTAGATTGGTAGCTAGGTCTCATCATTCTACTGTTTAAATTGCTAGATTAATTCTATATCAAAAGTTTCTTCTCTGGCATTTCTCGCTTGTGGAACACTTTTTAGCTTCTTGCTTTCCAGTCAACGTTGATCAACAAAAATTTAAATGCAATGTCAATTGTCATGACTTACATTATTCGGGACACTTTGGCGTGGTGTAATATTTAGCACGCTTGTCTCGCTAAATCAATACAACTGTGTAGTGAGTTCAACCTTTTGCCACATCTAAGCTTCGCTTAGTAAATCGCTATATTGTAAAAAAGCAAATAGACCCTTGGATGCAAAGTGGTACATAGGGGCAATTTAGGCGGAAAAGGGGTAGATTGTGCTGGCCTCGAAGATCACCAGAGGTCAATTTTTGACAACAATTGCTTTTTATCTATCAAACAAGTAAAGGAGAAAAATCTGGAAATCATGGAAAACGTCTCCAGATTTATTTTTTTTTAATTCTTTGGCTGAAACTTAATCTTTTTATGAAAGAAAATGGTCCAAAGCTACAAAGGCGACCAGTAGTTCTTTGAGTGAGTAATTCTTGCTCCAAAGATTGATGCAGCTAGAGGAATCAGATTCCTGGAGAAGTTTTGCCGCGCAAGTCGATTGGCACAATTTCAGCCATCTCTGAAAATGTTCAGAATCCAACTGATTCCCTCGACTTGTATGAGCTGCCTGCTGTTCCGCCTTCAGACTTCCACTAAAACTTGCAATGCAACTTACTTAGCTATCAAGTAATTTTTCTTGCGTGTTATCACGGTAAATATCCCGATTAGGGGAGTCGAAAAGGATACTACGTTCATTTCTGGGACCCTTACATTTCCCAAACCTGCCTTTTTAATTAGTGTTACTTTAGTTCCCAATTAGGCTCAGCTTCACTATGACAGTCAACAAGGAGAATTTTTCTCAATTTCTTACTTCAGCCCTGACTTATCTATGTCTCTGTTTTTTTTTGTTTTTTTTGTTTTTTTTGTCCAATCGTTGGCTTTACGCTAGTTGTTAGGTTGGATGCCGGCAAAAAAATACAACCCTCCCCCCCGCAAAAAAAAACAATGGAAAAACGCACTTATGTAATGAGAAGCACTGTCATTTCCTTTATTTTGGGCATCAAGTAATTTTCTTGTAACAAATACATTTTCATGTCAAAATAATCCATTTTTGTATAGTATATTTGGTTTGGCTTGGTTTGTTTTACGGCATATCAACCTCAATGGGTTATTTAATGCCGAAGATTATTATTGATGGTAATATTTTTTTCAAAAAATGCATGGCTAGTAATAATTATTTTCTTTAAAAAATGTATTGTTAGTAATAATGTATTGCTGGTAATAACTTTTCTTTTAAAAAAAATATTGCTGGTATTAAAACCTATTTTTACACATTCATAATGTTTTAACCCCAGTTTAGGGGTTAACTATTTTCCCATAGTTGGGACCGTAACAGGTGCTACCACTCCAGGTCAGGGTGGACCTGGGAACACCAGCAATTAAGAGGTGGTTCCACGCTCCTCAAAACCTGATCAGAGACCTTGCTGTTGAACATAGTTTATCGTCTTACCCAGGATGCGGATGTAGTTTATCGTCTTAACCAGGACAGTTGTGTAGTATAAGAGGAAAGGCTAAAAATGCTGGAAAAATGGTCAACTCATTCTATTGCCCCAGAAAGTACTTGATTCCTTCTGCCAAGCTTTATCTTTACAAGAGTCAGATTAGACCGAAAATAGACTATTTCTACTATATCTCCATTAATGCTTGAAAGACAGGACTGAGAAACTCCAGCCTAAATGATAACACCGTGTAACAAAATTTTAACATTTTTTTTTTGTCTTTTGATCAGTATGTATTATTTCCTAATTGCTTCTGTCTAAAAAGCAAAAGAAATCATTGTTTCTTTTGCTTTTGTGTCCTGGACAGAGGGAAAAATAGAGCCATGAAATTCATAATCCCACGAATTTGGATGGAACCAACAGACTACAAACTACTCAAGCAATTATTTCTTCTGTATGGTGGACCCTTTCAGACGTCGAACTGGCAAGAATGCACCTACTATATCCAGACCTTCTTTCATCCATCGCTCCAGTGCCACACTGCTCTGAGCTCCCCGTACTCACTTCTCAAAATGCAGCCGTCTTCAGCGATTCAGAAGAATATGAAGTCATTGATTCAGATTACAGAGACGCAGCTGAAGAGAAAAACCCATACTACCCAACCAAAAAGACCTCAACGACCTGATCAGAGATCTTAGTCTCACTAAGTCAAATGGCGAGATTTTAACGTGAAAACTCAATCAGTGGAATCTTTTAGATGAAAGTTTACAAGCCGCAGATAAAAAAAAAAACGTCACCAGTATTTTTCAAGATTTTTCATCTGTCAAAATGGACTTTGTTTCTGCCACAATGTCACCAGTCTGTTCAAGACAATTGAAATCATCTGTAAACACAGCGAGTGGTGCCACTTAATCAACAGCTCATCCAGGAACCTCATAAGTGTGCTGCTTCATAACAGGGACATGCACCCATCTCTTCCCCTGTATCACACGGCGCAGCTTAATCAGGAATACTACAAAGTCAAGATCTTGCTAGATTCTTTGAAATATGCAGAGTACGGTTGGGAAGTTATCGGATACTTCAAAATGGTGGCCTTCCTGATGGGTCTCCAATGCGGATTTACCAAGTTTTCGTGGTATCTTTGCCTTTGAGACAGTAGTGACACGGCTACAATATCAGAGGCGGGACTGGCTACAGCGGACCGAGTTCAATGTGGGAAGCAACAAGGTCAAATGTGAGCCACTGTTGGACCCCCGGAAAGTATAGTTTCCTCCACTGCACTTAAAAGTAGGACTTATGAAACAGTTTTTCACAGCTCTAGATAAGGAGTCTGCATCCTTCAAGTATCTTCAAGACTTCTTCCATAAGCTGTCTGCGGCAAAATTTAAAGGAATTCCCCAAGAACCTCACTGTGACAGAAAAAGAAGGTTGGAACAGATTTGTTGCAGTGGTTCGGGGCTTCTTGGGGAATCACAAGGCCGAAAAACTGTGTCGAGATTGTTGAAGAACTACGGCAAAATAAGATGCAGGATGTCTCTCAGTCCATAGCCTGGACGCTCATATTGACAAAATCAAGAAGTAGGGGGTGTATTTAGAGGAGAAAGGCGAGCGATTCCACTAGGATATACTGGATTTTGAACGCCCTTGCCAAGAGTTCGTATAATGAAAACATGACGGGAGACTATATTTGGGGGCTGATTCATGAAAGTAATTTACAGTATATGCGTAAATCGCGAAAAACAACTGACTTCTAAAGTTTTAGAATAAATAAATGCTACTTTCGAATCATAAGTTGTTTTTTCGTCCCTAATTTGCGTGAAGTAGAATGTTCATATTCGCCAGTTTTCCCAATGGGAATAGGTAAATTTCAGAAATAGTCACAAATGCAAAGTTTAAAGGAAATATCCATTTTTCGTACTTTCTAGGCGTTAGAACAAAACAGATACTAGCCAAGTACCTGAGTTCTCTACACGCACTTTGCTGATTCTGGAAAAGAAACTGTACACTAAATTTACGCTCTTGGTATCATTCTATGACAATGCTGATTGAGCTGAGCACGAAACAGTAAACTAAATTTATCTTCTTGATTTCAATTTATAACATTGATAATTGAGGTGAGAACGAAATAGTACACCAAATTTATCCTCTTATTCTCAATTTATGACAATGCTAATTGGGCTGAGAACGAAACAATACACTAAATCTATACTCTTGATCTCGATCTATGACATTAATAATTGAGTTGTTGTTATTGTGTTGGCCACAATCTATGACAATGCTAATTGAGCGGAGAACGAAATGTAGACCAAATTTACCCAGTTGGTCTCAATCTATGACAATGCTAATTGAGCTGAGAAAGAAACAGTACACTAAATTTGTCCTCTTATCTCGATATATAACAGTGATAATTGAGCCGAGAGCGAAACAGTACACAAAATCTATCCTTTTGGTCTCAATCTACGATAATAATAATTGGACTGAGAACGAAACAGTACACTAAATGTTTCCTCGTGGTTACAATCTATGACATTAATAATTGAGCTGAGAACGAAACAGTACACCAAATGTGTGGTACTGGAGCGATGGATGAAAGAAGGTCTGGATATAGTAGGTGCATTCTTGCCAGCTCGACGTCTGAAAGGGTCCACCATACAGAAGAAATAATTGCTTGAGTAGTCTGTTGGTTCCATCTAAACTAAAATTATACTCTTGGCCTCAATCTATAACAATGATAATCGACTGAGAACGTAACGGTAGAATAAATTTACCCAGTTGGTCTCAGTCTATGACAATGCTAATTCGGTTGAGAACGAACATTAAATTTATCCACTTGGTCTCAATCTATGACAATGCTAATTGAACTGAAAACGAAACAGTACACTAAATTTGTCTTCATGGTCTCGGTGTATGACAATGCTAATTGAGCTGAGAATGAAACAATAGACTAAATTTATCGTGTTGGCCTCAATCTATAACAATGCTAATAGAGATGAGAACGAAACAGTGTACTAAATCTATCCACTTGGTCTCAATCTATGACAATGATAATTGAGCTGATAACGAAACAGTACACTAAATTCATCGTGTTGGCCTCATTCTATGACAATGCTAATTGAGCCGAGAACGAAATGCTAGACTAAATTTACCCAGTTGGTCTTAATCTATGACAATACTAATTGGGCTGAGAACAAAACAGTACACTAAATTTATCCACTTGGTCTCCATCTATGACATTGATAATTGAGCTGAGAACGAAACAGTGCACTAAATTTATCCTCTTTGTCACAATCTATGACAATGCTATTTGAGCTGAGAACGAAACAGTACACTAAAGTTATCCTCTTCGTCTCAATCCATGATAATGCTATATTATTTGTCTAACATCATTACTGTTATTTATTTCAAGAGGCTTTTGGTTAATTGTTTTCTACAGCTGATAAAACCATAGCTTTATTAAAACCATAAAGAATTTATAGTTTTTAAAAAATTTTGTGGAGATAATGATGGTTTAGTCATAAAGTGTACTAATTAGCCTATAGCTGGAAGAAGAATGTGTGGAGTCATACGTTTGCGGAAGGTATTCACGCGTAACTGAATACAGCGAACTCTTCAGGGATTGGAACTCGGCTTTCCGATTAATAATTCCAAGCCATTATCCATTACGCTACCCATACATTCAAACTTGCAGCACCTGGTATTCCCAAGCTGTCACCCATTTAAGTACTGACCAAACTCGACGTTGGTTAACTTTGGTGATCGTACGGGACCCGGTGTTTCAGCGAGATATGGCCATAAGCCTAATTTTCAAAAGAACTAAGAAAAATTCATTTTTTGTTTTATCTATTTTTGCCGAAAGACGAACTTCTAAACTTTTATAAAAGTTATATGTAAACTTTACGTGGGGGAAATATTTATATGTCCCATTCCAGAAAATAGTTATTTTTTTAACAATCAAAACAATAATTGTTTACAGTAGTAATGGGGATGCTAGGCAAGAAATAATATTTCCGGCTGTATTTCCCCATTATGTGTATTAGCATATCCGTGATATCCAACGGACACATCAGAAAAGCTGAAAGAAAGGAATGGCAAGCGTACATTGTTGAAGCCACACAAGAAATTATATGCAAACATATTCATACTTGTTTTGTGAAAAGCAGATAAATATAGCATATGAAACACAACTAGCTGTATTAAAGGAACGAAAAGAGAGAGGATGTTACTTTTAATATTTCCTGTAGGGAAAACGAGCAGGCTGTGGTTTCGGCTACATTGCTTGTGAAACAATGTGGCTCCTTCTGTTCACCCTACAGCTGTCGGCGTGTGACATCTGTTTTCTCCGCGATTTACGCAACAACTAGCATGGGTAAGCACGTCTTGCCTCTACTCGGGCTAAATAACAACTCAGGTTCGTCACACTACGAGCTGACGTACCCACCGGGATGCTAGGTCAGGACAAATTCATTTCAGATTCTTGTCACGGATTTTATCAAGTTTAGCCCCCACCCCTAGTTTTAAAATTTTATTCCCCACAGACTTTTTATTTTGTGACCCTCTACTTGGATAATTTAAAGTTTTCATTTTTTTTTTACCAAAATATTAGAGTTAGAGTCTGAATATTTTATATATTTAATATGCGGAAAATGTCCGTAGATCGCATTCAGAAAATAAGTACAAGCAAAAAGAAAAGAAAAGAAAATACATAAAAATAAAAAATAAAATAAATAAATAAATAAATAAAATATAAAAAACAAAATAAAATATCATAACATGAATAAAATAAAAACAAAATCAAATAAATAAATAAACTAAATATAAAAAATTTAAAATCTAAATAAAAGATAATATTCCTAAAAAAAATGCTCAGTTTGAGAAGATCAGATAAAAAAAATATAGAATCAGTAATTTTTAAAAGTTAATATTTCATTTTAGAATGTCCTTCACTTTTAACATCTGATTTAGACCCCCCCCCCATCTCTAGACATTTTATTTTATAGTGCCCTGATTGTTTAAGAAGCCACTAAATTTACTTCATACCAATCCTCTTAAACAAAACATTTATTTATATTTTTAAATATATCACTGTTCGGTTTCCATCCAAAATCAATGTTTTTTTAACCAATGAGAAAACACTTCTGTTAAATATTAAAAATATGTGGCAAGGATATTTATTAATTATGTTATATTGTGGCTGAAATAATTATATATGAGCGCTTAAAATAAGCTTGTAATCATTTTTCAAAAAGTTGCATTTTAAACAATTTTTTAAAGTTCTATTTAACCCGAAGCGAGTCGAAGTATACAAATGGCACAGTTCGTTTTGTGGTACATGTAAGGAACGTCTTGAACGAATAGTATTTTAAATTTGATCTCTTTCTCTTCAGAAGGAGGGAATTGCTCGACAACCCGTCACTTTATTTTATTTTTTGCTTTCTTCTTCCAAATACTTATGGGTATGGGGCAACAATGTTAGGGATTCCTGAAAGGAAGTTAGGTGTTAAAAAAGGATTTTTGTGTGCTTAACTTTTCCTATCTTGTGACATTTCTTATCTTGAGGATTCATGTCTGTGAGAATATTCTAGATTATTTTTTCTATATGTTCTATATTTTGTGCATATTTATGTATATGGTTGTATTTTCTTTTAATGACTTCACGAATCTATTTTGTGTATATGTGTGTGTGAAAGAGAGAGAGAGGGAGAGAGAGTGACAGAGAGAGAGAGAGTGCGCGCGTGTGTTATCATGGGTATTTTCAAAAATATTTTAAGATACAGGAATCAATTTCAACATCGGCTGGTGGGCCGGCCGAGAGAGCCAAGCCAAATTAAACACTTACTCAATTTTGGCGTGAGATTTATAAAATAACAATCAAGTTTAATTTTCAGAAAATAAATTCTAATATTTTGGTACCGCCACGAACTTCCTAAAAAATCCAAAATTAATAATTTAAATGTCTTCTTTGAAGTTAATTTTATTATTATTAATAATAATAATAATAATAATAATAATAATAATAATAATAATAATGTTTGAAAGCTAATAACCTAAAACTAATCCATATTAAAAGAAAAATAAATTTCTGTCTGTAAATAAAGTTTTTAGACATTTTGAAAATGTTGGCACGTGTCACTTATCGACTCAGCGAAGCGCCATTATAGACGAAAAATGTAAACAACAAATTTAAAAATCTGTCAAGAATCCAATATTTGTCTTAGAAATGTGTTTCAAAGAAAATAAATAAATCTAAAGATTAATGTCCTAGATTTTGTAAACTTGATGCTGACTTTTTGCTTAAAACATAATGAAATAATCTTTATTTGCGGACGGTAGCTTGTAAATGTCATAGTTCAACAATAGTAGTTTTGTTCCTATTTACATTATTCAGACTATTGTCTTCATTTTTGTCGTCATATTTATTACAACGTTTCAGCCGTTGTACGCTTCGGCCTTCTTCAGGTGTTGGAATGTTGAACTGAACCCTTTATTTCGCTCACTGGGGTAGACTGTTCTAGTTTCACGTAACATGTCTAATGGATGCCAGTTATCAGTTATTTCCTGCTTAATTCCCCTCTCCAAGTTCTCCACCGC
Source organism: Acanthosepion lycidas (assembly GCA_963932145.1). Lineage (NCBI taxonomy): Eukaryota > Metazoa > Mollusca > Cephalopoda > Sepiida > Sepiidae > Acanthosepion > Acanthosepion lycidas. The sequence goes on along the minus strand of OZ010605.1, from coordinate 54,469,042 downwards.
CTTAACCAGGTATTGAACTTACACTCTGTTTCTGGATCTAACTAATGCCTTTATCCACTGTGCCATGTGTCTTTGAGGACATCTGTGTATGAATTTCTGGGTATTATAAACCTAATGTCTTCAGCACTAATTTTTTACCAGTGCTCATCTTGCAATTTTTGCTGTTATCATTGCATTTTTTTTTACCAGAGCTCATATTGCAATTTTTGTTGTCATTGTCGCTTTTCTCTGGCACTCCTTATTACTGGTTCCCATATTGTATTCATTTCTATGCTTGGTCGGCTCAGGAGTTTTTTGTGGCCTAGCATATGTGCTGATTCCTTAAGTTTTCCTTTAGTTTTGTTCCGTAATCCCTGACTTAAAAAGCGCGCGAAAACTCAACCAAAAAATTAAATTAAAATAAAGATATATGGAACGCCAGCATTGGAATAATGAATAAATTGGTATTTATGCTTAATAAATTATCGTTAACCTTATATAACCAATAATTTGAGAATATAATATTTTTAATTCTATATACTTTTAATCGAATTAATAATTTTTATACTACACTAGTTGTATGTTTCTTTTTTTTGCTAAATGATACTTTTGAATTTAAATCATTGGTTTTATTTTTTATTATTTTCTTACCTGCTTGATACCATAAAACATTTAATGACCCAATGAGGTGATTTTAAAATTATTCTGAATTTAAGAGTTACTGAATTATCATATACGCGTCCGATATAGAAGAGTGATCAATCAGGAGCAGTAATTCCGAATTATTTCTTTTTTGAACCCCCATACAAAAAATAATCTAACAGTTGCTAAAATGAAAGCAACATTAAAATTCTTTTTTTAAAAAAAGTTCACAGTCGAACATTGCATTAACTTTACATTTTTCCATTCTTCAAACATGTTCAATACAAGTAAGTTTTTTTTTAAATAAATATTATTAAGTATAGATTTTTTTTGCTGTCGAATCTGAAATAAAATAGTGTTAATGGAATTAGGCAAGCACCAAATCGCAATTTCTTTTTTTTGCGTTTTATTTAATTAATTTGCATAAGGTACAGGCGAAATTTTCCGTATGTTCACACTTGGGATTGAATAATTCTTTTACTGAAATAACTTCTTCAGGGATTTTTCTTTATAAAACGATTTCGCGAACACGAAATGCCGAAGAGAGAGGGTGAAACTGACCCTAAAAATATTTCCACAAAGTTTTCTAATAAAATAACCAATTTTGTATGCAATTGATTCATTATTGGATAAGTACTGAAAAATTCGTTGATTTTTGGGAATTTTTTTAATCAGTTAAGATTTTTTGCTTTCATTTCGAAAAAAAAAAACAACAAAAAATGCAGCCATTTTGGTTTGATAATAGGTAATAATATTGATAAGTGAATATCAAAACAAAACAAAAAAATTAAATGTTAACTCACTATAGAGTAACAGACAACAAAATAATATACCAGACCATTACTACTGTAATGAATTTGGAACCCCATACCTGTGCTCTCTTATCAGACTAAACTTATTAAATAATATCTCAAGTAGAAAAGTGGAGGTAAGTTTTGTTTTCTAAAAGTAAAATGTCATCACGAGTTCTGTGATCAATTAGGATCACGTACCATTTTGTTTTTTCCTCTGAAATTTTAGAATGGAAAATACTTTAAAAAGAATCCAATTCTTTACTGTGCGGTGTGGTGTAAGTTCGAATTCCAATCGTTTTCATTGCATTTACGCGCAAATATCTTGAGAAAGATATGAATCCATCACTTCCCTCCCAGCTGTGGGTTGGATATGAAAACAGATTGGGTTCTATAGCCTTGGATGGCAACCAGTCTACCGCAGAAAGAAACGGCAGCGCACTGCGGGAAAATCTTCTGCCTAGTCAATCATCCAAGCGTGTATCACATATGGTCAGGGCCAATGCAATGGTCACGTCACCTTCCAAATCTATGATACGGGACCCCTAATCTACTACATCTCAATTGTCATACGGTAATAGTATTTACATAAAAAAACATTTTTTTATTGTAACCCAATTATGTACAATAAAGGATCATATGCAATATAGGTGAACAATACGACTAGAAAAAAAATGAAAATAAATATAATGTATCTAAATACAAATTAGAGACATGTCATAATAGAAATAAATCAACAATGATTTGTGGCAAATTTGAATATCAACTTGAGATTTTTCTTGTTAAAAAGTTGAATAATTTTAACATATTCAACATTATAGATAAAAAACATAGTGAGTTTTATATAATGTTTTTTCGAGACTTAGCATGAACAAAATACAGATTTGGATGAAAATCAAAAGACCACAGAATGATATCAGAAACGGCGAAACTTTTCATCATGTAATGGTCAGTTGGGCTTAATTTGATTTGTAAAGTATATAAGTGTAGATAGAAAAAAAAAGCAAATGTTGATAAGATAGCGAGGGTCATAAAACACTGCCCAGGGCTCCCTAATCAGACTTGTCCTCTCTCCCGGTCGAGGGTAGTACGCGCCGGCTGTTAACACATCTGTATATCACATATGTCACTTAACTGACTGACCGAATCCTTTATTAAAAAAAAAATGCCCGAAACATTTTATTTAAAAATTCAAGATGTTTTCATCTAAACACCCCCTTTCACAAATACGTGTGGATTTAAAAGGTGCGCAAATAAATTTTGTAACAGAATTCTCTTTAATTTTTCTCTTTACTAATGTCACAAAGGTAATTTTTATACAAGTCTGTAGGGAGGCAAAGAGTGATAATCTCCCTTTCGTTGAGACGAAGTCCAGTGAGTGACATCAGTTCGTAGAGTGTCGAACACCACTTGCTATTTAACTCACGGAGAGGCAAAACGTGCTTGATCTCGCCAGTTGCTAGAAAACAGAAAAACACAGTGTAAACAGACGTTAGGACCCACAGCGGTATGTCAAATAGAGTAACCTACATGGTCTCGCCAGAAATATAACAGATACCGCATGTTGGGAAATATTACAAGTAAGCCCCTCTCTTTTTTTACCCTGCTTGTTGTTATAGTTTCTATGTGCGGGACAAATTAGTCACAAGTATGAATACATCGATGTAAAAAAATCTATTTGAGAACAATGCACGGTTTTCATTGGTTTCTTTCAGTTAATCTGTTCCGCGGAAATAATGGAGAAATGCAAACTGGAAATATTCTCTCTTGCCTCACATCCCAATTAAGTTATTTACTAAGCGTAGTTAAGTTTTGTCAAAGGATAAGCATAGAGTAATCAGGGAGAATCGAACTCATTACTCAGGGTCTGCTAAGTTTGTGTTTTCCTCATAGGAGACAATTTCTGATTGGGGTTTTTGCCTATACTTAAATTGGTCGATTGATTTGTCATTACAAGCCTTATTTGCCCTTTAGGGTTATTTAAAACGAAAGGAAAAAAAAATTCCGATGATAAGAATGATTTTTCTTTTATTTATTTCTTTTTTCTTCGAGTTAATATAGCATCAACAATTTTTGGTGATATCAAAGATTTTCGAGATATGTTCTACTATTTAACCCATAGCTGGGAGGAGGAGATGCATTCTTATCTTTTCTAATAGTATAAGCGAATGTAACGAACGATTGAAATTCGAACACTGCTTTCCGATTTCATATTCCGATCTGCTATCAAATATACCACCCGCACATCCTGTTTATACTTTTAAAATAGTTATTACAGTGTATTAGAGTTGCAAGCCCATCGCCTGAGTCTTTTGAGGAAGAGGTCAGCTTCTAAGTCAGTAGTTGGCATGGGTACGAATTTACACACTAAAATTAATTCACATCATTTTCACAAATCGGCCGAATAATTTTCGCGGTGAGGAGGGGAGGTGCCTGTCCCCACCGTGTGACGGGTCTAGAGAGATGATAAGTAATCTGAAAATATTTTAAAGTTTAGGAGAAAATAATCGTGGGCTATGTACAAATACTACGCTATTTTATATAAAGGACATTGGTATCCGCGGATAGCAACTTTCCATAAACCAGCCACTCCTCACGGATACACGATTATACTTTAAATCCTCTCTTCTCTTTCACTTGTTAACCTCTTGCTTGGTGACATGTTAATGTTTTCATTTCCACCAAAACCCTTCCTGCCAACGGAAACTCGACATTATGAGAGAAGGGAACAGTAATATATACATACCCCCCCCACACACACACACACATATATATATATATATATATATATATATATATATATATATATCATTAAAGAGGACTGACAAGATCTTTTCATGGCATAAAGTATGTAAAAAATATCAAAAATAACATTTCACCTGCAATATTATTTATGAATTCACATGTCTCTTAAGGAACTGTGTTCCTGACCAAACCAAGTTCACGAATAATTATATTGGACATACAACTACATGCCTAGTAAGAAGACTCACGTTACATCTTTCTGATCATAGCTCAATTAGGACTCATTAAACACACACAGAAACTGACCAAACTCCATTTGCAACATACTCATAGAAAATACAACTATAATAGCCTCATCCACATGTAAAAAAAAGTCTAGAAACATTGATCATAAATGGAAGCATTGCTAATAAAAAAGAAAAAGCCAGCACTCAATAACATCAACTATGAACACGGTCACAATGGACAGCTAGGACACTTCCGTGACGTCGAATCATCCCCATTTCCTCCGTATTCCAAATGTATAAAAAATTTTTTAATTCGGACAGCTTTTTCTTACGAAATGTCACTTTGTGGGAAATACTTTCGTCATCCTCTTCAAGTCAAAGGTCAATACGTATCCCTATTTTCATACTCTTCACTTCTTATCAGCTAACTTTTCATCCCTACTATTATATCAGTAACACTCTACATTGAATGGCTCTCAAGCCCTGTACTGGAAAAACATTAGTATTTTAAAAAGCCGAGAATGTTCTCATTAGCAATCGTGACAAAATAAATTAAAGTTAAATTTGTAACCATTTCAGTTTCGATTGATTGACTTTGTTTTGTTTTTTTTTACGGCAAATCAACCCTTTGTAAGTTATTTAAAGCCAGAAAATATTTTTAGATTGTAAAAACTTTTGGGGGGATAATAATTTTTCTAGTGATAAACGTTCTACTTATTAACCCATAGCTTCGGGGAGAAGAGGTGGATTCATACCTTTCCCAAGGGTATTTGCGCGCAGATGAATATAACGAAGTTGACCATAATCGAAACTCAGCTCTCTAATTTTCAACTCCGGGCCATTATCCATTACGCCATCCATACATCCAGGTAGATATGGAAGACTATCTGGCCCATGTACTCATTCACTTCATCGTCAGCTATCGTGACATGTCAGTAATAAGACATATTGTAAATAACACCTGGTATTTTCAAGCGGTCACCCATCTAGGTACTGACAAGGCTCATCGTGGCTTAACTTCGGTGATCGTACCCAAACCGGTGTTTCAATGTGATATGGACGTAAGCCTGCAACCATTTCAGCCACCAAACAAATTATTCTGAAAAGAAAAGAAAAACAGGTAGAAAGAAAGAAATAAAGAAAGAGAGGGAGAAAGAGAGATAAAGAGGGAGAGAAAGAAAGAGAAAGAAAGAGAGCGAGAAAGAAAGAGAAAGAGAGAGAGAGAGGGAAATAGAGAAAGAGAGAGAGAAATGAGAGAGAGAGAAAGTGAGAGAAATAGAGAAAGAGAGAGCGAGAGAGATAGAAAGAGAGAGAGAGAGAGAGAAAGAGAAACTGACTGAAGCAGATATAAATTATAGAGTTAGAAACAAAAGGGGAGAAATTTCAGTTTTGTAAAATCATTGTCATTCTTAAGAAAAAAATTGTTATCATAATATTAACGCACGATAAAGAATAATTCTGACAATACAAAATATGTTTCGGATTTAAATAACCGACAAGGGGTTGACAAACCGTAAAAAACAAATCAATATGCTTTTCACAGCAACTCTATAGCTTTCGAGCCTTGTACTGGGCGAACATTATTGTTGTTTAAAAAGCCGAGAATGTGCTCACTGGCAATCGTGACTAGGCTAATTAAAATTAAATTTGCAACCAGTTCAGCCACCAAGCAAGTCATCCTGAAATGTAGAGAAATGTGGGTGGGCTGATTGAATCTGGGATGGACAAAAAATAGAGCAAGAGGGAAATTCTAGTTCCCGGTGCAATGTTCTTGTGGGGAGATTTGTTCTCCACTCTGTAGCCTCTCTCCACAGACTCTGTTTCCATTGCAAATGATCAGACGAGTTCCATTCTTTAGTTCCATCAATTCAGACCTTTACAGCTACGACGCACCATGCTATTTACATTGGGTCGAGTCATCCTACCATTTTATGGAACAGACGAATCGGGGATGCTTCTCTGAACACTACCAAACTAAATGTCTTGAAATCAAGGCAACCCTTATCTAACCTACACAGTTTTCACTCCCTGCCATCTCTTCTTTTATTCATACCACGCTGCACATTCATTGCGATTTTAACATGAATGTGCGGTTAGTATAATGGATAGTGGCTCGGAAAGAGGGATCGAATTGCAGTCGAGTTCGTTACATTTACTTATGCGCAAATAGACTGGGGGAAGGTATGAAGCCATCTCCTCTCCCAGCTAGGGGTTAAAAATCATTGTTATTTTCGAAAAATTGTTATTGCAATATTCACTCACGCACAAAAAAGAATTATTCTTGCAATATATGTTTTGGTTTTAAATAATGTACAAAGGGTTGATAAACCGTAAAAAAACAATATAATTTTAACAGTGACCTTATAATGACAGAACGTCAACATTACGTATGGTTCTGCCATTACGGAACACTTCATAAAAAGTTCAAAGTGTCATCAATATCAGCACCGACTCTTTCACCATCTTGAGTCGAGCTCGCTCGCTTTTATATTTGAAGGCATTAGAAACAATTTATGTCAGGTCCAGACAGCCCTCCCTCTGTAAGGACTTGGCGTTATCTCAATCTAGATTGTTCCGCCTTTAATATTGCACATTATATGTCTTTTATATTTTATATTTGGATATTTATTCCTTCGATTCCAGCTCTGTGAGTAAGGGCGAAACCGGTCGGCTGGTTTTGTTTTGTTTTGTTTTTTTTTTTTATCATGAAGGGTAAAATTGGTCTTACCTTTTTTTTTCATACTATATATATATATATATATATATATATATATATATATATATATATATACAGGAACGTAGGACGCCCATGGCTAAGATATAAAGACAAGCTGAAAAGCAACTTGTCAGCAGTTAACATACCACATAACACCCTTGAGCGCTTAGCTTTGGAGCAGGTAGAATGGAGATCAACGTGTTTTAGTGGACTCAGCAATTTTCAATCTGCTTGTCTGAATCATCTTCAAGAAGCAAGAGCAAGATCTAAAAGGTCAACCAATCTAACAATCCTCACACTTGCTCCATATGTGGTCTCCTTTGTAAATCACTAGCGGGTCTTAAATGCCACTTAAGATTAGCGCATAAACTTTCATAACTGATCAATAAGCTGTCAGGTCCTCATACGTCGAAACCGACGGGAAAGTCCATTATTATTATTATTATTATTATTAGTAGTAGTAGTAGTAGTGTATATATATATATATATATATATATATATATATATATATATATATATATATATATATATGCATCCAGGAGGATAGAATCCAGGTAGAGCTCAATGTCCAGCACAGAGCAAGAATATAATATACAAGGCTCAAACACTATCATTCCATCATTATAATTTATTACATCGGAATCGTAATCACGACCCAATTCATCAAACCTACAAATTCAAAAATAAATCGGAAAATATAACTCCGAGTATAAAAAGAGATAGATAGATAGGTGCGATGGGTAAATTGTCGCCATGTTATATTTTTAATTTTGCGCATCCGCGTTGTTTGTTTGTGATTTTGTCGACTGCACAGTATAGTAGGATCAGTTGGGCACCGTCTGTGAGAAAAAGAACACCATGATGCAATTCACTCCGTCAGAAGTTTGGAAACAGTCATTCGCGCAGAAAGCGCCAGTACGAACATTTCAGGGTGTTTGGGTGTCAATTTGAGGACAGTGCAGGGGATTCGTAAAGAGTTGATTGCGATGGTACGGCAGCTCGGAAAACTCACTCTGATCGTTCTGATTAGAAAAGAACTCCCGAGTTTGTTGGTGAGGGTCTCAGAGGCCTCCATCAAGTGTCTTGAGTGGGTACTGGTGCCCTGGGTCAAGAGGGTGGCTGCTATGTCTGGCAACAGGTCACTGCACCATGCCATGCAAACAAGAGAACCCAGTCATGGCTGTCAGACAATTCTGCGACCACACCACTCCTTACGTCTGTTCACCTAATTCCCCAGACAGCAAACTCCTTGATTATTATGTGTGGGAGCACAGTTGAGCGAGAGACCAACAAAACTCCTTGTAACACCAAATATGAACTTAAGGCAAGGATTATGGCAGCATTCACCAACTTAAACAAGGAGACCGCCCAGAAGAGTTGCAGGAGATACCGAAGTTGTGTGGAGGCAGTGGTTGAAGCTAATGGCGATTTTTGTTGAATAGATTTACTCTTTAGAATGTCAATATATTTTTATGTAATTTTGGTAAATATATCTGTTAAAATGAGATGTCAGTATTATTTTCATTTTTGCGTAATTTAGACAATTTAAAATTTATCCATCCCACCCTCTGTATGAAAAGACCGAGATAGATACATAGATATGGACCGACTGAAAGAGATATCTCTCTCTCTCTCTCTCTCTATATATATATATATATATATATATATATATGCGTGTGAAGAAACTGAAATAGATATAAACAAACTGAAAGATATCTATCTCTCTCTCTAATGTGTATGTATATGTCTCATAAGTTAACTAAATACACACACACATATATATATATTAACAGACTGATAGATAGATAGATAGATAGATAGATAGATAGATAGATAGATAGATAGATAATGAACAGACAGAAAGAAATAACCATATATATAGTGTAACCCGGATATAAGAGAGTTGTCGGGACCGGAGAAGAAGTCTCTTATATCCGGGTTTGGTCTATTTTGTTTAGGTAAGTATGGCTCTAATTTGGGACCAGAGAAAATCTATCTTATATCCGGGTTTCTCTTATATCCGGGTTACACTGTATATGAACGGGCTGAGACTGAAGGAGATAGATAGATAGATAGATAGATAGATAGATAGATAGATAGATCGAAAGCGACCGAGTGAGATAGAGAGAGAGAGAGATAGAGAGAGAGAGAGAGAGAGATTGAAGTAAAGATAGAGAGAAAGTAAAGTTATGATATAGACAAAAAGTGGGAAATTCCAGTCCCCGGTGACATGAATGACATTCAAACTTTTACTCTCTTGTTTTTATTATCGTCCCAGTTATCATTTTCCCCAGTGATATCCTCTGTTCAGCGTGTTTGGTTGATATTGACAGGTGACAGTTGGTTCAGTTGATAAACGCCCTACCCGCCTGTGTCACACTGCCTGACTGCTAATTCCCATATAAGTGTGAAGGACACGTACATGTGTGAAGTACTACACAGCATAGAGAACAGACTACAGAATTAAAAAGAAAAACTACCATATCTCTGCAGAATGTGAGCGATAATGGCTCTTCACAGATTCATTTTCCATGACTTTTTGCTAAAGATAATGAAATCGTTTCTCGTCTTCTCCATGGTTTGGAATTCAGAGATTTTCTTCTCCTAGATACGTTGCCATACAAGGGCTAAAGAGCCAGTATACCCTGTTCTTTGACCATTTTTTTCAAAACCACAGATACTTTTTTCTGTATTATCTACGAAAAAAATAGTCAAATGTTTTACCGCTGTCTTCTCCACGAGTGCGAATTCATAGTTGTCCTTCTCATAGATTCAGGACATGGCTGATCATGGCTCTCCACAACATCATATCCTTGCAGCTCTTCGTAAAGTTTGTCTTTCCACCATTCCTCTCATTCCTTGTTCTGTCATTCATTTACGCAAGTCCGTTACGTTACTCGCTGCTTCCTCTACCTTTCTTGCTTTCAATGTATCCCGCGGGTGTCAATTTTTCCAAGCCCTCTTTCCTCATTATACACACTCGTTTCTTTCTAAGTATAAGAAATCTTTATTGTTTCCATTTTCGTTAAAATTTCCTCGTTACTTACCTGACTTTATACGAAGCGATTGTTACCTTTTTTGATCGCTGCAAAACGTTTTGATGTGGGGGGGACTTTCTCTAATTAAAATCAGATCCAAGAGGTCAATGAAAGATTTTTCATATCAAAATCTGGGGAACTTCACTCAAAACATCGAAGAGCAGCTTGATAAGTGACAACAAGTCACTGCAAATAATGGTGAATAAAATAAAATGTACAAGTGTACTTTATTTTTATTTATATATTGAAGTATAAAATTGATAAAGCAAAACGGAAATTATTTATGACTCAAGCAAGCTAGTTGGAAGAATGCGCTGACCGGAATGTTTTCATAAACACAACAAAAACAGGGATACTAGTTCGAATAATTCAGGAAATAATAACGGTCATTTATTTCAAATTTTCAGACAATATGCATAAGACTGGAGAATGTGTTGGCTTAAACGTTGTAACCAGAAGAATACGGGTTCTAATACTAGGTATCAGTTGAAATCTTTAGACCGAAAAGGCACAATGAGTTACTCTCCTGGATGTTAGCGTCAGCCATTCTGATGGAAGGCAAAAAAAGAAAAAAGAAAAGGTTCTTTAAAATGATTAAAAGAAATTCATTTAGTTTTGGAGTATTTTCACTAATGAAAATCAAATTTGACAGTTTATTGAAAACTTTCACATCAAAGTCAAAACCTGCAGAATTTTATTAAAAAATATCAAAGAGCTGCCTGGTAAGCGACAAGTCATTACAAATAACTGAATTATTAAAATTGTACTTTTTATTTTTCGACGAATAAAGGTGATAAACAAAGAAGGAAATTAATTATGATTTAATATAATTGCAAATATACTTCTGCTTTCGGATCTCCCCACCACGATTACAAAAGTCAAAGTCATGATGATGATGATGATGGCAAATACTATTACATCTAATACTATCTGTACCTATAATTATCAAAATGAGTGTGTGTGTGTGTGTGTATGTGAGTGTGTGTGTGATCGGATGTTGTTTATGCGTTTCCACAGTTTTCATCCGATTTCGATGAATTTTTTTTTGTTTGATAGATAATTTCTTCGGTGCCAGTTTTGAGTCCAAATTGGCTGGAAAAAATTACAACCCTGAAGGTGAAAAATAGAGAAGCTTTTTTTTTACACTTTTAGGCAAAATTTAATGTCTGTAAAAAACAGCGTACAATCAATTTAGAGAGTTGAAATCTAACGCAAAAGATTATTAGAATTATAAAAAAATATATTATTAGGTAAAAATAATGTCGTTTTCCCACATATGTTACTATGTGAAAAAACGACATTATTTTTGCACCAACCTAATATAAATAAAAATTATCGTATATTATTATTATTATGAAGGTCCATGGAAGAGGTTCCTTCCTTGCAAGATTGAGAACGCTAAAACGGTCCTTTTCGGGGCCACCCCCATTCAAATTGTTAACCCCACATTTGGGGATGTGTCTCAGTTGCACCCAATTGTTGTTATTAATATTGATTTTCAGGTGGGCTAACGTAAACTGCTCCAATTGAACGAGAAAATTCCCAGTAATAAAACATCCGATCGAAGACGGGTTATACTGCTAGTTAGTATAATAAAAAGCAAACGAAATAAGACGAAGGACTTGTCAAAAGTCAATACAGTGTAACCTGGATATAAGAGAAACCCGGATATAAGAGAAACCCGGATATAAGAGAGATTCTCTCTGGTCCCAAATTAGAGCCATACTTACCTAAACAAAATAGACCAAACCCTGATATAAGAGAAACCCGGATATAAGAGACTTCTCCAGTCCCGACAACTCTTTTATATCCGGGTTACACTGTAACAGTTACAATGCTCTATCCAATAGCAGTAGAATAGTATTAGATCTAATAGTCTTCTTCTTCTATGGGACGTGACTCTTCAGGACGTTGGCGATCATGGCTCTCCACAATGTCCTGTTCGTTGTAGCTCTTAATAATTTTTGTCTTTTTGTTATTTCTCCTAAATCCTTTCCCGCCATCCATTTACACAAAATCGCTAGGTAGGTGTACTGAACTTATATGTAATATCAGTCCTCCTAGATGCCAGTGAATGCTGGACAATATCCTTACATATGAAGAAGAGATTTGAATCTTCGAAATGTGGTTTTACAGAATGATGTTGGGAATACCATGGACTGAGCATGTGAGCAATGAGGACGTTTTAGAATAAATGGAAACAAAAAGAACACTTATACTTAACATCAGAAAGAGACAGTGGCAATTTCTAGGGCACATAATGAAGAAAGAGCTAAACAAGAAATAAATCTCTATACCTGTTCAAAAAAACCGAGGAGGGTGTGAAACGGACGATAGGTGAACCAGTCTACTCTTATTAATGTACTAGAATCTCTAATCAACTCCGAATTAGTTAAGCATCTTACGTTACGTTACGTTAAGTAACATGGCTTTCGCTTCTATAGCTTAACTGCCGATATGTGGGACCCACCTGAAAATTATGCGTCGCTTAGTTATCAAAAGATTTCACCATATCAAACACATTTGGCTGTGGCGCATGTGTTTGGTATACCCTTATCAGACATGATGTGTATATTGGTCTTTATATATTTCTACCCCAGCGCCACTTTGTTGGTGTGCTGCTCTCACTCAAATAATAATAATAATGATAATAATCACAGATGACCTTTAGATGTGTGCATGAAATAAGCTTTTTAGGAAAAGTCTTTAAAAAGGAAAATACCTTCTTCTTTTTCTATGTGTCGTGTCCCTTCAGAAAGTGAGTGATCATGGCTCTCCACAATTTCTTGTAATTTGTAGCTCTTCGTAAATTTTGTATTTTTGTCATCTCTCCTAAATCCTGACCTGCCTTCCATTTACGCAAGCTCGTTAGGTAGGTTGTTCACCGCTTTCTCTGTTTCTCTTGCATTCAATATATCCTGTGAGTGTCAAATTCCCTAAGCCTTCTTTCTTCATTATGTGTCTTAGAAATTTCAACTGTCGCTTTTTTGATTCTAAGTAAAAGTGTCTTTTCTGTACCCATTTTCTTCCTCATTACTCATATGTTCAGTCAATGGTATTCTCAAGAACCTTCTGTGGGACGTCATTTCTATTGCTTCAGGCTTTTTCATCTTTCAGGACATTGTCCAGCATAAACTTCCATATGAGAGGACTGATATTACTTCACAGTTCAACTTTATTTTCTTTGTTTTTATTACATTTTCCCGTCTCTTAATACTTTGCTTAGCTTTCATCCACTACCCGATTATATTCTTGACTTATATATGGGCTCAAGTACCGATCCTTAGCACTGGTAAGAAATACACGAGTGAGTCCAATCATGAAGCTGTCTATAGCTTTAGACTTTGTGCAAAAACAAACAAACGAAAAATATCAGTAACATCTTTTGCACAATATTAGTAAATTTTTAGACTTGTTTTAAAACTTTTCTCATAAACATTTTAAAATAAATTCTCTGCTTGAATGGCTTCCAAGCCTTACATCGGGTAGGAAATAATTAGATTAGGTTGCTTATACATTATTTCTTTCCTTTAGGGTTTTTTTTTTTCGTTTTTTTTATGTTTAATGATTTAAAATGGTATAGATTTACGGCTATATCTTGCTGAAACTATATGTTCCCGTACGATTAGCGAAGTTAAACTACGGCGAGTCTGGTCAGTACCTAGATGGGTGACCGCTTGGGAATACCAGGTGCTGTAAGCTTGGATGTGTTGAAGGTGTAATGGCGTAATGGGTTACGATCTCATCACGTTGAAAGGCCACTTCCCGTATAATCACCGAAGTTAAGCAACTTCGAGCCTAGTCAGTACCTAGATGGGTGACCGCTTGGGAATACCAGGTGCTGTAAGCTTGGATGTGTTGAAGGTGTAATGGCGTAATGGCTTACGATCTCATCACGTTGAAAGGCCGCTTCCCGTATAATCACCGAAGTTAAGCAACGTCGAACCTGGTCAGTACCTAGATGGGTGACCGCTTGGGAATACCAGGTGCTGTAAGCTTGGATGTGTTGAAGGTGTAATGGCGTAATGGCTTACGATCTCGTCACGTTGAAAGGCCGCTTCCCGTATAATCACCGAAGTTAAGCAACGTCGAGCCTGGTCAGTACCTAGATGGGTGACCGCTTGGGAATACCAGGTGCTGTAAGACTGGATGTGTTGAAGGTGTAATGGCTTACGACATAATCACTTTGAAAGGCGGGTTCCCGTATAATCATCGAAGTTAATCAACATCAAGCCTGGTCAGTACCAAGATGGGTGACCGCTTGGGAATACCAGGTACTGTAAGCTTGGATGTGTTGAAGGTGTAATGGCTTACGATCTCATCACGTTGAAATGCCGCTTCCCGTATAATCACCGAAGTTAAGCAACGTCGAGCCTGGTCAGTACCTAGATGGGTGACCGCTTGGGAATACCAGGTGCTGTAAGCTTGAATGTGTTGAAGATGTAATGACTTACGACCTCATCACTTTGAAAGGCCGCTTCCCGTATTATCACCGAAGTTAAGCAACGTCGAGCCTGGTCAGTACCTAGATGGGTGACCGCTTGGGAATACCAGGTGCTGTAAGCTTGGATGTGTTGAAGGTGTAATGGCTTACGATCTCATCACGTTGAAAGGCCGCTTCCCGTATAATCACCGAAGTTAAGCAACGTCGAGCCTGGTCAGTACCTAGATGGGTGACCGCTTGGGAATACCAGGTGCTGTAAGCTTGAATGTGTTGAAGATGTAATGACTTACGACCTCATCACTTTGAAAGGCCGGTTCCCGTATAATCACCGAAGTTAAGCAACATCGAGTATGGTCAGTACCTAGATGGGTGACCGCTTGAGAATACCAGGTGCTCTAAGATAGCATATGCGGGTGGTGCAATGGATAATGGCTGGAAATTGTTAATCGGAGTGCCCAGTACCAATTCCCTTTCGCTATATTCACTTATGCGCAAATACCCCTGGGAAAAGTATGAACTCACATCTTCTCCCCAAGTTATCGGTTAATTAGTAAGACTAGTATCACTAAATCATTATTATCTCCAATAAATTCTTACAATTTAAAAATGTTTTCTTGCAAAACCAGCAAAAGGTTCATAAGCCATAAAAAAGTGAATCAATCAATCAATTAAAGCAGGAATGTCAAAAGTTCGGCCCGAGGGCTAATTACAGCCCGCGGTCAAATTTCATATGGTCCTCATCGTCTGTCATAGACTGTATCACTTATGGCCTGCCAATATTGTCAGTCACAGTTTGTAAAGTACACACCTAAGAAATGCAGTTTCATGTTTTACCAAAAGATAGCAGCTGCACCGTGTGGCCATCACCTGGTGGTGTACTCTGACATTGGCCTTTTCCAGCCAATTTCTAAAGTCACTGCCTTTGAACCAAACCTGGCCTACATAGTGCAGTCCAGATCTCAGTATCACCCTTCACATTAGTGCAGACAAGTTATATGTTTTTGTCATCTGTGTTGAAAAAATTCTAAAATCTTAGTGAATTAAATTTGTTTTGTGTTGGTCAAAATGGGTTATAAATACAGGGTGTTCCAGAAGTCTTGGGCACATTTCAAGTCCTCATATCTACTGAACTATGAATGGTAGTAAGATGAAACTGGTGCCATTTTAAAGTTAAATTCATTAAGTTTTTTTTGTAATGCTAATGATCATTTTCATATTTTTTCAGATCCAGTAATGGCGTCCAGTAATGGCGTTCACTCAACTAGAAAAGGCGTTTTGCGTCCTTGAATTTGCAAAAACTGAATCATGGACACTACACTTGTTCAACGTGCATTTCGCACAAAATTCTGAAAAGAGGCACCAGAAAGGAAGTCCATATTGAGATGGCATCGTAAATTCATGAAGGATGGGTGTTTGTGCCCAGCTAAGAGAACGGGACGCCAGTCAACTTCAGATGATACGGCTGAGCGAGTTCGAACTGCCTTCGAGCGGAGCCCCCGTAAATCGATCAGAAGAGCCAGTAAGGAACTTCAGCTTCCAACAACAACTGTTTGGCATGTCTTAAAACGACAACTGCGCATGACACCTTACAAACTTAACCCAATAGTTGTAGGACATTGATAAACCAGCTCGTCGTGACTTTTGCAATGCTGGAACGCGTTTGGCATGAATTGGACTATCGGCTTGGTGTATGCCGTGTGACAAACGGTGCTCACATTGAACATCTTTGAATATTCCATGTAAAACTTGAGATTAAATTCTTTCAGAATATGTCAGACGCGTTTTTATATCCTTAATAGTTTTCGAGATATTCAATGTCAAAATGTTCCCAACACTTTTGGAACACCCTGTATATTTGGATACTTGGACTTGTGTCACATTGTTTTCTACGTCTTAATAAGATGAATGTTGGTGTTATGTTCTTATTCATATGTTTTTAACTTAAAAGTTGACAAACAGCATTAATTACCAATAATATGTAATGTTTAAGATTAATTTGAGATATAGTTCTTTTTTTTTCCTCAGGCGAGGCCGGTTAACTCCCACACTTTCAAGCCCAAGTGAATCAGCGGTATGCACATCTATTCTAGAAGGTGGAGGCATTTCATGGGAATAAGTTAAAAATAATTTTTAAAATCATAAAATATAAGTATTTATAAGTAGTAATATTTGAACAATTTTCAGTATTTTAAATGGCTCAGTAAGTAGCGACAAACTTGGTATTATTAATGTATATAGTGAAAATAAAAGGTCAAATATGTTGTTTTCTTTGTATGCATTGAGCAATGGTAAGAAAGAAAAATTATGAATAACATAGATAGATAGATAGATAGTGAGAAAATATTAAATAAGAAAAATGAACGGAAGGAAGGAAGGAAAGGAAGGAAGGAAGGAAGGAAGGAAGGAAGGAAAATGCGAAAATGAATAAAAAAGAAAGATGGATGGATGGTGAAACATTATGAATGAGAAAAAAGAACAAAAACGAACAAAAGAAAGAATGTTGGAGAAAATGAAAAAGAAAGAAAGAAAGAAAGAAAGAAAAAAGAAAGAAAGAAAATGAAAAAGAAAGAAAATGATGGATGGAAGTTGAAAAATGATGAATATGAAAAAGAATGAAAAAGAATGAAAACGAACGAAAGAAAGAAAGAATAGAAAAGAAATGAGAATGAAAAAAAAGAAATTTGATGGATTCAAGGTGTAAAAAAATGATGACGACGATAAAAGAATGAAAATAAAAGAAAGAAAGAAAGAAAGAAAGAAAGAAAATGAAAGAGAAATAAGGTAAGATGGGTAGATGGGAGGTGAAAAACATGATGAATAAGAAAAAAAGAATGAAAACGAACATAAGAAAGAAAGATGAGAAAAGGAATAAGAAAGAAAGAAAGAAAGAAAGAAAGAAAGAAAGAAAATGCTAAGAAACAGACAAATGTATTCGTGGAGGGGTAATTAAAAAAAAAAACGAAAAATATAAAATGTAAAGTAGTTAAAAATGTCCTAAAAAAAAAAGAAAGGAAAGGAAAAAGCGAGAAAAATATAAAAATCATAGAACAAAAAATATATAATTAAAAAATAACCAAGAGAATTTAAAACTAATGTAGTGTTTGTTTGTGAGTGTGATAAAAAAGGTGATAAAAATGAATAACCATACTAAACTGATTTATTCAATTCTTTCGGTCCTTGTCATAAGTGACCTCACACTTCTGAGTCACAAAACTTCATTGCTACTAAAACAAAAAAACAAAAAACAAAACAAAAAAACAAACAAAAACAAACAATCATATTTAACAATATGTTCTGGTTTCAGATCTTATCATCAAGATACCATTAGAAAAAATATCCACAACGATAAATATCTAAATTCTAATTTAAATTCCATTTGTCTAATTTGTGATTTCACTCATAATAACTTCCCTAATAACTCGTTAAATCACAACAAATAATACTATTCTTTACAGGCTACCATCACTTTCCGACCGCCACAACGTAGCTTCTCAGTGTCTTTTCTGTAAATAGCAACCGTTCTAATGAGCTTTCCTCGGTGCTACTTAAATATGTGAACTCTTTGCTTGATTCTTCTAAAATATGTGATCCAACTTAAGGAAAATTATCTACATGCGTAACTTTAATTACATAGCATCTAAGTCGCACACAGTGAATGAAGGCTTAAGATGGAAAATTATGCGATCTAATTCTCAAAATTCATTTATTGCATTTCTCAATGATGTTCAAACTGTTTAAAGAGATTGATAGGATCTTTTTTTTAAATCGAATTCACTCCAAGCAAAGCAGTAAAGCCACTAAGACACAAGGGGTTACAGGGTGTGAAAGAATTAAAAAACAGAAAATATTATGAAGGAGTTGGAACAATAGAAGAGTAATGAGGAAGGCAGTAAATACCGATTGACATTGCATTTAGAATTTTGAAGATTAAAGTTGGTCGGAAAGTATGGAACCGGAAGAGAGTTCAACGAGTGAGAAGTGCGAGAAAAAGAAACTCTTATCATAGAACTTACGGTTGCATCTAGCCATTTCAACTGTAATTTGATAAGGCATTAGTGGAAATAATAATTCAAATTTGTAAATTTCTTTTGCTCATGCTAAGTCTCGAAAAAAACCACTGTATAAAATTCACTATTTTTATATCCATAATCCCGAATGTGTTAAAAGTATTCAACTTTTTAACAAGAAAAATCTCAAATTGATGTTAAAAATTGCCGCAAAACATTGTTGATTTATTTAAGATGTAATGATCTATTATGACATATCTCTAATTTGTACTTAGTTACATTGTACTTATTGTCAATCTTTCTAGGTGAATTGTTCGCCTATGTTGCATATGATTCATTATTGTACATAATTAGGTTACAATAAAATTTGTATTTTATTTGAATACTACCTTATGAAAATTGAGATGCCGTAGAGATTGGGCGGCCCCGTATCAAGGATTATTTTTCACGAAACCCTAGCATCGGCCCTGATTATTATTACATGTTGGGGTGCATCAAAAGTATTTTCGTTTATTACAAACTTTTACTCCAAAACTTATTTCATGTATACATCTAAAGACTATCTATGACACCACCAGGGCCTGCGTGTATTACCTCCGAAACCCCCGATGAATGGGGGGGCGTTTTGGGTGGCACCGTTGTGGTCTCTGCCATTTTTTGTTTTATGGCCATCTGCCATTCTTAAAAATAAAAACTGACGTTACATTGCCAGTCATCAATATCAAAAAAGCGTTGACCCCCCCCCCACTTGACAATTTTCTTTCGATGGTTTGTAGCCCCCAGGTTATGAAACTTTGAAATCGACATGTAGTAGAGAAGTGGGGGGGCGTATTAAAGTTGGGGTTGTGCAGACCCTAGCGCCGGCTCTGGACACCACTATATTATTAGTTTGGTGCAAAAATAATATCGTTTTCTCACATATGTGAGAAAACGACATTATTTTTGCACATATGTGAGAAAACGACATTATTTTTGCACCAAACTAATAATAACGATATTATTATTATATTTAAGGTATTTACCATTTTACAGACTTTCCTATAGTTTCTTTTATTGCCCTGCTCGCGATTGGAACTCCAATTTCTTGCTCTCTGTCGCTTACGATCTTCAAAAATTTAAATGCAACGCCAATCGCCGTCTTCTGTTTTCCTGAATCCTGTTCTTTTATTGTCGCACACTAAAGTCTTTTCACTCTCTTTCAGTAACCCCTGGAATCTTTGTGGCATTATCGCCTTGTTTAGGGTGAAATTATTAAAAAAAATTCCCCATATATAAACAGCCTAATCTTTTTTGGATGAAGCTAAGCCATTAATATGGTTAGTGGTTGTTCATGCTGCTTGCTTAGATCTCTTTTTCTACAAAGGATAATTTAACGGCAAAGTTTAACAAATGTACATGCAAAAAAAAAAAAAATGATGTATTAAGAGGACGGTTGACTGTTAAATTTGGAGTTAAATTTGTTCTTTTTTTTTTGAGTTGACAACAAAAATATTAAATACTATTAATTTGCTAGATTGTTTATTTATTATTTACAGGATAATTAAGTTAGTAAAAGCTAAATGCTTTTAATACAAACTAATGACAAAGACATCGAGAGGTGGGAAGACGTCGCCAACGATCGCTCTCACTGGAGACGCGATTTACACCGAGGGATGGAGCGAGGTGAGGAGAAACGAAGGTTTGCTGCCGGGGAGAATCGTGCTCGACGGAAGAAAACACCACTACAACATTGGGGGAGAGCGTTTTCACGTGCATTCATTGCACTCGAGAATGTCACTCTTGTGTGGGCCTGTACAGCCATAACAGATGCTGCACCACCATCAGCAGCTTTCGGTGCAGATCCAAGGTTTCTCAAGACCAACAGATACCACACAATGACAAAGAATAAATTTTTTGACCAGCTCAATTCTAACGAGAGGCAAGAGAGTGTCTATTGTGGAAAGAATGCAATATTTGAATCAGTTCAGTAGAGAGGATCAAAACATAAATATGTACTGCTTTTATTGATTTTTAAGTGATCTGTATATGAGCCAATAACATAACCTTGGATCATGAAAGAAGAATTATGTTAAAAATGTTACTTACTTTCATTATTAAAAATGATAAACAAAAACAGGTTAATTTTGATCAAACATGCATGTTACTCCAGGATTGGATAAAATCATTTTCAGTTCGCTTGACAAAATGGGTGTCATAAAAAGTGTTGTTGGCACCGCTGGAAAGCTGAACTTCAGCGCACTTAGAAGGATAAATTTTAAAAATTTTTACAAGGAGAAAAACTGAAACGGTAGAGTAACGGGTTTATTACAACTAAATCATATATATATACTTATTATAAAACCCAGGTTGTGTGTGTGTGTGTGCGCGCGCGCGCGCGCGTGTGTGTCTATTCGTTTATATATTGGATCGGATTTCTTACATTTTTCAACCGATTTCAACAAAACTTCACAGGACTACGTAAAATTAACTTGCGGTGGTTCTGACAGTGCCAAAAATTGTTTTTGCACAAAATCAATTTGAAAACACGATTAAGAGGCATCGCTGTTTCAAGAATGAAAGGGGAACAACTCATATCGAGTTATACTTATTATAAAATAAGAAATAAAACAAAATAAAATAAAACATAGGTTGTTTGTTTGTTTGTGTTCGTTTATAGTTATTTTCCAAGCGTAGCTTAGATGTGGCACAAGGCCGAAAGTATGGGGCATCTAGTACAAGCTAAAGAAAACATTCTTTATCCTACCTAAAATCACTTAATGGCATTTTCTACACCTATCTTCTTTACAAGGTCATTTTCTGTTAACAAAATGGACAAAGAATGTAATCTGTGTTGAGTCATGTTTTTGAGATGTTTTTTAATAAGCTTTAGTTTTGGAAGATCCCAAACACATGACCTGGCGGTATGATGGCCCTCTCGGCTTTGATGGCGCCGCGGGCGACTACCTGCGTTTCAGTACCTTGAGCCGGCCTTGGCCCTAAATAAACAAGTACGGACTGATTGTGTCACAGATACACTCTTCATTATTCCTATTACTTTACGATGGGTTTTAATTCATATTTCTTAAATTTATACCATTCTTTAAAGAAAATTCTTGAAGAAGTGAATTTTTTTCTATTTTTAATGTTAGAATCAATAAACAAAAATATAATTTTGACAATTTTTAAAAAATGCAAACAGCAATTGTCACAAGTGAACTCTTAACAAGTTACAAGAGAGCCTTTATTATGGCAAGAATGCAATATTTTTTATCGTTTTTTTTAATTGTTTATTAATTTTATTTCTTTTTTGTTACTTATGTATAGCGAGTGGTTGCTTTGAAACTCTCATATCTCGATTTTTCTGGTGACACACACAGTTGTTATATAACCCGCCAGTTGCCCCATGTCAAAATAAAATCATTTACAATCCACTTGACTAAGTGGGTGTACTAAGCAACCAAGTGGGGACCCATTGTGCCATATATACACTCTAAAATTATTACTATTATTTTTATAACGAGTTTTAATGGGCCGTTCTTAAATTTATACAAGTCTTAAAATTAAAAAAATAATTTATCAGAAATGTTGCTGTCTCCTCTCTTCAGAGAAACAAAAATATTCTAATTCTGTTAATTTTTTCTTTAAAAAGGCAAGCTGCTATAACAACTGTCACAATCCAATCGAAAATGATCTTTTCGAACCAAAAGTTTTAGCTTAATACATTCCAACAGCAAAAACAGAATAAACTTCACGACCAAACCAACCTATTGTCAGTTCTTTGCTCATGAGAAATTGATTGTTTGTTTTTGTTTTTTTAAGTTAAAGTTTTCTTCTTTTTTGCACTTAATCCCAAGTTACACCAAAAGCTGTTCTAGCAATTCTTGAAATATTAAGAATGGACAAAAAAGGGACACACTACAACCCTGTGGTATCACTTCAGTTCTTCTTTCGAATGCATTTGATATGCGTCCTCAATCGCTGGGAAGGTAAGCAGCAACTGACTATTCTCCACAATGACCTGTTACATGATACTCAAAGGCTCCTTAAGTCATCATTACATTCTTCCTATCAAAAAGAAGCTAATTCCTGCTGTATCACTACGCATTCATTGAGAAATCTCTATAAGGAAAGTTTACAAAGCACTTTTAATGTTATTCTCCTTACCTTTGACATAAACTGCACATATCCTATTTTTGTTTACCTCTCTTAGAATAAAAAAATGGATAACATGTTGAAAATATGGCTTATTTTCTTTCCTCTTTTTAAAATCAATCAACAAAATATGTTAATTTTAACAAAATTGAAAAAATACTCGCTGGTATATCATAATATAATCAAAAGCGACCACTTTAAGCAGAGTTAATTAAAACTCTCTTGTATATAGTGAGACGACGTTTTACAGTGACATACACATCACACCTCATAATCATTGTAACTATCCTTTTATTAGTTGCATAGTATGTGCTTCGCAAGGGCTATCTATGTACGGTTTTGAATTCAGAATTGTCCTAGACCGGTTGCCACCCAAGGCTATAGAACCCAGTCCTGCTACTTGGCGCATAGATGGTATTAGCACGTAAGTGAATGCAATGAAATTGACTGGAAGTCGAGCTCTGCTCTCCGATTCCTCAATCCGACCCGATAACCATTACTTCCCCAAAACACTCTTAATGATTTCTAACAAAGATAAAACAAACTGTTTGGCCAACCTAATATGAGGGGGTGATGAGAATGGCCAAGAAGAGTTTTAAAAAATTCTTGTTTAGTCCTTTATTCAGATTTTGGGAAGTGGATCTGTTCCAAATCTTCTTAGTGTCGGCACCCTATCACACTTAGCTAAGCCAGGTAGGTGAGCAATTTCTGATGTAATGGTTAACAAGCAGTGTAAGAAAAGGGCAACTCTGAATTCAAAAGCACGCACTATGCAGTTAACGAAAAGATCATGGAGTTCACAGTGATTTTATAATCTTGACTGCTGTTGACAAAATAGAGAATAACGAAATCCAAGTCATTATAAGGTTTAGTACCGTTTTAGTAATATTTGTACCTATTAAAATTTTGAGAGTATTTTGGTACATGCGTACTCAAATGTTCTATGTTTTGGACTGTTTGTTGTTTCTCAATCAAAATAACTAAATTCAATGAAAACAAACAAATAAAAAAAAAGGCAAGTTTTTCCTTATCGGAGGGTGGAGGCGAATCTAGATGAAAGAAAAGGTGACACCATAACAGGCACCAGACTGCGGGAGGCAGAATTGGATGGTTTTTAAGCAGTTTCAAGAACTGTTCTGACCTCAAGTACAGGTATTTACGTTAGTAAAAAAACAAACAGAAAACAGTGAAATTTTATCCACTGCAAAGATGAAACAAAACAAGATATGGCTGAGATTGTTAATCTTATTTTTAATTTATCTTTTTCTTAAGATTGTGCAACTCGTAAAAGTTTCAGGGATTTACCCTTTCCCCAAACCCGTCAAATAAGACATAATCTCAATCCGTAATTTCATATTTTTGTCATTATTATTATTATTATTATTATTATTATTATTATTATTATTATTATTATTATTATTTACTAGTTTTAACCCTTGAAAATTTCATGTATTTCAAATTTCGTATTTCAAATTTCTGATTAATCTTAATTCTTTAATTAATGATCGAATAAGCTCATAGCGATTTCTACGACAGTAAAATATCCGTAGAAGTTCTCCTATCGCATTGTTAAATATATGAGCTTAACAGCTTTAACAAAATATTAAAATAACATTCATATGAATGCTGGTCGTTATTTTAAGAAGAAAGAAGGAAAAATTTAAAAAAATTGTAATTGACAACTTTTTCTATTTTACTGAAACAGACTTTAAACACTTCTATCTTCCCTTCTTTCTTTTGTTTTCTCTCTGAAACCAAGTAGCGTTTTTGATATGCCTTTCGTCTTCTCACGCAATCAAAACAGAATAGTCCATTATTTGTGAGGTATTGGCAGGAGACGTTAAATACTTCTTTCGTTCTTTCACTGAAACCAAGTAGCACCTCATTTGCTTTACACGCGATCAAAACGGAATAGTTCATTGTTTATGAGTTATTAGCAGGAGACGTTAAACATTCTTTCTTTCTTTCACTGAAACTAAGTAGCGTCTCTGATATGTCTTTGGTCTTTCCATGCGATCAAAATGGAATAGTTCATTAATTATAAGGTATTAGCAGAAGAGGTTAAACACACCTTTTTCTTCTTTTTTTTTTTTTCACTGAAACCAAGTATAGTCCCTGATACGTCTTTACTCTTTTGCCTTTCCGTGAGATCAAATCAGAATAGTCCATTATTTATAAGCGCAGGAGACGTTAAACGTTTCTTTCTTTCTTTCTTTCTTTCTTAAAGAATGGTTAGCAAGCTTGTCTCGCTCGTGTCCATTATTTATGAGATATTGGCATGATGAAACTCTCGTTCGAATTAACGAAGTGTGGGACAAGCACTATTATTATATGATTTTTCTGCATACCAACAATCGTGTTTTTTTCTCTAAAATGCTAAAACTGCATTTCTTGTTTTCCAAATATATCCGCTTTAATTATTTCATATTTTCATGCATTAAGATCTAAATCCATGATTATTCCACTTAAGTAAATATGTACTTTTGAATTATAATAAATAACTGAAAATCACGTCTTAAATTGATGTTTTTGAAATATAAGCACTACATTTTCTCTGGTTCTTACAAAACACACAGAAAAATACTTAGTTGAAAATACTGTCTACTTTTGCGAAAAAGTTAAGAAATCCATCCACCACTCCAGTATGGATCCAGACAGAAAGGGCTTTCCAGAGGTTTTCAGTCTTCTTTTAGCAGAGCCATTTATAACCGTAATACAAAGCACATGTACTGAATTCAGTTTATTCACTTTCACTGACGCTGTCGCACATCGAGAAGGTCTGTATGAACACCATCATTTTCGTGGCACAGAATAATGCGGCGCCATATTCTGTGTGATATTTTACGAAGCTGTGCTTTGTCGATTGTTTCAAAAGCTCACCGAACGGCGTCCTTCAACTGTTGGGTATTCTGGTATCGCTCATGTGAAACTCTCTCCTTGATAATACCCCACAGAACGTTGAAAGAGAAAATTATATTGTGAGAAGACTTTCGGACCAACCTATATATCTAATAAGATGACAGAACACCTCGACGTGGTGTAATCGTTAGCAAGTTTGCCTGAATAGTGAGTTCAGTCCTTACTGGATGCTTCATGCTTTCGACCTTGTGCCACATCTAAGTTACGCTTAGAAAATCATTAAGCACTTCAACGTGGTGTAATGGTTATCAATCTTCTCTCGTTAGATCAATTAAGACTAAGTAATGAGTTTGGTCCTCACTGAGTGCTCTATACTTACGACCTTGTGCCACATCTAAGCTATGCTTAAAAATCATTTATGACGTAATGGTTAGCAAGCTTGTCTCACTAGGTCTATTTCAACTGAGTAGTGAATTTGTTCCTCACTGACTGTTCCATATTTTCGGCCTTGTACTACAACTATGTTACGCTTAGTAAATTGCTATGGTCTCTTTGACGTGGTGTAATGGTTGGCAGGTTTGTCTTGCAAGATCAGTTACAGCTTAGTAGTGAGTTCGATTCTCACTGGGTGCTACATACTTCCCGGCCTTGTGCCACAACTATGTCTAGAAAGTTATTTTACATTTCGATATAGAGTAATGGTTAGCAAACTTGACTTCGACCCTCATTGGGTGCTCCATACTTTCGGCCTTATACCACATCTAAGTTATGTTTAGTAAATCATTGTGAGCACTTTGACGTGAGTGTAATGGTTAGCACCTCTGCGCAGGCTCAAGGGTCAGGTCCTGCACAAGATAGCTCTGTATGGCGTACTCTCCACTGGTCACCGTGACAGAGGGGCACCAAGGAAACATCATAAGTCCCTCGGTACCTGCCACATTGACCACCGCCAGTAGTCGACACTTGCTGCTGACCGTCAAGCCTGGCGCCGCACCGTCCACCAGTCCGTCCCCACCTTTGAGGACTCTCGCAGGGCCAACCTAAAGGAGAAACGCCGCGGGGGTAAGGACCAGGAAGCCTCAGCAGCTATACCAGACCAGACCAGACCTTTAATTGCAGTCACTGCGGCCGGACTTGCCTGTCCCGCATCGGCTAAGTCGGCCATCAGCGTACCAGCAGTTGACGTGGACAGCTCACTTCATAAATCTACGTTCACGAAGCCAAGCCAAGAAGATAATGGTTAGCAAGCTTGTCTCACGAGAGCAATTACGTTCCTCATGAGGGTGCTCGACGCTTTCTGCCTTGTGCCACATCTAAGCTACGTTTAGAAAGTCATTTGGCAATCCGACATGTGTGTAATGATTAATAAGCTTGTCTTGCTAGGTCTATTACAAGTGAGTATTGAGTTTAATCTTCACTGGATGCTCCACACTTTCAGCCTTGTGCTACATCTAAGCTATGCTTAGAAAATCAGCATTTCGTAAGCTGACCTACCAACTTTGTTATTCCAGATTGACAGTAACAGCTCTTTGGACGCACCCTACTAAACACTGCTTGTCACAGCTGACTAGTTTGCAGAATACAGTCAGTTGGTTGGTTGTTTTGTTTTATGGCATATCAACTTTAGTGGGTCATTTAATGTCAACAAAATTTTTGAAATAGATTCATAGCCATAGTCTGGAAAAAACAGTGTGTATGTATACATGTATATTTGAACCATTTTTCAATTACTCATATTTTTTAGTACAATCCAACTTCTTAAGAGTGTATAGCTTCAAACATTATTGCTAGTAATATTTTTTTTTATTACAAAGTATTTCCTGTATTAAAACCTATTTTTGCACAAGTTTCGGTGTTAACTATTTGCCCATAACTGGGATCATAACAGATACTACCACCCAGGGTCAGGGTGGACCAGGGAACACCAGCAATTAAGAGGTGGTTCCACACTCCTCAAAATCTCCTGATCAGAGGCCTTGCTGTTGGACGTAGTTTATCGTCTTACCCAGGACGCGGATGTAGTTTATCATCATATCCAGGACGGAGAATACAGTCAGGATGGTGAGACAATTTGGAAGCTTGCTATGCAATAAAGTATTGTGTTGTCAGAGAACGGTATCAAAACTATCCCTCATACTCCCTACTGACCAGACCTCGCTCCCTGGGACTTTTGGTTGTTCCTCAAGCTGAAGGAAAATCTCATGGGCAGTCGTTTCGAAGACACTGAGAGGATGAAGGAGGCTGTGACAAGGGTCCTGGATCTCTTCATCTTTGTCAACTTGCATGGGATCTTTAAGTAGTGACTGCTGCACAACAAGGATATTTTGTCTTCGATGCAGGTGTGTTAGAGTTTTGTACTTCTTTAAAATGAATAAATATCTCTCCTGAAAAAATTTTGAAACTTCTGGAATGCACCTCGTAAACTCTACTGATCGAAGAACTTGAGCAAAATAACAAAATTTAAGTGGGTACCAGTAAAATGGTACACAGTTACTTAGTCAAAATAGATAAAACAGCACCATTTTAATACCTGGGTACTTACTGAAATTTCAGAACCAAACTGACATAACCCAACAGCCAGGGATCATGTACCTTACTTGATTCTTTCTTTTTTTACTTTTTATGTGCCATGTCCTTTCAGGACGTAGGTGATCATGGCTTTCCACCTCCCTCTATCCATTGCAGCTCTCAACAAGTTCCTTCCCTCTGCTACTTTCTCCAGACCATGTTCTGTCATCTACTTGCTTAAGTCCGCTAGGTATGCCACGCGTTGTTTTCCCTTTCTCTCTTTCCCTCTATTTGACCCGTGAGTATCAGATTCTCCAGGTCCTCCTTCCTCATTATGTGCCCGAGAAACTTCAGCTGCCTCTTCCTGATGTTAAGTATAAGCTTCCTCCTTGTTTGCATCCTATCTAAGACCTCATTGTTGCTCACACACTTGGTCCATGATATCCTTAGTATCCTTCTGTAGAACCACATTTCCGTCGCCTTGAGTCTCTTCTTCATCTTTGAGGAAATCGTTTAACATTTGCTTCCATAAAGAAGGACAGATGTCACGCAACAGCTCAGTATTCTTTTCTTTGTTACCAAAGAAATCCTCCTGTCTTGCAATACTCTGCCCAGCTTTTGGAATGCGTCCTTGGCCATCCCAATAAATCTATGGATCTCAGTGTCGCATTTACCGTCCTCTGTCAGAACGCTTCCCAGATATTTAAACTTCTGCGTCTGCTTGATTCTAGTGTTCCCAACCTGCAAATCACATGTTGGGCTCATCCTTTTGCTGATGAACATGCATTCTGTCTTCTTGTAGTTTATGCTCAGTGCTTTCTCGCGCTCCTTCGTTACCTTCTGTAGGAGATTTTGTAATTACTTTTCTGTGTCTGCTATAAGTATTGTGTCATCTGCATATCTTATGTTGTTAAGATTGTGATCACCAACTAGCATAAACGACGTAAAGGGGATAAAAGTCCTCGGAACATATACCTCGCCTGGAAAGGAATGACATGAGCGACAGGTGTTACCAGACAATTATCCTGCGACTGCTCGCATCAAACACAAAATAATCCTCGGGACATGGAATATCTGGACACTGAACAACTGTGGCCTTACTTGATACTCTACTGAATATGAGCTTATTTGTTTAAAGCAGTTGTTCTTAACAAAGGACCACATGGCCACAAGGGCGACCTGGTAAATTTTATTGTGGCCACAAGTTCAATGAAAGAGGCCATAGTGATACAACCCTGTTGCCTGCTATATTTTAGTTCTAATGAACTTAATTCATGCATTAAAATACGTTTCAAGTGTATTTTATGATACTAATATGTATTTATGTAAAGTTTATGCACAGAGTTTTTTTTTTTTACTTTGCATAACATTATTTTTTATTTTTTTTATTTTGCAGAACTTTTAAAATTTATGCATTTATGTGCAGAAGATTTTTGCAGAAATAAAAGTTTATTTCATTTAACTTGTTTGGTTTTTAACCGGTTTGGTTTTTAACTGGTTTGGTTTTTAAAAGAAGCAGTTTTGAAATTTATACGGAGAAATATCGCTGTTTATTTGTTCTGGAAATTGTAAAATGAGCTTTTGTTAAATTAATCAGCTAGGCCCCTTCCTAGCTGATTAATCATCAATTAAATCATCAATTAAAAGTGGCCGATGAAGAGAAAAAGGTTGAGAACTACTGGCTGAAAGGGTTGTCTCAAGTAGACTATGCATGATTAAGCCCTATAACATGAGCATGTGTATAGCTGGCCACTCGTATTCGAGGATACCTGTCTACTAGGGCGGCTAGCCAATCCCTATTGCAGACGCTTTCTCAGGCGAATTTTTGTTTATTCAACACCCACAGAGCCTACCTGTGGTTTATAATGCAAATATGCTGAGAAGACCTTAGTTACAGTTTCTGGGAAAGAACGTGTTATCTAGTGTGATCAAAAATTTGAACAAGGTCAGTATGCTCAATCTCTCGGCCACGATGACTTGTGAATTCAGGCTAGCACAGCTGTCAATGGCACCCAAGGGTTCTGTCTACCCAATTTCACTCACAAGTCTTGGGTCAACCTGTGGTATGGTTTTCAAGCACTTTCTAAATGTGCCACATGCTGGGATCAACCCCTCCAGTCCAATAACATTAGGAAGTCTACTTCCTGATAAATCGACTATGATGAGATTCGAACCTGGTTCTCATCGTTGGAATGTGAATGTTCTAACCATTTGGCCACATGCCCATAGCATATAGGATATGAGAAAACAATAAATTAAAAACATAGATGGTGTTTCATTAAAATAAACCCAAACTATTTTTATAAAGGTGGTTCAAAATATCTAATTTCCAGGCAGAGTGGTAGTAATATTAATTTTTTAAATGTATTATGATATTCATAATGTTTTGGATTTTGTTATCAAGTCTCCCCTTCTAATTAAGCAATTATCACATACCAGAAAGCCTGTGAATTTGTCAGTAGCTTACATCCTAAACCCTGGACTTGAGCAAAGGAGTAAATTTTTATTAATAAGGGTAGCCAATAATCAAATTAAAAACAAACACATGTACCAATTATTGTGGGAGAGAGGGAGTACATTTTTATTAATAAGGGTAGCAAATAATCAAAATAAAAACAAACAAAAGTACCAATTATTATGGGATAGAGGGAGTAAATTTTTATTAATAAGGGTAGCCAATAATCAAAATAAAAACAAATACATTTACCAATTATTATGGGATAGAGGAAGTAAATTTTTATTAATAAGGGTAGCCAATAATCAAAATAAAAACAAACACATGTACCAATTATTATGGGATATAAGGAGTAAATTTTTATTAATTAGGGTAACCAATAATCAAAATAAAAACAAACACATGTACCAATTATTATGGGATAGAGGGAGTAAATTTTTATTAATAAGGGTAGCAAATAATCAAAATAAAAACAAACAAAAGTACCAATTATTATGGGATAGAGGGAGTAAATTTTTATTAATAAGGGTAGCCAATAATCAAAATAAAAACAAATACATGTACCAATTATTATGGGATAGAGGAAGTAAATTTTTATTAATAAGGGTAGCCAATAATCAAAATAAAACAAACACATGTACCAATTATTATGGGATAGAAGGAGTAAATTTTTATTAATTAGGGTAACCAATAATCAAAATAAAAACAAACAAAAGTACCAATTATTATGGGATAGAGGGAGTAAATATTTATTAATAAGGGTAGCCAATAATCAAAATAAAAACAAACACATGTACCAATTATTATGGGATAGAGGGAGTAAATTTTTATTAATAAGGGTAGCAAATAATCAAAATAAAAACAAACACATGTACCAATTATTATGGGATAGAGGGAGTAAATTTTTATTAATAAGGGTAGCAAATAATCAAAATAAAAACAAACAAAAGTACCAATTATTATGGGATAGAGGGAGTAAATTTTTATTAATAAGGGTAGCCAATAATCAAAATAAAAACAAATACATTTACCAATTATTATGGGATAGAGGAAGTAAATTTTTATTAATAAGGGTAGCCAATAATCAAAATAAAAACAAACTCATGTACCAATTATTATGGGATAGAGGGAGTAAATTTTTATTGATGAATGCACATTCAAAATACTCATATAAATCTGCCACCAGAGTCAAAACATTTATACAGTCCCACCAGCTGAGTGCAGACATGAGGCTGTAGAATTTCAACACTAGATTGTCTAAGATTGATTGCATTAAAGTATTCATCAAAATCTTTTTACTCTGGCTGCTGAGAATTCAATCCTGGGTTATGAGATTGTCCAAAAGATACATAGCATAGTGGTTTAAATAATTCATTAAAATGTATCCTCTTCCCTGTAGTTGAGATTTCAATCCTGAGTTACAAGATTGTTCAATTAATAGATGGTCTAGAGATGTTTAAAGTATCAGTTAAAATGTATCTTCTCCCCCCTGCTGTTGAGAGTGCAACCAAGGTTACAAAATTGTCTAATTAATAGATGGTCTAGTGGTTTAAATTGTTGGTTAACTATATCTTTTTCCCTTGCTGTTGAGAGTAAAATGCTAGGTTACAAGATTGTCCAATTGATAGATGGTCTGGTAGTTTAAATTGCTGGTTAACTATATTATTTTCCCTGGCTGTTGAGAGTAAAATCCTAGGTTACAAGATTGTCCAATTGATAGATGGTCTAGTGGTTTAAATTGTTGGTTAACTATATCTTTTTTCCTTGCTGTTGAGAGTAAAATCCTAGGTTACAAGATTGTCCAATTGATAGATGGTCTGATGGTTTAAATTGTTGGTTAACTATATCATTTTCCCTTGCTGTTGCGAGTAAAATCCTAGGTTACAAGATTGTCCAATTGATAGATGGTCTAGTGGTTTAAATTGTTGGTTAACTATATTATTTTCCCTGGCTGTTGAGAGTAAAATCCTAGGTTACAAGATTGTCCAATTGATAGATGGTCTGGTAGTTTAAATTGTTGGTTAACTATATCTTTTTCCCTTGCTGTTGAGAGTAAAATGCTAGGTTACAAGATTGTCCAATTGATAGATGGTCTGGTGGTTTAAATTTTTGGTTAACTATATCTTTTTCCCTGGCTGTTGAGAGTTCAATTCTAGATTACAAGATTGTCCAAGAGATAGATGGCCTAGTGGTTTAAAGTGTTCATTAAAATATTTATTCTATGTTGTGTCAGTGAACAAGTAAATTTAAATAAAAACATGAGTCACTGTAATTATAAATTTTGAAGAAAAATGTATATTCCGGGCATTTCTATCATTTGCTCTTCACACATAAATTCACTAAAATAAGTTGAGAGTATCATTTCCTCTTGTATATTGGATAAATTTAAAAAAATTTTTGAATAAAAAGTTTTATTTTTGAATTTATTTCTTTATAAAATGGTAAATAATAAATATTGCATTATATTAGGTTTGTGCAAAAATAATGATGTAATAATATCATTTTTTGACGTTAAAAAATACGTCAAAAAACGACATTATTACATCATTATTTTTGCACTACCTAATATTAGGTTGGTGCAAAAATAATGTCGTTTTCTCACATAGTAACATATGTGAGAAAACGACATTATTTTTGCACCAACCTAATACTTGGTTCACATATTTTATAATTGTATAAATAAACACTGCTGAGGAAGGAGAATACAGAAAAAATAAAATGAATTCCAATAAAATAGCCATAACTTTACTTACATTCCCCTATCAGTCAAAACAGTTTATTTTTATTGCAATATGAGATGAGAAAATAAAAATGTTTATGAATAAAACATTTGTTTTCATATTTATTTCTTTATAAAATGGTAAATAATAAATATTTCATTATAGTTGATTGATATATAAAATATAAAATTATTCTTGTAAATAAGCAATCTAATAAATAAATAGTGTTTAATAACTTTGTTGTCAATTCTCAAGAATAAAGAAAAGGTATAAATCCACTTTTATATTTTTGAGTTTTATTAAAATTCTAATCATTGCTTTTGAAAACAATAAACATTGCCAAGGGAATCAATAGTGTATATACTAATAGCAATATTAAAGGAATAACCATCCTTTTGACAGACCAGTTTTTTTGCGGACATGAAGATTAAACATAACTGATTTATTTTTAGCCATAAATGTTATTACAATCACTGTTGTAACTAAATGAATTCTTGGAAATCTTTAATTTTTGTGCCTGCAAAAAAATGGAGGGTCAAAAAATAATAGTGGTGTCAGGGGAAAAAACTGTCCTTTTGACACTTCACTTGTGTTTTATTTAAAGAATTTGGAGCCCATCATGAATGTAAAAAACAAAACAAAAAAAAACCCTCTTTAAAAATAATCCATATAAATGTATATGTACTAATATAGAAAAGAATGAATATTTTCAATAATATATTCATACTATTTTGAATGTACCTTTTGAGTCAGCAGAATCATTGAAAGGACTTTTTGATTGATTCATTGATTCATTTTCTATGGCTTATCAACCCTGTTGTGACCTAGAAAAGGATTACTAAATGAGGAATAAATGGAGGTTGGAAATGAAATGGTAATCTTTATAACATCAACAAAATACAATACTCGCCAGCAGCGTGAAGTAGGAAAACCACTGCTAGTGGTGGACTATTTAGCATATTAACCCCTCTTACAATAGTGTCCAATGTATTTGTGAGGATTGGGATATATCCATTAGGGTTCATAGGTACAATATATAACAAACCCTTTGCAGTTTATTTAAAGCCAGAAAATATTTTTAGATAGTAAGAATTTTGGGTGGGAGGATAATAATGGTTTAGTGATACATCTTTTTTTTAATCAATTTCACTCCAAGCATGGCAGTAAAGCCACTAAGACACAAGTGGTTACTGGGAGTGGAAGAATTAGGAACACAAACATTATATGATATAATAATGAGCAGGAAGAGAAAAGAGGATAGTTGATAGTGATTGACATTGCATTTAAATTTTTGGAGATTAAAGTTGGCTGGAGTTCCACAAGAGAGAAGTGCAAGAAATGAAACTGTGAGCATAGAATTTACAGCTACATCTAGCCAGCTCAACTATAAACTGTTGAAATTTCAATGCCAGTCTAGTTCTGCACTTAAATTCAAAATGTCTAAGTACCATAGTGAAGAGCTCATCTGAATAATTACCATGAAAGTATTTGTAGAAAAGGCACAGGGAGGCAACCTTATGGCAGTGGGAAAGTGACTGAAGTCAAGTTGCCAGATCAGGACCGATAATATTGCAGATTCTTCTTTGGATTTTATCAAAGAGCTCAAGGTAAATAGCAGGAGCACTGAGTCATATGTAGCACAATCTTCTAAGGATGGACCAATAGTAAACTTATAGATATACATGATAGATTTTGGAGAGAAAAATTATCTTACACAACACAGTGAACCAACTTTCTTAACAACTGACTTAGCAATTGAGTCAATATAGTTTTTCCATTTCATGTTAGTTGAGAAGATTAACCTGAGAAGTCACTTTCCTGGAGGTTAACATCAGCCATGCTGATAGAAGGCAGAGAGGGGTCTGTCAGATGATTAATGGAGAGAAGTTTAGTTTGTGAGGTGTTAAATTAACAAGCCAGCTTTTACCCCAGTTAACAATAGACTTGAGCTCATTTTGGACATTGGATGACATTTTGACCTTAGCGAATTGATCATCCTTACTATTGAGACAGGAGTAAATGGTTGCGTCATCAGCATAGATAACAAGTTGTGAACTGATGCCATCGGGAAGGTCATTAATACAAATTAGAAACAAAGTACAGCCAAGGATGGAACCCTGGGGAACACCTGCATTAGTACAAGTGGCCATTCAGGATAACTTTCATTTCACAATTTGATAGGAAAGACTGGACCAATTCAAAATTTGTCTGGAGTCACTGTAACTTTTCAGTTTGTGGAGAAGACCTGTATGCTAAACTCTGTCAAAAGCTTTTGAGATGTCCAAAGCTACAGCCTGGGCTTCGCTGTTTTTAATCTAGAGAATGATAGACTCTTTCTGCAAATATTGTCAGTATATCAACAGTTGACCTGGAGAAACAAAAACCATATTGCTTGTCTGAAAAAAGACCCTGTGATGAGAGATGCTTAACCAATTCAGCATTGATTAGGGCCTCTAGGAGTTTCCCAAAAAGAGGTAGAAGACTAATAGACCAATAACTGGAAGAGTCAGATGGCTCACCAGAGTTTTTAAAAACTGGAACAACAGATTATGACTTTCAGCAGGCAGGAAAGCAGGAGACATTTATTATACAGTTTAGAGAGAACAGGCACTAATTCAGGAACATGCTTCTTAATGATTTTTACAGTGATACAATTAGGTCCACATGCGAACGTTGGCTGCAAAATAACACTCACGTGAACTACATGAAATACGCTTGGCGAAGGATTCACTAATCCTACCAAACCACGGTAAACGAAGATAGACCGGACATTTACCCACTGAAGCAGGTTTAATTTTGTTGAATCTAGCAGCCTCATCTCGAATTACTGAGTCAACAATGTTCAACGGATAAGCATTGTTCACAAAGATCTCAGTTAAACAACTGATTTCATGTTTCAAGGTGTCACCCGAACAAATCATTAGCGCCCTATGTGTAAGGGTCCTAATCAAATTGATCTTTTGTCGTTTAGGACAAAAGGAGTCCCATCGAGTATATAGTCCCGTAAAAGTAGACTTCCTGTAAACAGATGTGATAAACGAGGAAGGAGTTCTTTGAACAAGAACATCTAAGAAGGGCAATGAACCATTGACCTCCTTATCTACTGTAAATTTAAGGGCAGGATGAACACCGTTGAGTAGGGAAAAAAATTGATCCACTTCCGATTCATGGCTGAACACACAAAAAGTGTCGTCCACATACCGAAAGTAAACCTTGGGTCGGGCAGAACTTAACATAAGGCTATCCTCATAAAAACCCACAAAAATATTTGCCAACATGGTACCCAAAAGGGAATCCAACGCTACACCATCGATCTGGCGATACATGATATTGTCGAAACTAAAATCGACAAACATGGTGGCAAATTTCATGAGTTCAACGAACAGTTTTTCAGGTATATTCGGAGGAGTCAAATCACTACAATATAACATATCACTGCAAATATCAATAGTCTCCGATAAAGGAACACAAGTGAAGAGGCTACAGATGTCAAAGGAACACATAAAACTATCAGTGGCATCACAATTCCGAATGAATTTGGAAAAAGAAAATGAATCTTTAATACAAAAGGAACTGTAATGCTGCAACACTGGTTGCAACAATATAGCAAGCCACTTTGCGACTTTATGTTGTGAAGACCCAATCATAAATAAGATAGGTCTCAATGGGACGCCCTTCTTATGAATCTTAGGTAATCCATAAAGACGGGGACGAATAGAGCCAAGCGGTCTCAATTGCTCCGCCATTTCCGAAGAAAGAACACCACTTTTTACCCATTTGACAAGACGTTTCTGAAATCGAATTTCAGAAGTCAGCGTAGAATCATGAGTGTCAATGGAACCAAGACGTTGAAACTTGGAAGGGTCATTCAGTATACTTAACATTTTGTTAATGTAGTCGCTGGATTTATCGCAAGACACAGGTTGAAGCTTCGAGAGTTGAGCATAAAATACTTCAAATTCAGAAAAAATATTCTCCCTACTAATAGATGTAAAAGGAATGCTAAAGTCTAGGCCATGGGCCAAGATAGCAAGCTCAATCTCTGAAGGAGAATAAGAAGACAAATTAACTACATTTTTTGTAGCATTTGGTTCAACCATACAGCCAAATCTCTTGGAGATAAGATATTTTAATTTATTTTGAAAACTGCTAGCCATCTTAGAACGACAGCGTGCAGATATCAAACCAACATAACGGGCAAAGCGGATCCTGTCAAAATATGATAAATAATTACCTGCCTCACGCCATAACAAATCATATCTTCTTTGTAGTCTCAATTCCTGGTTAGAAAATTGTAAGAAAAAATCCTTAATAAAGGCTCTCTCTATGCTCCAACCAGACAACTTAGCCCTCCTAATCTGAAAGGAAATAAAAGACGGGCAAACCTGGTGCTGAAGACAAGAATGTAAAAAAATTGTCTTCACCTTCAATGTTTCAATTTTAGACCTAAACTGTAAAATATGTCGGATTAATAAATAAAAAATTCATTACTTCTTTAGAAATTGCACTTATATATTCATGGCGATTTTCTAAGCAATTTTGAATTGAACACTTTATTTAATTTATGAAAGCATATACTTCTCATATCACTGTCCATGCTAAAGGAGATAACTTATAGTTGTTATTTCTTCCAAATTTGGTTGAAAACAACCAAGGTGAGGAAATTAGTCTGAATAAATTAATGTATAATAATAATAATAATAATAATAATAATAATAATAATAATACATCATTTCAGAAATTCAAGTAGAATACAGGGTGCGATGGATAAATTGTCATCTAAATTACACAAAACTGAAAATAACACTTACATTTCATTTTAACAGATATATTTACCAAAATTACACAAAAATATCTTGAAATACTAAAAAGTAAATTTATTCAATAAAATTGACATTGGCTTCAACTATGGCCTTCAGATGACCTCAGAATCTCTAGCAACTTTTCTGGAGAGTCATTTAAATTGGTGAATGCTTCCATAATCCTACCTTCAGTTCATCTTTAGTGTTACAAGGAATTTTGTTTGTTTCTCACTCAACTGCATCCATATATAATAATCAAAGGGATTTGCAGTCAAGGAAGTTATCTGGCCAGATGTAAGAGCTGATGTAGTTGCAGAAATTGTCTGACAGCCATGACTAGGTTCTCCTTCTTGTGTGGCATGGTACAGAGTCCTGTTTCCAGACATAGGGTCTTCCAACAGCCACCTCTTGA
This sequence comes from Acanthosepion lycidas, assembly GCA_963932145.1. Taxonomy (NCBI): domain Eukaryota; kingdom Metazoa; phylum Mollusca; class Cephalopoda; order Sepiida; family Sepiidae; genus Acanthosepion; species Acanthosepion lycidas. Next base: position 54,430,566 of record OZ010605.1, on the reverse strand, counting down.
CTCCTCAAGGCACTTAATGTAGGTCTCCATGTTGAGTCCGAGACCCTGTGGAAAGATGAATGGAGGCATAATGTTGACATCACTAGTGATCACTCCAAATACCTTTGTAATCAAAATTAAACTCATCCAACTCTTTCTGAATCCTTTGCACTGTCCTCAGATTGACACCCAAACACTCTGAAATGTTTGTATTGGAGCATGAATGCCAAGCAGCACAACATGCCATTTCCAAATTTCTGGTGAAGTGATTTGCATCATAGTGTTCTTTTTCTCATTGATGGTGACCAACTAATCCTAATATACTCTACAGTTGGCAAAATCAAAAACAAACAATGCACATGCACAAATTAAAAATATAATATGGCGACAATTTACCCATCGCACACTGTATAAGCTTTATTTCCCTTTTAATGCTTTAGATAGCTAGCTAGCTAAATAGATAGATAGATAGAGATAGAGATAGATAGATAGATAGATAGATAGATAGATAGATAGATAGATAGATAGAAATGAACAGACTGAGATAGATAGACAGATAGATACAATGCCGAAAGTATGGGACACCAAGTGAAGATCAACACATATATTCATGATATGAAAATTATTGACAAATAGTTGTTCCATCTATAAAGAAAAAAAAGACAAAATGAAACATAAACTGAATGAAAATTCTATTAATTCAATGCATGGAATCATTAATTTTCAGAAATTTTCTTTTATATTTCAGCATTATTTTTGCAGTCAAAATATCCTCAAGGTGTCATTTAATGTTTGGTAACTGATTTAATTTGATGTGAATATTTTCTTTGTTACTCTGCTTAATTTTATGAATTATTCCCATTTGATAACATAATAACCTCAATATATGTTGACATTATTAAGAAAACATTATCAAATGTTGTACCTGCTGCGTTATAAACATAGCCGGTACAATGTGGAAAATTTCAAATCTTGCTTACTGTGTTGAGACTGTGCAATTTAAGACATCTCACGTCATTTTGAAAAATTATGAGTCAGGTTTAAATGTGAAAAAACAAAACTGCTGTCAGAAAATGTAAGAAAAAATCTTTAATAAATATTACTAGTAATCAAAATGTATTAATAAGGGTAGCCAATAATCAAAATAAAAATAGGAAAATATAACAATTATTATGGGACAGAAGGAGTAAATTTTATTAATATGGGTTCCTAATAATCAATATAGAAATAGAAAAATGTACCAATTATTATGGACTGAGGGATTAATTTTTATTAATATGGGTTCCCAATAATCAAAATAAAAATAGGAAAATATACAAATTATTATGAAACAGAGGGAGTAAGGTTTTATTAATAAGAGTTATCAATAATCAAAATAAAAATTGGAAAATGTAGCAATGGGACAGAGGGAGTAAGTTTTTAATAATGGGATGTGGATTAGTGTTATGGTGATCAGCTTAGAAAGTGAAATTGCCAAGCTAATTTCAAATTTCAGGCTAGTCTGTTGCATTTACCTTCATACAAATGCTCTTGGCAAAGCATGAATACATCTTTATTCCAACTCTCTAGCTGTTGGTTAAATAATCAGGTATACTTGTCCCTCAAATCATAGTCTAGCAAAAAATAAAAACCTGAATTCCAAACTGTATAAAAAGTAGCAGGAAAAGGCAATAGCAATTCATAGAGAATAAAAAACAGAATCTGTGGAGAGCTGTTAATGTCTACATCCTGGAGGTATATGGTATAAAAAACAAAAAACATGATTGCCAACAGTCAAAGGAAAATATACAAATATTTTGGAACAGGGGCATAAAATTGAGAAAAGGGTCGCAATGACCTTTTTTAATTGTATCAATTAAATTAATATTCAGAAATAAAGTTTTTCAAGAACTGTCATGACTACTTTTTTCTGATCCATAACAAGCCTTACCAACTACTCAACTTCATGTATTTAAGAGTAGTACTAAATTGGCAGTTAGGTCATGTCATTTTCTGTTGAAATTGCTAAGTGTATCCATAAGCTCTCTTTTAATAGTTTCTTCTCTCATAATTCTTGTCTGTGGAACTTTCTTCCGCATCCTTAATTTCCTGTCAGTCACAATCTTCAAAGATTTAAATGCAACATCAATCATCATCTTGTTTTTTCTGAATCCTTTTCTTTTATTGTTCTTTCAACTCAATAACATTTCCTCTTTCACTCCCAGTAACCCCTTGCATCTTAGTGGCTTTATTGCATTGTTTTTGGTGAAATGATTTTTAAAAAATAATTGGCAGGAAGGATTTGTTTTGAAGTGAATTAATCTTTAAAGGTGTACCTGACTTCATGTCACAACTTATCAGATAGCAGGACGGATAGCAGTTAAAATTGCATTTGATGTAACAGCAAGGTGTGTTTAGTTAGGCATTTCAATGATTTTACATTGACAAGACAGAAAGCTAAGTAAAAAGATTTTTTTACATTGGTTTTCCTCCCATAGGTGATATTTGTGGCAAGAAAAGTCACCGACTCGGATATGTGTGATGTGAAATCAATTCAATCTTAGTACAAATCTATTAACTTAAAAGTCTGAGATTTTAGATCTTTAACTTCAGAAAAAAACAGGGAAATTATACTAAACAAAAATAAGTAGAAACAGAAGGATTTAAAAACAGCCGCAAAATGTTAACTTCAAGACATCATGCTTTGAATTCACATTGGAGGCGTGATTATGGCCTAACAATAGCCCATTTTAGACCAATATTTCCCCTATAAAGTAAAAAAAGATTTTTTTACATTGGGTTCCTACCATAGGTGACATTTGTGGCTGCAAAAGGGTCACCAACTCAGATGTGGGTGATGGGAAACTAATTCAATGTTAGTACAAAACAAATCTCTCAACCTAAAAATCTGAAGTTTTAGATCTAACTTCAGAAAAAACAGAGAGATTTTACTAAAAAAAATGAAAAATAGAAACAAAAGGATTAAAAAAAAACTGCCCCAAAAATGTTAACTTTAAGACATTTTTCTTTGAATTTAACACCAAAGGTGTGATTTGGGATTAACATTAACTCATTTAAGACCAGTATTTCACCTGTGAACAAAACCCGATTTGGGAAATCCATAATTGAAAAATGTTATCTCCACAAAAAATTAACCGAATCATGGCCCCAATTTTTTTTAAAAACATCAGACTGTATACGAACATTCTAACTTGACAGCTTTTTTTTAGTGGAGAAAGCTCAATGATTTACAGGGAGAATCTTTTAAAAACTGATAGACTTGACAGAAGACCAACATTAACAAGGACACTATTTATGAACTGGGAAACCGGGCTAAAACAGTCTCCCAGCACTGCCAAGAGAGTTTGGCAGATCTGCTCGTATGAAAACTCAGAGTTTATGTAGTATTCGAATTGTTTAAAAAGAGAGTTCTGCAAATTAATTACCCAATATGATTTGAAATTTGAATTGATTGATGTGGAATGCGATAACAAGACAAAATCCCAGCCTCTTATACCAAAAAGTGGATAAAATCCCAGTCTCATAAAAAAAAAAAAAAAAATTAACATTGGAAATACAAGGAGCTTTACATTCAAATTTTAATGTTAAATTGAGGCAATAATAATAATAATAATAATAATAATAATATCTTTTGCGGGATTGCTGGCATGATTAGGTTAAGTAAAAATAATAGTTATATCATTATGCTACACTGTAGCATAATGATAACTAATATTACTGTAGTGTAGCAGCTACACAGTAATCAACACTTTGGAGAGAAAATTTACGGGCTCCTGGAAGAATTATCCCACAAACTATTGGCAGACTGTCCCCACCCCCAACCTCCAACCCCTTTGCGACTACATCTTATTTTACAGCTTTTTAGCCAGAAGCTGTAAAAGAGGAAATCGGCTAGGGAGAAAAATGTACGTTTTTTTAGGCTTAAAAAAGTCCCCTAGAGACGTTTTTTTTTTTTTTTTTTTTTTTTTTTTAGAAAAGTCAGATGGGATAACCCACATAGGTACAATATCTGATATACGCACTCTAATTGTGACAATCAAACACAATATCCAATAGAGTGAAATAATGAATAAATAATAAATAAGCCTATTCAGTACAGTACACGTATTTCATGTTATATCTTTAATTAGGTTAAAAATGGCTTTTACAACTAATCTTATTATGAGACTGGGATTTTGTCCCCTGTTTTTTTTTTTTTGTCCACTCCACTCACTGGGTCTTTGTTTTTTTATGGATTTGTCGACTGAGTCCTTCGATAAATTTTCGTACAGTTTTATTTGACGATGTTTGTGTTCTTTATTAACAGTGGAGTGTTAACTCGACTCATTTGAGTCAGGCGGATTTTACTTTTACACCTATCAAAGAAAAAGGAGTTTTTTTTTTTTTTTTTATTAAGGAACGCAAATTACTGACTCCAAGTGGATTTTGAACCCTATACGGATTCAATCAGTGTATTTGATTTTCGTGTCGCTGCGTTACTCCGTACTTAATACAATACTTTTATTTTAATTTAAAAAATAGATTTTTTTAAAGGGGTGAACAGACTTATTTTATTCTGCACGTGCTCTGCGTGTGCATCAATGAGAAAGTCTTGCATAATGTACCCGCGTGTGGAAGGTTATATCAACCCGCATGAGGGGAGTAAGTTGCAATATGAGTCAGAAAGACCTTCCAAGCGGGAAAAAAAAAAAAATAAAATAAAAAAATAAATAAAAATAAATAAATAAATAAATAAAATAAAAACAAAATAAAATTTGCCTTATTTAATCAGCAGGCTGAGCGAAGGAAACTCCCCTCCCCGAGACGGTACAAGAAAGAAAGAAAGAAAGAAAGAAAGAAAGAAAGAAAAGGGTAAGTCGCAAGCGACTAACAGGATAAATCATCTCCCTTTTTAAAGTCCAGACAGTGAGTAAAAAAAAAAAAAAAAAAAAAAAAATCATAATAATAAAATAAAAAAAATATAGATATAGTATGTTTCCTTTTTTTTCTAGTCGCAGTTAGAGAAACTAAAAACAAGATAGAGAGAAAGCGTGCTAACTTGATTAGCAACCATATTCTATTTCTTTCTCTCTTTGTTTTTTTTTTTTTTTTCTCTCTCTCCTCTCCTTTCTTATTCGGGCTTTTTAGAGATATATATTTCTCCCTCTGAAATTAGATAGAGAACATGAATTAGAGGTCTTGCAACTTCCTTGGTAACAAAGACCACTAAATCTATTTCTCCCTCCCCCTCTCGCTTCTTACACGAGGTCAAAGGTTACATTGCACGGCGTGTTACATGATGGGGGGATGCTCGATGGCCGACTCATGTTTTGTTGATAACCGCTTGTAAATACCACCAAAGGAGCCTGTAATTTTTACCTAGTAGCCTTCTTGTCCTTTTTCACATGTACCGTTGACCCTCGTATCAACCTGCATTCCAGGAAAGTATTTTTTGGATATTTTTTTCCAGTGCCATCTGTTGTATTTCATGTTTTTGTGTTCGTCTTGTCTACTTTTCTAAGTAAAAAAAAAAAAAAAAAATCTGGTTTTTGAGGTTTTTGTCTTGTTTTTTTTTTTTTTTTTTTTCTTTTTTTAAACTTCACATTATTTAAAGTTCTTTTTCTGTTTTTCTTTTTCTAAATCTTAATTCCTGTAGCTTATTAATTCGCACTTAAAATACTTCCTAATTTTCTTTTCTTCCTGGGATTGAAATATTGTAAACATTAAACAAATATGGCTGTCGTAGAACGAACTTTTTTACCAATATAACTTTTCTCTTTAAGTTTTGTCTGTAATCTAAATTACTTAGCAATCATTATTTTCAAGCTAAAATGCTAATATCCTAATCTAGACCTTTTAATATCTATTTTAATATCACTTTCAGCATGAACTTTATGGATGCCCAATAGCGCTGAAACTAAACGTGAACATTAATGTTTTTCTAATTTTATATATATAATAATATTGTATATATAAACAAGATTATTCATTTTAAATTTCTCTAAATGAAATTTAATATTTCCACTAATTTTCCTATATCATTGTTTTAACTTCAAAATTTTTCTAACAAAAAAGAAATCGCTTTAAAAAGTTTAAAAACCAAATTAAGATTTTTTTTCTTTTAAACTTGCTACCGTTTAAATTGGTTTCAGTAATAACTTTGTAGCACTTATCAACTCTAGCTTCAAAGATAACTATTTCATAAAACTTATTTTATGCCTGTTAACTTCCAGATGCATCTACTCAATCTTAATTGATTTTTAGTAACTTTTTCTTCCTTCCCATTTTTTTTTTTTTTATCGAAAACTAGAATTTTTTTTCTCTTCCTATCGGCTGCAAAATCTCTTGTATAAAACAAGTTTGTCACAAAACTTGCTAATTACCATATATATATATATATATATATATATATATATATATACACTAACACAAATGTCTTGTGTTAGGTTCTCAAATGTTAGTGGTTGTCAGGTCGAACACCCGCTCTTTCTTCTAAACTTAAATGACAAAGAAATCTGACATTTGCTTGCATGAAATCTCGAGTATAAAAGATTTTTTTTTTTCTTGAACATTTTGCGAAGAAATTTTAAATTTAGATACTGCTTTAAAAGTACCTAACCGTATTAAGTAATTAAATTCCATTTTTACTGACTTTTCTTTCTTCCAAAAACTTAAAAAAAAAAAAAAAATGCTAATTAAATTATTTAATTGCTTTTTCCCGCAATGCAAAGCAAATTGAAAATTAGTAAGTTAGTATTTTGTTTTTTTTTTCTAAAAAAAAAAATCCCTATCAAACCAACTTTTAAGGCCCTAACTATATTCAATAATAACTATTAAGTTTCCCTCGTCTATCAATCTATAGCTTATTTCTTCATTATAATTGTTTTTTTTTTGTTTTTTTTTTTCTTAATCAGCTTTCTTTAAATTTCTCTCCTTGTTCATAGTAACATTTGAAAGTCGACTGTTTTCATTGACAATTTCACAATGGGTTTACGTACGGAGGGCTTTAGTCTGGTAAGGCAAATAGGGCTCATCTCGTGTCTAAAAAAACAAAAGTAAAAACAGAAACTAAACCTCTCCATGAAGTTGAGATATTAACTTGCAATTCGGTGACTTTGACTAGAACAACTTAGTATTATTATCCTAAGTCTTTGGGCCAATTTTTTTTATTTTAACTACTACTCAGTTCTCTAACTTCATTAATAATTGCATTCAACACTAATAGATTTTATTCTTAAATTGTCAAAAATAAATTAATCACCTGCCTACATGACGAATATACTCGTAGATTTTTATTTTTTTACTTGGAAAGTCATAACTTGTTATAATCAACTATAAATAAAAATCTATGCCTCCTTTATTTTTATAATCAAATTTTATTAAAATGACACATTTGAACAATGCTTAATTCAAAGTACCTTCATTTTGTTTTTTCTCTACTTCTACTTTTTCTTCCAGTAGGCTCTGAGTACGAAATAATAAAAAAAAAAAAAAAAAAAAAACGATTCAAATTTTATCTTGCGTTGTCTCTTAATCTTAAAAAAAAAAAAAAAAAAAAAAAAAAACTCCCCATTTATTTCACCCAGAAAAAAGTGCAAAACAAAAAGTAAAGTGTTTCTAAAAATAAAAACCAAAACGTTTTTTTCAGCGCTTTGAATTATTTTTGCTGGGCATTTTTTAGCTAAAAATTTTTTTTTTTTTTCCGCATTCTTTATAAAAGATTTGATACTTCAAAAGTTAAAATAATCTAAAATGATTCTTGTAGAAGTCCACATACCAAAATCTTATTAGGCTGCTTTCTTTTATGTTCAGTTAGCGAATGTTCAATATTGTAACCAGTGCTAGAAAGTCTGGGCTCTTTTCCTCCTTCCTTAAACAATGTCTGCCAACTTTGACCCGCCTTGATCTTAGACCCAAAAAAAAAAAAAAAAAAAAAAATGGAGTCTGGTCTGTCTACTTCCTATACAGAAGGATAAAAATAAAAACTTTAGTTGACTTTTCCAAAAGAAAAACTTTACGCGAAGGAACCTTCTTTTAACGTGACACTTTTTTTAGCTATCTTTTTTTTTTATTTTTATGTACAATAAGTAAAACTTAAAACAAAACTTTCTTTTCTTTGTGTAACGTTGTCATTTCTTTCTTTTTTTGACCTGTTATTCCAAATTCATTATTCTTGGGATATGATGCCGTCCCTTTATTTCATTAACCCTATTACTTTTTTCCTCCCACATAATCACTTAAGCAGCAATTTGCTTTGGAAATCGACGGATATGTAGTTATATGACCTCATTGTTAATATTCACTTCGACGTTTACTAACAATTTGCTAGAAATAATAATCCGTAAAAATTGCATTTCCAAAAAATGTCACTGAATTAACTCTGTTCACTTTGAATTTTCTGAAGTGGACAGAAGACCTTAAATCTCTAAGTTTTATTTTAAAGCAGTTTTTTTTTTTTTTTTTTTTTAACTGAGTCTGGAATTGCATATTGATAAAGACAACGTAGCCAGTAGTTTAATTTTATAGTTTTTTTTTTTTTTTTTTCTCGCTCCATTTAAAGCTGTAGTTAATACAGATCGATGTTTAATTTACTTGACCATGATCCCAAGAGATTTGAATTTCTTTATGGAAATTTACACAAGGATGAAAAGATGTAGGTTTGAGAAATTCAGCACTAAAGTATTTTTTTATACGCGAGAGTGTGGGGGTGCGGAAAGTTATCTTGTCGACCAACGTCAATGTTTTGTCCTAAAATAAATACTCTTAATTTGGGTAGAGAATATAATTGTTTGGCATTTACATTTAAGTCTCTGCAACAGGACTCTGTTGGTTTGCACAATCGTCAAGTGAATATTTTATGCATTTAGAGCCCTCTTAATGATTTTCAGCTCCAACATGGAACTGTAATATTTGAACTTAAGATTAAAAATAAAATTTTCAAATTTTTGATTAAAGAAAGGCAAACAGGCCGAGAAAACATTGTCTACCAAAATTTGTGAAGAGCTTAAACTTTGTATTTCATCCACTTTCTCACTTTTGAGTGGATGTTCAGTGCTAAAAATTAATTCAGCACTCCTAAAAAAGACTTTGGAATAGCAAGAGTGCTCCCCCAATTTATGATCTCACTTTTCATAAGATTTATTCATATAAAATAAAATACTAATCTTGTAGCCTAATTATGGATCATATGCAATATAGGTGAACAATTCAACTAGAAAAACTGAAAATAAGTGCAATGTATCTAAATACAACTTATTTGTCATAAATCATTTCATCTTAAATGTTTTGCAGAAATTTTTAACTTCAACTATTTCTTGCTAAAATGTTGAATAAGCTTAATACATTCAATATTAAGGATTAAAAAAATAGTGAATCTTATTGCTTTTTCAAGACTTAGCCTGAACAAAAAAAATTGACTTTGATGGGGAAAAATAAAAACCCTAGAATATCAAAATCTGCAAAAACATTTCATCCTCTTAATGTTAATAGTCCGTTTTTCATCTTGATTTGTAATGTATAAATGTGTAGGTAGAAAAGCAAATGTTAAGATATTCACAAAGCACTGCTCGGGCTCCCCCCTCAATCAGTACCCCTCCATTCAGGGGTAGTACATCCTGGCCCCTGGGAATAGTACTCTAGATCACAATTCTACGATAAATCACAGTGAAAGTTATGTTTGAAGACTTTTGGTAACAAATGTGATTAATGATCAGTTCCACAGATGAAAGCAACTGAGTATGTTTGAAATATCTTGAACAATTTTTTTCTTACATTTTGCTGATTTAAATTTTCATATTTGGCAAATACTATATATACTTGTGTATAGACATGCTTCATATAGTGTGACCCCCCCCACCCCAAATTAACTTAAAAAAAGACAATTACCTGTGTATAGTGCAAGTGGTTGCTGAAATTGAATGATTTTTCTTTTTTTTAAACTCTATATACAGTAACCAACAAAGGTGTTAAGTCTTGTTAGTTTTATTCAAGGTTGTTGGTCAGACAAAAAAAACAGGTAAAATATGGCAAAAAAATTAATTTGGCTATCTTTTGTATTGTATGGTCTCAAAATCCATTTGATATAGTTCATTTTGGCAAGTGTTAAGTTAGACCTGTCACATAATCTTCAAGATCTAATGGCTTTTCTTTCAAAGAAACTGAAAAGGCAACTAATCCAGAATGGATCATCTAAAAATGAGTAACTGCCTGTTTTAACTAACAACTGTAGCTTGATAAATTCTTAGAGGACAGTTAGACAAGTTATGAAATCCTGAAACTCTGCTTACAGGCAAGATATAGCACACATTACTTAAAATAATCCAAAAATGCCCATTGTGTGGGACTTTTACTTTCCATCTTCCCCTGTAGTTAAACTTCTTACTAACTAGACCTATTTTTGTCTTGTTCAGACTGGCCAAAGGAACTAACAATATCTAGCACCCACATATTATGAACTTGTTTGAAACCCATGAGTGGGTTAAGTACTCTAGTGTGGTGCCCTGTCTACAAGTTATGTAAAACTTTACTTTAATTTGACTGTTTCTATAAGTTGTAACTTTTTCTTTTTCTGCTTTAATCTGATACCAAAAAGTCTTGTATTGAAATGTTTTTTTCTTTCCTTTTTAATAGGTTGTGTAACTTTTAAAACAAAGATAAAAGAAACTATCCCAGACAAAAAATGGCATCACCAACCCCTTCACAAAGTGACACTGTGACAACAGGCTCCAACTCTTCAGACAGTGAAACCAGCCCCACTGAATCCAGTGGGCTCAACACTAAATGTCCAGTATGTCTGGAAACTTACACAATGCCCAGAGTCCTCAATTGCTTTCATACTTTCTGTCTCCCATGCATAGAAAAGAACCAGGAAGATCCGAACAAGGTCATCTGTTCAGAATGTTCCTTTGAAACGTATTTACCAAATGGAATTTCGAATTTGATACAGGACTATGCTGTAAGCAACCTCTTGCAATCCACCTCCATGGGTTCAATGGCTCTTCACTGCACTGGTTGTAAAAGCAAAGACACTACAGCTGTGGCCAAATGCTACGACTGTGCAAACTTTTTGTGTTCTAATTGTGTAATGGCTCACCAATTCATGCACTGTTTTGAGGGTCACAGGTTTATGACCTTTGCTGAAGTACAGGGTTCACAACAGGAATTTGTAATGCAAGAGAAAACTGTTGCCTGTCCCAAACACAGACTTGAAGTCTTGCAGTTCTTCTGCAAGACTTGCAATATGCCAATTTGCAAGGAATGCACACAGCAAGATCACGACTCTGGCCATGAATTTGTCTTTCTCTCCGACATTGGTGAAAAACAGGTGAGTACTCTCCGACACTTAGAATTAGAAGCAAAGTCCAAAGCAATGGACTTACAAGATCTTTGTAGCAGCATAAAAATGATTGACATTCGCCTCTTTTCTCAGTATCACAAAGCTCAAAATGATATTAATGAAACTTACAATTTCTTTCATGCTGTTCTGGATGAACGAAAGACCGAGGTGTTGGCTGAGCTTGAAGAAGCTTTCAGAAACAAGTCACTGATGATAAACAATCTAGAACAAAAAATTCAAGACCACCTGAACCGTCTTAATATTGGCTGTAGCTTTTTAGAAAAGCTAATAAAACATGCCAGCATACCTGAAATTCTTCTCTTGAAATGCTTCATTGAACAAAGATTTCAGCAAATTCTAAGCTTTAGCCCTGATTTGAACAACCAAAATTATTTTGATTTTGAATTTCTATCTAACTTTTCTGCTATCCAGGCTGGGATCCAAAACACATTCGGTTATATCCGACAAAGTAGCGACTTTCAACAACTTCAAAAGCCACAACCAATCAGCCGGCCTTCTCATGGGTTGCTGCTAAACAACATGATTCCAAACAATCACTTATTTGAGGGTTCAAACAAACAGTTTTCACCCCCAAACAATTTCCAGTTTGGTACTTCAGATAATGTCTATGAAAAATGGTCAAGTGGGCTGGATATATTAAACAATGGTATGGACGCCTTTCCACAGTCAGATCCATTGTTGGAACTCACCTCCAAACTAATGAATACAAACCTGCATAACTCGTCAAAGCCTCAAATTAAGCGACAAAAAATGATATACCATTGTAAATTTGGAGAGTTTGGCACTTTGGATGGCCAGTTTACAGAACCTAGTGGTGTTGCCGTCAATGCTCAGAATGATATCATTGTAGCAGATACAAATAACCATCGGATCCAGATTTTTGACAAGGAGGGAAGATTCAAATTTCAATTTGGCGAGTGTGGCAAACGGGATGGTCAACTACTTTACCCTAACAGGGTGGCCGTTGTACGGGCATCTGGAGACATAATTGTTACAGAACGCAGTCCTACCCACCAAATACAGATCTATAATCAATATGGCCAGTTTGTGCGGAAGTTTGGAGCTAACATATTGCAACATCCACGGGGTGTCACCGTTGACTGCAAAGGTAGGATTGTTATTGTTGAATGTAAAGTCATGAGGGTCATAATCTTTGACCAGCATGGCAATGTAATACAAAAGTTTGGCTGTTCTCAGCACCTTGAATTCCCCAATGGGGTTGTTGTCAACGATAAAGAAGAAATCTTTATTAGCGACAATCGAGCCCACTGTGTGAAGGTCTTTAACTACCAAGGGTTGTTTCTGCGCCAAATTGGGGGTGAAGGGGTTACTAATTACCCTATTGGTGTTGGAATCGACAGTAATGGTGAGGTGCTCATCGCTGACAATCATAATAACTTTAACATGACCATTTTCACCCAGGATGGACAGTTAGTTAATGCTCTTGAAAGCAAAGTGAAACATGCTCAGTGTTTTGATGTGTCATTGATGGATGATGGTTCGGTGGTTCTGGCTAGCAAGGACTATAGAGTTTACATTTATCGTTATGCTCCGAATCATATTGCAGGTTTGTCAATGTGAAACTATTGACTGGGAAGTATCAAGTGTAAAGAAACTAGTCAAGTATCAGGTATGGGTAAATAACTGAATCCCCCACCCCCCTTTTCTTTATCAAGAATCAATTGAGATCTTTCTTTTTTGCTCTGATTTTAAATGTTTTTTATTTTTTATTTTTTTTTATTTTTATGATGTTTAACATCAAACCAGGGTATTGTATTTTTTCTACTTAAGCTTTTTATAATTTTTTTTTCTTTCATAGTTCTCAGACTGTTAAAAAAAAAACAAAAAAAAAAACAAAAAACAACTTAATTTTAACTTGGTTTATTGCTTTGTGATATGTATGTAGTTTTGTATTGTCTTGTCACTTTATTTTTAATCCTACCTCACTGTTTACTGTTTTTATTGTTTTTTTTTCTTTCTCTGATATTTTAGTTGTTAATTCTGCCTCCTGATGGATTCTTGCCAGTTAGTTTTATTTATTCAATTTTCACTCGGCCCAATCAATTTTTAGTGTAAATTGTTACTTGTATAAAGCTGCTTATATATATATATATATATATATATATATATATATATATATATATATATATATAAACTCATCCCTTGTATGTTGGGTTTTTAATTTTTTTTTTTTTTTTTTCCTTATTTTTTTTTTTTCTCTAGGTTTTTGAGAAACTTTGTTTTATATTACTCAACTGTTTTTGTTAATTCAATATCTTTATCAGCATTAATGCTTGTCAATTAAAACTTGCTCTTGTCTTTTGACAATTGGATCAGGTTTCTGTTAAATTTACTATCATAACTGCATCGATATACATGAAAGAATTATTGACTTGGCGTACACTTAACATCATTCTGCCTATAACATGTGCATTCACACATCCTGAATTTTTTTTTTTTTTTTTTTCTCAATCTAGTCCAGTCATCTAGAATTATTAATCCTTTCATACTTTTTCCTTTAGGACGCAAAGGAAGACATTGATCTTTCCTCTTCTATATTTTTACAATCAAAATCTCAAATCTTAGATTTGAAAGATCTAATTTTAATTCTCTAAAATTAGCCCACTATTCCTTGTGTAGGATTTGTATTTTATTTTAACATCTTGAAATTGCTTTTCTATCTTTGGTGCAAACCATGCTACAAGTGGTGGGAGGGATTTCTTTGGTGCTCCTGTTTCCCTTGTTAGGGCTAGCCAGAATTAGCACCCCCATTATAAGGGTGCATCTTCAAAACAAAAGAATAAAAACAACGAACCTGGCAAAAGCCCTCTCCTGCCCAAATTATAAATTGTGTAAATACGTCCCCCCCTCCTGCTTGGTAGGGAGATTTAACTGCAATCATTCTAGTGGTTTAACTCTAAAATATAACTACATTCAACTGTTGATATTGTATTTCAATGTTTAAATCTTCCCTCTTGAAATAACTATCAATTTGTTTGGTTTAATACATTTTTGATTTTCATCTTTCACACAGACTTGGGATGGTTGTCTCTTGTGTAGCTTAGACCTGTTAAATTGTAAACAATTTTTGAATTCTCATTGTTTTCGATCCACTTGGTTCTATTAACCAATACTCATTAGCCATGTATTTAAAAACAAACCTTGTGCAGTGTCTTTTTTTCTCTCTCATACATGTTTAAAAATTTGTCTATGAATAAAGACAAAAGGAAAACTTATCTTAGCTGACACTTTTGTCTTGATAAAGTCCCATGGAGGTCGAAATATGTTGGCTAATAAGTTTTCCTTTTTGTCTTGTAATGACAGAATTTTTATGCCATCACATTTTATTTCTTTAACTTTATCAAGGCAAATGGAAATTTTATTTGGTAATATGCACAGAAGTAATGAGAAAGTAAAAAAAAAAATTCTTTTTGAATTTAAAAAAAAAAGTTTGTAAATTTCCTCTCTTGGTTACTACTTTGTGTAAATACAGGTTCTGAAATAAGTTATACACTTGCTCTAGTTCTAGGAATGAAACGCATTGTCATAAATTTCTCTAGTCTTTACTTGAATGCTATATATATATATATATATATATATTATAAAAATTTATATATTTTGTGTGTATACACAAATATAGAAAGAGCAGACAAATTAAGAAGCCACCGTTTGTGGGTTTTTTGGGGTTTTTTTAAATCATGTGACGCAGACCAAATATAACTTATTATAAAATATTTTCCTAAAAGCTTTTTCTGCTGATAACTCCAGCACCTATGAACTTCTTTCCCATGAAAGTGCTCTTTTATACTTTTGGAAAAATATTTTAAAGACTTTTTTGTCTTCCTATGATCCCTTGTTTCTTGCAATATTTTTAGAGTAACTTAACTATTTCACGTTAACTGTTTTCATGATGCTAAAGTGTATGAAAATAAGCTTGACTAATCAATTTCAATTTTGTGATGGATTAATCTCCTGGCTCTTAAATGTTGTTCAATCATTCAAAACTCCATTAAATTCAAGAATGTTTTCTATAACTGTTCATGTAATTGACAAAATGCTACTTGCAAAATTCAATGCAATAAAGCAGAACTGCCATTAAACTTGTATTTGCATATCTAGTTAACAATTTTTTTTTTTTTTTTAACTTGTCGAATCTATAAATTTTAGCAAAACACAAAATTAAACCTTGTGAAACAATTGCTCTTAATGTTGCTTGAAAAATCAAAATAACTTAATTGCTGAACGACCCCCCCCAAAAAAACAAAAACAAAACAAAACATGTCATATTTCATTCATGTATGAAGTCAAATTCTAATCAGAATACCACAAAAATACTCTATTTTTTTAATACCTATTTTGTGATTACCTTACTTAACCCTCTGTTACTGCGGTGGAGTATCCCCCCCCTTCACTTAATATTAAACAAGTGGCAAGTCAAATGGTCGTGCTTTAATCAGTTAGATCTCTGAAAGGAGTTTTTTAAATTTTAGTTTTTTTTTTTTTATACCGAAAATGAAACCTATTTGAACATTTTAAACTTAACCAATTCAATTAATATTAGCCCATTAAATTCAAAATTTAAGAATAATTATCCTATAAAAACCAAAAAGGACACTTGGATTGTATACAACAAAATTAATGTGTTACTGCTGCTACTAAACCTCCTGCCAGGAAGATGTTGAACCAATGAGAGTCACCTTGTCCTTCAACTTCTCATGGTCTTGGCAGTGTGTCGGAACATCTTCCAGTGCTAGACTAATCTGCTGTATTGGGTTGGCACAAAAGTTTATTAAGTATAAAATTTACTTAATGAACCAAACAAACACTTAGGCCAAGTAAATGTTTTAAATCGAGTTGTTTAACTCCCTACCTTGCATGGTATTAATGTTGTGACAATGTACCACTATATTAATAGAGGGTTAATCTTTTTCTTTCTCTTGTTTAGTCAACCTCTGCATTTTTATCGTTCACAAAAATTTGTAACTGTTGCGATAAAGTAACAGATTTTAATCTCACAAACACGCATTACAGGTAGCCTTTTATTTTCTTTTTTTTTTTTTTTTTTTTTTTTTTTTTTTTTAACTGATCACTTATTCAGCTGGTCAATGGCTCCTAAATCAGCTTTCCTACTAATGAAGCTAGTACCTGAAGGAGCTACTATGTTTAACCCTCTTCTCGTGTCAGAAAACACCTGATGTTTCTTAGCCTCATTTTCAGGTAATGGTGTAGGGAGGTGCATACTTCATTTGCTTTAAGCTGATTATGGCTTTCTAGATCTTGGTTAAAAAGGTTTAATGGGCATACAATTTGTCACTTTTATGCATCCATTAAGTTCTTTATTTCTTTGTTAAATTTTTCAAATCCATGTTATACTCTTTCACACCCACCCCTGGAAGGAGTATTTTGAATATACTTTGAACTCTGCTCTGTAGATTTTAAAAAAAAAAACAAAAAAAAAAAAAAAAAAAAACTGGCAAACTTTTTCTATGTAGCCTATAGTTAGGCAAGTATGAAAACTTTAAAATTTTATGCCCACATAAACTGATTTCCAATGTGAAATTTACATATATATATATATGAACATCAATGCAATTACAAAAAAAAAAAAATCCTTGTGTAATGTTAACTCCTATTTTAGCTTGTTAGAATATTACCATTTTAGTGTGTATGGTGGGATAAAGAACAGGAAAACTTCATAAATTTTGCTTTTAAGTTCTATCAGAAAATAAATATGAAATGCAATTCTGGTGTTTTTATTTTTATGTACCATAATTCTAATTGGTCTGGGATTTGGTTGATAATGTATTGTGGGCATTTTTATTTGTCTGATAGTGTCTGCATGTTGATTGGGGGAGGTTTTGTGTGGGAGTGAAAGAATTTAAGTTACACCGGTTGTTGTGACTAAGATTTTTTTTTAAGGGTTTTGTGAAAGTTGGTAAGTGTTGTGCATGTTTATTGATGGAAAATATTTATCGGGATTCCTATGTATTTTTTACATAATTGTTTTTCTTATTAATTTAAAAAAAAAAAATGCCACCTTTTTAATAAGACCATAATTTATTACATACAAAATATTTAGAAGGAATTCTGATAAAATTTTCTCCATTAATAAACACATTCCAAACACACTTTATGACCAATTTTTTATAAAAGCAATAATTTAAAAAAAAAATCTAAAATCAAACCACAACATTCAGACACTACCTGAAAGTAATAAAAAATGCCTAATACATGTATGCACATTATAACCAGATCTACAGGCCAGTTTCAATTCTGATACACAAATGCTACCAGGCAAGTCAAGTACACATAGTCTACTTAAACAATGAAAAAACACAAAAATACCAGAATTTATCATTTTCTTGTGAAACCTGTTAAATTTATAAGTTTATTTTATTTTGTCAGATTCAAATCTATATTCGAGATATATATACTGCTTACTAGCTAACATGAAAGTTATGTATTAGCAGCCTAGTCTCCCTACTTATCATTCATATTGCACAAAAATGTTTGTTCATTGTAGGTCTTTTTTCCTTCTTGATCCACGTAAATCTAGGTTAAATTTGGGACTTGCAGAAATGAGCAACATCAATTCTGAATCAAATTGCTTGAACTTGACTGGTCTGTTTTTTCTTTTTTTCTTCCAGTAGGGATTCCTGTTCATAAGTGACAAATTGATCCTTGACTTGTGTTTCTATGTGAAAATGACAAGTTTGAAACTGTTATTGAGAAGTACCTCTTTTATGAATTGAAAAAGATCTCATCAGTAGTATGTATTTATCAATGTTGTAAGCAGTTTTAAACTTGACTCTTGTAAATAAGTTTAAAAAGGTATCATTTTGATAGTTCCTGTATATTATAAACAGGGATCTCCATTCGTAAAACCTCTATTTATATATTATTAGACCCATCAACTTTATTTTGGATGCTTTAAACTGAAATTATGAAACCGTTCTTAATGTTACGTGTCCTTCCAATATTTATTGTAAAGTAATCTTTTTACAACTACACAAATATAAGTGGAGATTAGACAGTATCCACTGATTATATAAAGGATAACTCAAAATGGTTAATGAAACAATATCCTGATTAGTACTTATTTGAAAGAATACAAGCCAATAGGATCTTCTACTCTTGTAATGGCTTAGCTGCTAGTCATGCTGTTAGTGGATTGAATCGCTTGTCAAAGGGTGTTCCACTTTTATGGACCAGGGTTACACTAAGCTCACCTTTTCACACTACACAAGATTATCATTTGAGCATTTTCAGAGCTTTATCTTAGTTTGTGATTTAGTAATTTGTCCTTGTCCTTCATGTAAGGGAAAATTAAACCATTTTGAATACGTCTGCAAACCCAATTTTTTTGTTTTGTTTATTTAAAATCAACCTTCTCTTAAAAGTCTGTGTTCAAATAAAAAATGATTGTTTTGAAATTAAATTGTTAATGTAAGACTCTGCCTGCTTTATCCATGGTTCAAATTTTTATACAACACTGTATATGGCAAGCACATGCTTCAAAATTAAATGTTTGCCATTCCAACTTCCACTTTCCCTTTTCCTTTCCAATACAAGAAACTTAACATTTATCACTCTGTGACTTGATTTGCTGTACAAAATGTTCATCCTACCACTGAATGTGGCTCTGATCCTTGAAGACTAGGGTTTGAATTTCATAGTTGTACTGCCATATCCTGCTATGGTAACAGAAAATGACTAAAATTAATAAGGATGCTGCAACTGAGAGGCTTTTGAAAAGGGAAGTAATATTAATAATGCATATTGCTAAATGTTAAAAGAATTATGCAAAGATCTTTTGAAAATTATTCAGTAATTTAAAGTTTTCTACCTAAACTGTACATGCCATTGAAGAGGACAACAGTGAGGTCCCCTTTTAGTCTCTCAATCACTTGCTATATATGAGGGTAGGGAGTGAGAAATGAACTTAATATTTTCAAAATTCTTAATTCTTGACCAAACTGTGTACAGTCCAAGGTAGATTTCTAGTGTTTTTTTTTTTTTTTTTTTGCATTGCTTTGATGCTTTGAAGGGTAAACCTGGCAAGCTCTCCCAGTTTCACTTCTGTGACCCCCACCACTATTTTTATTTTTTTATTTTTATTTTTTTTGTGTGTGCTGCTGGCACTTTTCTCCTGCTGCACATGGTTTGATACAATCCAAATCAAAATTACAAAAACAAACTGAACTCTAAAAATTTGTGATATGAGGCCTTGTTTGCTTTTGAGCTATTGTCATTATCATGATTATACCTCACTGACTTTTATACATTTGCAGACTTGTAATGTTGCAATTTTAATGTCCACAGAAGGAAAGAAAACTTTCTTATTCACCAAATCATATCTTTTTTTGCATAATCTTTTGAAATAATTTTCCAATTTTTTTTATCATTTTTGTTGATGTTGCTACAGTTTTTATATCTTGTCTGCCTTTATTTTACTTTTTTATAAAGGTGGAAAAGGACTTGTTAACAGAACCTGCTGCCTCCCCCTCCCTGTCCTTCAATTCCACCTCCTCGCAACATTTATCTTCCCACTTTACGAAGCACTTCCGTCTTCATCTTTGACCAGATCAATTCTAAACCATTTCTTATCAACATTGCTTTAAATCTCTAAATGTAGTCACTCTTGTAATCTAAAATGGAATTAGTATTTTTTTCTTTCCTAAATGGAACTCGCAATTCCCCATTTCTTGATCATCCCTTTGTGTTCTGCTTAAAATCTATTTTGGCATAAGACTTGAAAATAGAACTTATTATAAATGAAATATTTTAACTTATAAATTTTCTCTACTTTGTAAGTAGACCTGATGAACCAGGAAAAATATATTTTCTGAGGAAATAAATTAGTTATGGAACCTTTTAAGTTTATTATATATATATATATATATATATATATATCTATATATATATATATATATACTCTGAAGTCGCTTATCAAATCCTTACTTAACTTTTGATAATTCATTTGATTTATCAAAGTAGAATATTCCTTTTTATATAGCCATCTTTGCACCTCCCCTGCAAAGTGATGTCTTTCTGATATTTCTCTTTTTAAAGCAAATCAGTATTTGTAAGTAAATTGTTCTATATTAAGAATTAGATCATTGATAAGAAATAAAATTAAAAAAAAGCATCTTCAACTTTTGCATATATAATCCATTCAACAGGGGATTAGATCGGTTGAATTCATTACCTAACATTATTGAAGATTTTGGTCTTAACTCCCTTAAGCAATATATATGTTAATTCGTTTATCTCCTTGCCTGATGAGCAAGTTACATCTGCAGAACTGAAAAAGATGAGTTTTGAACTTCAATGAAAAAAAATAATGAAGCTCCTTTGTTCTTTTATCAAGTGCACTTAACCAATGACATAACTAGTTGGATTCTGTATCAATCACATCATTGAAATTGGAACTCTACTTCACCCACCAACTCGACTTTTCTCTTGGGATTGAGAAATTGGTCAGGTGTGGGTGAAGACTTTAGCTCTCAATTAGGTGCCTCAGAAGTTGTTGCTGCTGTTTATTTTTTTTTTTTTTTTTTTTTTTTTTTTTTTCTAATTCCTATGCAAATTCTCAGCCTATTTTATTTTTTATTTTAATTTCACTGGTCACACTTTACATTTCAGTGCAGCAGGTTCTCATTGAAACAAATATACAAAAAACCAAAAAGGGGAAAAAAAAATGTTGTAATGAGTATATTATGACCATATTAAGGACCATATTTTTTACTTATGGTTTTTTTGTTTTGTAGTTGCTTAAAAATTTTGTCATTGTTTTGTCTCTCATTGCAATGTAGACTATAGCCATTTAGTATTTTCATAGTTGAACCATATTTCATAGTTGACATTTTCTTTGTGTTTTCAGTTGATTTTTGAGTTTTATGTTCATTGTGATAGCAAAATGTTTTCTTTGCAGATGGGAGGGAGTTTTTTTTTTTTTTTTTTTTTTTTTTTTTTTTTTTTTTTTCTTGTAATCCACAAGAGTTTTGTTCCACCTGCCTGATCTTGTCTTGAGTTAGTCATGCTGCTCAATGGTTGACTTGACTGCCTCCACTTTTTGTCTTCTGCACACTGCTTGGTTAAACAATTTGCCTGGCAAATTATCCAGTGCCAAACTAAAACAAGAAAAAAGTCTGTTTTCAATTTGTATTTTATTTTTTATGAAATTCCATTCACTTTTAATTTGTCTAAAGTAAAAATTATTGTATATAGCACATTTAAAATATTTTCCGGCATTATCTCCCCTTTCTTTGCACTCCACGACTTAAATTTCTCAGGCTGCATTCTTAAATTGAAACTCGACTAAATTCTAGATGGAAGTATAAAGTAAAATTTAGTAGACCTAATATTTCTATCTAGTTATGTTCATAGCAAATGCTTGATTTAAGTTGGTAAAATGATTGACATGTGCTGGAAGCTGACCATAAAAATGACACTTCAAATAAAAAAAGAAAAAGCTTTTGCATAAGACAAATCAAGTATTAAGCATTTATTTATTTATATTTTTTTTTTTTTTTTTTTTTTTTTTTTTGTGATTAGCTGTTATTTTGATTTCACTAATGTTGTAATAGACATGTTAAATTACAATTTTTAAGTATGGAAGACCAAAAATAGCAAAACTTTTTCATTGTGGATAGGTAACAGATAAGGTAATAAAAAACATCTAGCATCCTTCCATACATTTTCTATTAGAATGGACTTTACTTCCATTCTCTAAAATGGGCATTAGTTCTATCTATCATGTCAAGCAATCATCTCTTGCAAAAACAAAAAATACATTACAATCACAATGGCTTGATGGGAAGGAGGGGAATGATCCCCCCCCCCCAAATATGTTCCTCTTCTAATAGTAAAATTTGTCATTTTCTTTACAATGAAATGTATATACAGTATTTAAGCCTGGTTGGGGGCGGGGGTTGTCAAAAAAAAAAAAAAAAATTGTGCCGATGGCTATAGCTCTGGCCATGCAATGCCAAGTAGACTTAAAATTCCAGTTGAGATTGTTGTATTCACTTTTGTACAAATACCCCTGAAAAAGCAGGTGTAGCTGGCAACCAGTATAGGACAACACTGGATTCAAAACTATGCTTCCCACGTGGGGTACCTTTTGTGAAATGTAAATAAGGTCTGCTCAGCATAGTTGCAGTATAAATCAGACAAGATCTGCACATACTTTTCTGAACCAGTTGTACTGAGAGAAAAAATTAAATGCCAGAAAATCTTCAGAGAAAAAAATTCTACTTTAGGTAAAATTAACCAGGACTTTTTGCTTATTAGTTTGCAATATCTATCCATTTGTAACACTTCTGAGAAGTCACACTTAATGTTATTCCTGACAACTCTATCAATTACCTGTTCAAATTGTTTTAATTCTAGCTACCTTGGAAATTTGTAAGTCCTAAAAATTTAACCTTAATTGAGGTTTTCAGTAATCTAATACTTTATTTGTATTAAACCATTTTTTCCTTTTATACAATGCAGTTTGAGATAAAGCTTGGAAACATTTCAAGGGAGATAATTTTGTCTCCAATACCATTTTGTTCTAGATTTTTCATGTCCCTGTCCCATCAATCCACCAGAGAATGTGCCTTGTTATTTACTGCTGTATTCTGTACAGCAAGTTTAAAATTTGGCTTAAGTTTGCTTATATTTTATTTTTTTTGTGTCATCTTTAAAATCTCAAATCAAGGAATTAACGTAGTTGATCTCCAGACTATCATTCCACATTGATAGCGGGTCACTTGCATTCAAGCCTCAGAAGAATGAGTGACAATTGGTTGAATGTGACACTATTAAAATGGCATTTCTATAAAACTAATTGTGAATTTTTTTTTTTTTTTTTACTTGCCCAATTACTTGCAAATTATGTAAAATTTGGTGCCCTACATTGCTATCATGTTAATGCAGGCCTTGTCCAAAATGTCATGGTGCTCTGGAATTTTTTTTTTTTTCTTAATCATTAAAAACTTCAATCCATGTCTTCCTGGTGTCAGTTTAAACTGATCCCTTTTAAATATTGACTATATTAATTGAATCTCTTGATCTTCGGATTGAG
>OZ010605.1:54254679-54402179 GCA_963932145.1 Acanthosepion lycidas | reverse complement strand
TTATTTTGACCAAAGTTGACTGGAATTTTTTTTTTTGCAGGCCAGAAATGTGAGATGTTAACATGTAACTTGGTTACATCTAGCCAGTTCAATTGTAAAGAGACGTTGCCACAAATCTCACTTAAACATTTTAAAAAGTCTAGGTGCCAAAAATGAAAGAGCAGAACACTTACTGTGAAAAAATTTTATAGAAAAAGCACAGGAACCTACATTATGATGGTAAGGAAGTGATTGAAGTCAAGATGCCATTGCAGATACTTTTTTTTTTTTTATCACGAATATCTAAATATAGAAAAAACTCTGCAATTAATTCAGTATAATCTTTCCTTTTCATGTTCGCAAAAATAATCCAAAAGTTAAGATTAATGGATAACACCAAAATATTATATAGGACTTGATGTAAAGAAACATTTAAAATTTTGTAAGGCATTGTACAAGGGAAGCAGCTCAACATTAAGTAAGGTATCCTATATCCTATATTATATATATATATATATATATAATAAAATAAAATGTTAAAATCACTACAAAAATAAACTTTTTATTCTAGATTCAACACCATCACTTGATAAGACACTAGATGTGTTGAAACAAAATACCTATTTTTGTAGTGATTTTATAACATTTGTTACAATTTTTTGAAAGGAAAAAAAAAATTTGCTCTACTCTGTATAGATCACTTTTATAGGAATAGTACTTTTGGTTATTGGAATTTATTCCGTATACAGCTATATATATATATATATATATATATATATATATGCATGCATAATGTCTAAATTATGTGAACATGAAAATGACATCTCATTTTAACAGACATATTTACCAAAATTGCACAAACGTATCTTGAAATACTAAAGAGTAAATTTACTCAATAAAATCACCATTGCCTCCTGACAACTTCAGAATCTCATGCAACTCTTCTGGACGGTCTCCTTGTTTAAGATGGCAAATGCTACCATAATCATTGTCTTCAGTTCATCTTTGGTTTTTATTAGGAGTTTTTCTGGTCTCTCGCTCAACTGTGCTCCGCACACAATCGGGGGTTGCAGTCTGGGGATTTAGGTTGCAAGATGTAAGGGGTTGCAGAAATTGTCTGACAATCTTGACTATGTTCTCCTGCTTGTATCGTATGGTGCAGAGTCCTGTTGCCAGTCATAGGGTCTTCCAGCAGCCACTCTCTTTACTCAGTGCAGTACTACCTCCTCAAGGCATGTGATGTAGGCCTCCATATTGAGCTTGAGACCATGTGGAAAGATGAATGGAGGTATAACGTCGCCATCACTTGTGATCACTTTACACACCTTCGTAATCGCCATTAAACTCATCCAACTCTTTCCGAATCCTCTGCACTGTCCTCAGATTGACACTCAAACTGTGAAATGTTCGTATTGGAGTTTTCGGCGTGAATATCAAGCTGTACAACATCTTTCCAAGTTTCTGGCGAAGTGAATTGCTTCATGGTGTTCTTTTTCTCATAGACGGTGCCCAACTGACCCTATTACACTGTACAGTCAATCAAATAAAAAAAAAACAACACCCATCGTACACACACACACATATATATATATATATATATATATATATATATATATATATATATATATATATATATATATATACATACGATAAAATCCCAAATCACCTCATATGGGGAATAGCTTATTTCGGTAGATGAAGATGTCGGTCGTCTGTCTTACCAACCCCGGTGTGTACTGAGTTCGTTTCAGAACTAGAAATTTAACGGTTAAAGGTTTTTTTAAAAAAAAATGTCGAAAAACTAATACAGAATTTACCCATCCAAGTGTTTCAGTCAGATGAAAGGCAGGGATTAGGGCAGGGTCGAAAGTATTTGTCTTAAAGAGGAAAAGTTTTATAAAATTAAACTCGAATATTAACCTTATGACATTAATTTGGGGTTATATGAAAAATGAAATATTAAGTTAAAATTAAAGGAGAAATAAAAAGGGTTTAAAAATAACTTTATATAGATAAAATGATGTAAGGAATTAATGGAAAGAGAGTTGGGGAGATCTTAGAGTAGGGGAAAGTTTATAAATTATAATTAATATAGTGTAGAGAGGTTAGAATTAGTTATACATTCGATATTTCAATAGATGGTAGTTAATATGAAAATATCGTAGCTAATTAAGTTAAACCTATATTATGGAAATTTGAATTTGTTTTTGTGTCGACATTTTAACACTAATTCATTCCTTTGATTCAATAGCTGGCTTTGATTATTGTATTTTATTCTAATTTTTTCTTCGAAACATAAGCCACACTTATCTCGAAGACTATTATGAGTATGTGCGGAACCTATAATCTTCCAAACTATCTGTGGACTCAAACCTTTCTTCTTCAATTCCCCAATTTTTTTTTTTTTGAAAGAGCTCTTTGGTGTTTTTAGGGTTAGAAAGTGAGTGCCTATGGGTATAAAATGTTTCCATTCCCCCGCGGAAATTCCATTGTGAACATAATTCATATTTTCTTTGGGGAAATGATCGCTTTATATATAACCCTGGTAGATCTGCATTTGCTCTCTACTGGACAATTTTCTTTAGATCTACAATTACAGGAAGGTTCAATAACAGGTTTGTTGTTTGTCCCATAGAAATTTCTTAAAATATGGTTATTGTGTGAATTAATAACTTTATACATGTTGGTACAGGAATAGCTAATCTTAATCGTTTTCTTATTGAAGATCTTACTTAGAGGTTATTTTTTTGAAAGTGTTTAACTTTAGAAAATACTGTCTGATATCAATATTTGACAGTTTACAAAGGAGGATTGAACCATATAATTTTTCTTTTTTTGTGTCTGCATTTCACTTTAGATATTTCTGTTACTTATAGGGATTAGATAACTTATTTTTAAAACCACTTTTTTGGAGAGCATTTTCATACAATTTTTTAAAATTTTTTATTAAAGATATTTATTTTGGATGATAATCGACTAATCCTAGTGGTAGGTATCTATTTCACAGTGGCATTGGAGTGGTTAGAATTAACATTAATATAGGAGAGGGGTTCATTATCTTTATGGTATGATTTAAACGTTTTATTATTGAGGGTGATGTCTAGATAACTATTTTAAGGTTAGAGAAAATCTCAATCCTATTAATTTAAAGGCCCTAATGATTTTCTTTTGGATCTTCGCGGTTAGTGGACCTTTCCTACTGGGGATGTAAATGAGTCCATCATCTCTGTATAGGCCTATCTGTTTGGGATCTACCATTCTACTAAGGACATCTAAAAAATAAATATATGCTAAATCAGCTATATATATATATATATATATATATATATATATATATATATATATATATTAGTTTGACTGTTATAAATGATGACACCTTTTAAGTTACTCCAAATTAGTTCCAGCAAATGAGGGAATACCGGAAGCAGTCAAACAGTTTCACAAACAGTCAAAAACGCAATTCTTGATAACAACTGTAGTAAAAAATCAAAAATGAACTTTGGAAAAATTATGAATTGTATAAAACAACTTAGTCGGAAGCTAGAAAAAATGAAAAATTTGGAAAGATAATTCATCTTATCGGTATTGTTCAATAATAAAACTAGTTTATATAATATATATATATATATATAATGGCTGGTTTCTCGTTTCTCACCACAGCCGGCTGCAAGGACGGATAGCAAATCCCTCTTACAGACGCCCGCTCGACCCACAGAATCCAATGTAGTTTATACAGCAACTATATTGAGTGGACGTTAGTTATAGTTTCTGGTAAAGAGCACATAATTTAGCGTGATCAGTTCTATGAACACAGTCAACACGTTGAAGTGCTAGATCACGAGGACTTGTGACTTCGTGTTAACTCAACCATCGAAAGGTTCCGTCGACCCAATTTAACACACAGCTTGGGTCAAGCAATGGTATGGTTTATAGACACCTTCCAAATGTGTCGCGCGTTAGTTACGCTTCCCCAGACCTATAAAATCAAGACATCACCTTGTTAAATCGACCATTCTGAGATTTGAACCCGAGTTTTCCTTCTAGCCATTCGATTACGTTCCCATATACATGTATATAATTCGCTGGTATATAACATTTATTGCTTATAAAAAATCACTTACATTTATTGCAAAAATATTCAAAACGTGTCATTTAATTCTTAGAAATAATTCATTACCACAATAATCCACCTTATATCAAAAAGTTTTTTAATTTTGAAAAAAGCAGAAAGAAAATAAAATATCCATCAGGATTTAAGCCTAAAATACTTGGAGATTATGAAGTCATTATTTATAACACAATAAAATAATTTATAACACATTTTTGATAGTGCTGACACTTAAATTATCAATTGATAAAAAAATGAACGAGAGTAGAAAATGTAAAGTTGATAAATATAATTTTAGTTAAGCAAAAACAAAATAAAACAAATAATTTTCAGGTTGTACAAAAACAAATACTTATAACAAAAAGATCCGGTAACTGTGGAAAATTTTGAAAAAAATAACTACAAATAAATATAAGCATAATATCTATATAATAAATACGAATGTCAGTGTGTCATACTTTTTCAATTAAAGGGACACAACTCTCTAAATTTCAATAGCTCATGTGACAGAAATTTTGGATTCCCAAGTTTTCATTACTGCGTTTCTTTTCGACGATTTTTTACGACAAATTTTTTTGTACGATAACAATTTTTATAACTTGGAAATATATTTGGGAATACGTGACATAGATTGTGAAAGTCGCCCATAAAATAAAAATAATTGTTTGTATGGAAAGTAAGGACCGACGTACATCAAATTGTCTTTAAGCGGCGGCACAAGAATTATCGTTGAACTTTTAAGAGGGAAGGTTAAATATCAATGCACTGCTTAAATGCAGCGATCAATTTTGTGTTCTTCTGTAGTTTATTGTTGCCTATGGCATATGGCAGCAGTATGGCTCACATAAAGAAATCTCAGCCAACAGATGACCAGATTGCAATTAAAAGAGTTAAGGCTGCGGCGAGGAAAAGAAAGTCCTATGCAAATGAAAACACAGATCAAACGGCAAACAGGAGAGCTTCCAGTACTGAGAATATGCAAAAACTTAGGGACTCTGAAACTCCTGAACAAGCCGAAGGCCTAATCAAGAGCACCTGAAGGAACTAGCTTAAATGCCGCCCGACAGAGCGGCGTTTAAGCTAGTATATAATAAATGAAATAATAAACATTTATTGTTCCACATGAAGCTTATTTAATTTCGTTTGCCTTGGACATATAGTTACATAGATATTCGTATTTTAAATTGAGAGACTTAGTTACGTTGAGCGAATTAAAAATATTAGATAGGGAAAAATATGGGAGAGTGGTTAATCGGCTTGGCGCTTAATGAAAAAAGTTCGGTTTAAAAATATTCATTTCAATCTATAAAATACTTATGGGGAAGGCATCGGGAAGATTCAGTAAAATCCAGTACAAGTGAAATTCCCTGCCTAAACTCAGCCCCGAAGAAGTTGTGATGATTTTATCAAAATTCTTCAAAACCCAGACGGAATTTGGAAATGTTATTTTAAAACCCTATGTAGCAGACTTACACAGAAAGCTTACCAAAATGCCTGGTCTTGACTAGTTTAGATTTGGTTTGGTTTGGTTTGGTCTGTTTTAAGGTATAACCACAATGGGTTATTTAATGCCGACAATTTTTATTACTGGTAACATTTTTCTTCATAAATGTATTGTTGGTAATGTTTTTTTCTTTCAAAAATGTATTGCTGGTAATAATTTTTTTTTAACAAAGTATTTCTGGTATTAAAACATATTTTTACACTTTCATAGTGTTTTTTACCCAGTTTGGGGTTAACTATTTGCCCATAGCTGGGACCCTAGGAGGTGCTACCACCCCGGGTCAGGGTGGACCTGGGAACACCAGCAATTAAGAGGTGGTTCCACGTTCCTCAAAACTCCCTGATCAGAGGCCTTGCCGTTGAACGTAGTTTATCGTCTTACCCAGGACGTGGATGTAGTTTATCGTCTTACCCAGGACGGAGTACTTTAGAAGCATGTCACATGCAATACTAATAGAAAATATAGACCTCCACAAAAAATGCGATACCTAAAGTTTGAAATGAATTTTTTAAAATGAACAAATTTTTTTGAAGCTATTTTACTTTTAATTTCAATCTAATAGATTAAATTTAATATTTCCAATATTCAAAATACTTCGCTGTATTTAAAAAATAATCAAAATTGTCTGAAAGATTTGTTTTGGTAAAATAGCTCATTAGCTCTCATTATACTTTTCTGAAACTTTGTTTGAGGAATATTAGTTGATTTAAAGTATAATTAATCTGATTTGAAACAAATATTATTTACTTTAAGTTTAAAATATTGTAGAAATGCATTTCTATCCCGACAGTAGCCGCGTTTTTATCCCGATAGTAGCCGTGTTTTTATCTCGACAGTAGCTGTTTTTACGTGTTGACGGCCTGATAGCAGATCTAATGTTGTTCTATGGAGATTTTATCTGTAAAACATAATTTAAGAAAATGACGTAAGCGCCTTTTTATATAATTTTTAAGTACTCAGTAATCTGAAAAATTTAAGAAAATATTCTCCGTAATCAAATGTTTTATTAAATTTTAGAAATGTTGAGTTTAAATTTACTATAGTTATTGGTCTTATTTTCTGATAATATCGTGTATGGTCGCCCGTACTTACTATCTCCGAACTCGGTATGTTTATATACAAATACAAAAAAAAAAAAAAAAAAAAAAAAAAAAATCAAATTTCTTTTAAAATTATTGGTGTTTGATGATTTGTATTAAACTTTTCCATTTATGATATATAGTTTTCATTTAATAATATCATCTAAAAGGCTGAAATTAATACATAATTTTTAAAGATTTAAGTTTTTCTAATTAAAATTTTAAAAAATGAAAACAATTCTCGTAGAAAATTATTATTTATCGAAAATGTTTTTTTCTTAAGAAAATAGTATCCTTAATATATCTTATTTATAAAAGCAGTTAAAAGCTTTTCTAAATGATATCATTACGATTCAGAGCATATTTTCGGTAAATGATGTTTCTGCTTAATAAAATCAAATTGTTGATTTAAATTCTCCAAGGAGCCCTGCTTTTATGAAGATGCTGAAATATACTTACAAAGTTTTTGTTTAACAAAGAGGGTCTTTGTGTGGATGTCTAATTAATCGAAGTTTCCGTTCTGACCGTTATTCTTATAAGCACACACACGCGTTACTTTACTCAGTTTGCACTAAACAGCCGAGACTGTACTGCCATCCGTTTCTGTTGAAATTCTGGTAGTAGCGAAGTTAGCAACGCAACCGTATTAGTCTATTAGATACCTCTCAATGCCTCAAGGGAAGAAAATAAATTACTGATGCATAATATTATGCATTTATTTATACTTTATATTATAATATTTTTGTGTTGAGAGAGCAAGATCTGAGCACTCGGTTAATACATGTTTAATAGCATATGCCGTTTTACATGCTTGGCATAATGGTTGATCTTCATTGTTTAGTAAGTACGAGTGGATTATTCTCGTATGCCCAATGCGTACGCGGGCCAGTACCACTTCTTCCTTACGAGATTTTTTGGGAGCTGACTTCCATTCTCCTAGTTTGAACTGGATTGCGTGGGTTATCATCCCAGTACTGTTGCCATTCCCTTTGAATGTATTTATTAATAACCTCCTTAAAATGTGTATGGGATTTGGGTTTTTGTATCTACATTCACATCTAAAGCCGACTTAGCTGCTAGGTCTGCTTCATTATTACCTTAAACACTGATGTGGCTAAGAATCCAGCAAAGTCTGATGACTTTATGCTTGTTAATAGTTCTCATTTTGCATAATATTTTCATACTAAGTGGGTTGTTGGATTTTTTTCCTTCAGAGCCACTAGGACGGATATTAAGTCCAAGAAAATTAGAAATTTTTTTGTTTGATTTCTGAGATAATGCTGAGAGTTAGCTCGATTGCCTAAGACTCTGCGGTGAAAATAGAGCTTCCCTTTGGGAGGCGCCTTTTTTGATAATATTTTGGCCCACCGCTGCACATCCTTTCATGTCCTCACATTTTGACCTGTCAGTATAGATGGGTGTATGTTTAGGGAAGTTTGCCAATATGTCCTGAAAATTATCCTAGAATGTTAATGGGTGCGTTTTTTGTTTTGGGAGATTATGTAATTCTAACAGAACTTAGGGCTGCTTGATAGTCCATGGTTGAATACTGGCTGCAGTCATTTCTTGCATATTTGAAAGTGTGGTGCCTAACTCTTCAGCAATGGATTTCATCCTGAGTCCGTAGGGTTGTATAGCATTATCTTTTTGTCGGGATAGATCGCAATAATTCGATTCAAAGCTACTGCTGGGTTAGTAGGGCATGATTTTATTTTTACATAGTATTATAGTGCCAGTTTAGTGCGCCGTAAATGTGGAGGAGTTTCATTAATTTCTGTGTATAAGGCTCTCTACTGGGGATGATCTAAAAGACCCGAGTAGTATTCTGAGGCCTTGTTTGCTTTCAAGAAACATTTATTAAGCAGGGTGACAAAGTGAATATAAAAGAATATCAGCACATGACACTGGGCTTCGTGCATCTGGCGGTTTATCTATCCTTGTTAGGAATGTTGTACCCCCAAAGTAAAATAAAATTGACAACTACTTTACAGACGTCTGCTGTTAAAGTGACCCTACATTGGCCAATAAACATTTTCTCGATATATATTCCACCTAATAAACGAGTAAATGAAACCAAAATTTATGAAATTATAAGGCAACCCCGTGAACCCTTTATGATACTAAGGGACTTTAACTGTCACTGCCACCATGTGAGGCTGTAAAGACAAAATCCAAAAGGGAAGGACTTTAGAAACAATTATATACAACAATGATTTATGTATTTATAACGATAAAACTCCGACATACATAAATCCATTTACTAGCAACTCTGCAATAGCTTTATCCATATGTGATCCATCAATCTATATGGATTTCTTTTGGAAGGTTCTGATTGACACATGGGGGGGTGATCACTTGTCAATTGTTCTGCAAAATTCAGAACACACGGATAAATATCCTCTCCATTGGAAATTAGGCGGAGCGAACTGGGACGAATTTAAAAACCAATGTCCTGATAAACTAGCTGAAGGTAAATGCATCAAAGACTTGGAACAGTTTACGGAAATCCTTATATCTACTGCAAAGGTATGCATTCAGTACAAAAAAAAATGTAACAGACTTTGGTTCGATGATGAGTGTGCGGAAGCTATCAGGCTCAGAAGAAGAGCTTTGAGATATTTCAACAAACAGCCTTCAACCTCTAATTTGTTACAATTTAAGCAACTTCGAGCAAAAGCACGGAAAATAATTAAAGAAAGCAAAAAAAAAAAAGAAAAAAGAAAAAAGAATGCCGGAAAAACTACGTCAGCAGACTTAATTCTACCACAAAAAACAAAATCCGTATGGGATATGATAAGGAAAATAGCTGGTAAACATCGTTCTGACGTCATAAAACATCTCTCGATAAATAACTGTAAAATAACCAGCAAAAAGGCTATCACTGATCAATTAGCCAATACAATTTCCAAAAGCTCATCTGCCAAGAATGGTAGCCAACAATTTCTGAAGCTCATACAAAAAGCGGAAAAACAAAAATTAAACTAAATCAAATAATGCTGAGAGCTATAATCTACTATTCATTACAGAACTAAATGAATCTTTAAATAAAGCACACAATACAGCTGTGGGACCAGATGATATCCACTATCAATACATTAAACAGCTACCCAGCAAATCATTACAACTGTTACTAAATTTGTATAACATATGGACAAATGGCAACTTCCCAGATATGTGGAGACAGTAATTCATCATCCTTATTCCAAAACCTGGAAAGAATGCACTAATGAGATGCCTATGTAATACTATGGAGAGAATGGTCAAAACAGGTTGACTTAGTGCCTGGAACTAACGGCCTAATCAGTGACTACCAACGTGCTTTTAGGGAAAAAAGAAGTGTCATGGATCACTTAGTACGCCTCGGAACCTTTGTAAGGGAAGCCTTCATTAAGAAAGAACATCTCACAGCAGTCTTTTCTGACTTAGAAAAGGCGTATGATACAACATGGAAATTTAGTATTTTGAAAGATCTGCATGGACTGCGTCTAAAAGGATGGCTTATTCAATTCATAGTGAATTTCCTGAAAGACCGGAGATTTCAAGTCCGTACAGGAAGTACACTATCGGAACTGCAAGATCAAGAAAGGGTTCCACAACGAAACATTCTTTCAGTGACACTTTTTCTTTTGCGTAAAATTTAATTCCATAGTTAAAACCCAAAGCCTCGGAGTGAGATGCTCTCTATATATATCGATGATTTTCTAATTAAGTATAGTTCTCAACATATGAATACCATTGAAAGACAACTGTAACAATGTCTTAATAAAATACACAAATCGACCACTGAGAATGGGTTTACGTTTTCTAAAACAAAAACCAAATGCCCGCATTTGTGCAAATTAAGAAAATTGCACACTGTTCCATATTTAAAATTAGACGGAGCAGAAATTCCAGTAGTAGAACAGCACATGTTTCTAGACATTAACTTTGATAAAAAAAAAAAAAATTAATGTCCATTCCCCATCTAAAATATTTCAAAACAAAATGTAGCAAATCCCTATAACTCCTGCGTGTAGTGGCCCATACTGAATGGGGAGATGATCGACTAACATTAATCGAGTTATTACTTCGCTCAAAACTGGATTACGTTAGTTTCATATATAGGGTGGCCAGAAAGTCGTGCCTAAAAATTCTCAATGCTCCAAGATGGAGGTGGAAAGACAGAACCCTCCTTCGTCAAATCGGTTTTGCGTAGGAAATTAGTCGTTGTGGATTTTTTGCTTTTGTTTGGCTGATTCTGTTCTTTTGGGACATAAGCTTTCCATTCTGTCTTTTCTGGGTTTTGGTGGACGGATAGGAGATTACTGTGACATTGGGTGTAGTAGATTTGGTATTTTTGGTAGGAGGGGTTTGTTTTTGAGCTGCCATTTTGCTATTTGTTTTTCTTTATTTATTATTTCAGTTTTTTTTTTTTTCATTGTCATTCTTTTACGGTTCATCCTACACCATTTCCTTGGAATATAGACTTTTTAGGTAAGTTTGAAATCTGGGCCAATCATTTGGAACCAAGTGTGCGAGATTCTCAATGAGGGCTTTATGTTTGTCAGCCTTACCGGCATTATTTGTAGTCTTCCGTTATTTTTGCGTAGGAAGGGCATTTCTACTACTTGCCTTGCTTCTGAAAATGTAATGTATCTTTTATATTCGACAATTTCCCTTACCTTTTTCCGGAAATCGCATGTTCTTGAGTATGCTGGATAGCTTTCCTGGGAGGGTGAACATGGGAACAACAATTAAGAGGTCGTTCCAAGCTCTTCAAAACCTCCCAGTTAGAGGCCTTGCTGTCGGATGTAGTTTATCGTAATACACAGAACGAAGGCTTCGTTTGAGAAATGAACATAACGCTCCATCGTCTGCAGTCGTCTGTCATCCATGAATGCCAACCTTCCATTTTTCATTGCATTATGGGAAATAATCTCTCGCCATGAACAACAACTGGATGCATTTCAAAATTCACACTAAAAAATTAGTAGTAAATTTTAAAGTAAAAAAAAAATATGGAATGTTGATTTTTTTTCTGTTCAATCCGAAAGAAAATAATATTTTTATTAAATTATGCAAGCACAACGAAAAAATATATTTTAAGTTTTATTGAATTATTTTTGAGAAGGTTCGGGACGAATTTTAAGTTTTTTTTTTGTTTTTTTTTTGTCTTCTTTTTACTGAATTAATATCTTCAGGGATTTTTCGTCATAACCTTGCTAAAATCCAAAGAAGAATCAGCAATATTAATGGCCGTGAGCTAGTTTCTCTAGCCAGCGCTGTATGGTTGGCTCACTTTGCCTATATTTTCATAGTAGTTGTTCGGATGAGCTGTTTGGTATGGTGCCTAGACTCTTTGAATTTAAGCGCTGTACCAGACTAGCAATGAGGTCTCACCAATTTACAGTAGAGATGGCTAGATGTTACCGTAAATTCTATGCCAACAGTCTCTTTCCTCGCACTTCTCGCTTGTGGAACTCCGTTCTGACTCCATGCTTTCCAGCCATCTTTAATTTGCAAAAATTTAAATGCAATGTCAATCGCTATCTCCCGTCCCTCTGATTACTCTTTGTTTTTGTTCTCGCTCCATAGTAATGTTTTTGTTTCTAAATTTTCCACACCCAGTGATCCATTGTGTATCAGTGGCTTTACGCCTTGCATGGGGTGAATTCGATTAAAAAAAATCTATGAAAAAAATTCGCGAAGTACAGAAAATTTCATTTAAATCGGATAACTGTCTAATTTTAATAAATTTCTAAAAACTTGGGTAGCTTTTTTCTTTTTTCTTTTTGCTTCTTTGATTATCAAAAATGCTCTCACATTTTGGTGATACCTACCACTCACTATACTAACGAATAGCATGTGGGACGAATTTTCTAATCAAGCATTGCTCTCCATCGATCATCTAGGGATATTTTTTTTTTTTTTTAGTCCAGACATTCATGAGTCTATCACGACTACCATCACGGTCCTGCATCAAGGTC
This sequence comes from Acanthosepion lycidas, assembly GCA_963932145.1. NCBI lineage: Eukaryota > Metazoa > Mollusca > Cephalopoda > Sepiida > Sepiidae > Acanthosepion > Acanthosepion lycidas. The sequence continues at coordinate 54,389,543 of OZ010605.1, read as the reverse complement.
GGAAGGTCAATAGGTTGGCATTGTTTGTCATAACCTAGTTGGTCAATGTAGGTGGTTGCTGGGCGACTAACTAGTCTTTCTCCCTGGCTAGCTGTCCAGAGCAGTAGATCACTTGTGAGTTCTTGTTTTGCTCGCCAGCAGTATCATGCAAAGAATATTCTGCGTACACGTCAGATTGTAGAAATAACAGGGACGGGTCCATAGAACTGGGACTTAGTTGGATGTTGTCTCCAAGAGATGTCAAGTATAGCTCTCATCATCCTAGTGTAGGTTCCATCAAGATTAGGCTCAAGGGTTTTTGTTTAATGTTCAATCAGTGGCGCCATGCATTAAAACTGTCTCTATTGATTACACCCATTTCATTCAAGGCAATCCAGGCTTTGGCTAGGCGGATTTTCTCATCCTTTTCAGTCGAATTTATTTCGCTTTCTATGTAAGAGATTCCACAGATTTTATTGATTCTACTGAGATAGTTTGTATTGAGCTTTGCTGGTTGAAGCTTATGAATTCTGTTTTAGAGGCATCGTTAGCAGTATTTTCTTGTAGGAGAACTATGGCATTGGTAATAGCATCTGCTAGGTCATCTGCATAGTCAATATCGGTCAACTTTTTTGCAGGATATCGACTTGAGAGTCCTCTTTTGTTTTATTCAGTTTTTTTGTCTTTTTGTTTTTGTCTAAATAGTGGATATTTCTCAGAGTGAAAATCTTTTTAACTGGGGATGGAAAATGCGGCTCCGAAATCTGAAGGCGCTTTTGAACAGCGAAATATATCTTCCAAAAGTTAAGCACAGTATTAAGTAACAGGACAGTTTCGTTGGAAACAAAGAAAAGAGTACCGAACGGATCCATATTTTGTCTAGATAAGTCCTCTTATATACCAGTGAAAGCTGGACTACCTCCTCACAGATGGAAAAGAGACTTGAGGCAACAGAAATGTAGTTCTACAGAACGCTACTGAGTTTGCCATGGACTGAAGACGTGAGCAACGATGAAGTTTTAGAGAACCCTTATACGTAGCATCAGAAAAATAGTTGAAATGTCTAGGTTACATAATGAGGAAAGGCGGCTCGGAAAATTTGACACACAAAGGATAAATTTAAAACAAGAAGGGCAGAGGATAGCAGCGTATGTTACATAACGAACTTATATAAATGGTTGGCAAAACAGAGATTAGGAGATATAGTAAAAAGACAAACTTTACTAAGAACTACAAAGGACAGGAAGTTGTGGAGAGCCATGATCGCTTACATCTTGAAGAAACACAGCGCATAGAAGATATTGATAATTGTTAGTGACCCGGGAAGTGAAATCAGCGAGACGAGTTCGAATTCTGGCAACGTTTGTTATGTTTATTTTCGCACATATACCCTTTGGGATTATAGGACTGCATCTCTTTTCTCCCAATCCAGCTATGGGTTAAATAGCGAAATTGACTTGTCTCTCTTGCCTTGAGATTGCAACTAGTCTAAGAGAAGGACAACTCTGAACGCAAAATATGCTTGAAGAGGGACTGGTTCCTTTTATTTTGCCCTAGACACACCGCTGCTGATATGGCTGCACTACATGGTGCCCCTAACTGACAATCAAAGGCTTCTAGTAATCGCTACAGTTGTTGTACTCGTGCTAGCAACAGCATTGCTACATTTTTGGAACTTTTAGTTGCTTAGCGTTCTTGGGAAATTTGTTAACCGTATACACACGTGTATACTTTTTTTTTCATCATTTTACTCCAAGGAAGGCAATAAAGCCACTAAGACGCAAAGGGTTACTGAGTTTTAGAGAATATGAGAAAAAAATATTAAGGAGAGAGAACAATAAAAGAAAAAGCTGAAATTTTTTTGTATGAATTTTAATCCTTCTGGAAAAATTACCTGTGCGGACCCCTATTTTTGCGCAAGAGGACTAATGATACTTGATCGATTTGTCAGGATGGCGACTTCCTGATATTATCGTCCTGAGAAGGCAATCCCAGCATGTAACACTTTTGGAAAGTGCCTGAAAACCATGTCATAGGTTGACCTAAGCCTAGTGAGAGAAATTGAGTATACAGAACTATTTAAGAGCTGTTGATGGTTGCCGAGTGTTTGAGTGTGCTGGCCTTGTTCAGACGGTTTATCATACTAGATAATGTGCATTCTCAGGAACTGTAACTAAAGACTTAAAGTCTCGGTGGGTGTTGAACAAACACAAATGTGCCTGACCAGGTGTCTGCAACAGGGATTGGCTAGCTATTAGACATTTAATTATATATATATATATATATATATATATATATATATATATATATATGTATATATATATATGTATGTATATAAAGAGAGAGTGAGAGAGAAAGAGAGGAGCAGGCAGGCAGGCACGTACGCACGCACGCACGCACCGTGGAGTGGAGGATAGCAGTTCGGATTGAGAAATCGGAGAGCCGAGTTCGATTTCCAGTCGAATCCATTACATTCACTTATGCGCTAATACCCTTGGGAGAGGTATCAATCCTCTTCTTCTCCCTCCAGTTATGGGTAAATAGCAAGACAGACTGAGTTCTATAGCCTTGGATGGCAACTGGTCTAGGACAAGGACAACTCTGAATTCAAAACCTGCGGTGGTTGTAGTACACCAGGGCTCTGTATTCGGTTGTGGTTAGTTCTGCACAAAGCCTTCACCGCTATAATCAAATCATATGTGCTGGTGTCTGGCTCTCAGTTCCTTGGAACTGAGCTGCATGGCCCTCACACGTCGAATACGACGGGAGAGTCCACTATATATATATATATATATATATATATATATATATATATATATATATATATATATAAGACATTTTTTATGTTTATACATTCTTTTTATAGATACAAATATTTAAGTAAATGTTCTGTTTATAATAAACAGTATTAAACAATATTTACCGGCCTGAATGTCCGAGAAATTTACAGGCCGGTAAATGTTGTTTAATACTGTTTATTATAAACAGAGAATTTACTTAAATATTTGTATCTATAAAAAGAATGTATAAACATAAAACTTATAAAATGTTAGTGTATTTTCAAAACCTGATCAATATAGATGCATAGTAGTGTACAATATGACGTGTTTTGTGATGTATTTTTATTATGTGTTGGTGGGTGTCGTTTACAACAGAGAATCCAATTGAAAGCAAAATTACCAGTAAAGGGCACATTTTTTTTTCCTAAAATGAGCCAATGCATGCAGGCTATAACAATGCAGTCTTAATAAGTGTCACTTTAATACCTGAAACTGTCCTTCTGTCACTTAAAAAAAAAGACAAGAAAACTTCGAATGACTTCATCATTTCTTATATTGAATATCGTGTATAAATCAACTTCATGTATAGTGCGAATCCCTAAATTTTTGGGCGTGAATTTTAATCCCTCCAGAAAAATTTACCTGTTCAACCAGTCACTGAAAATACATGATTTTTAACCTCTTCAGAAACCTGTGTATAGTATATGTGTGTACAAAAAAAAAAAAAAAAAAAAAGATCAACCAGACTTTATTAAACATAAATAGAAGTAAACAAAGAAGTTTGGCTTTGTTTGTAATGGTGATCCTATTTTCCTAATAGGAAAAAAAAAACACTGAAGTTTGGATTGATATAAAGTCTTTTTTTGTTTGTTTCTTTTTTCATTCTGGAGGTTTTACTTTACAATGCGACCCCTATTTTGAGGGTAAAACAACTGGTCATAAACACACGCACTATACACGAGTATATACGATAAATATGCCACAAGAGATCGTTAGTTAACAGATTTACTAAAAACTATATGAAAAGATCGTCTGCTTTTGTGTCTGTCTTACGATATTATTCGGAGTGTTGAACTAATCTCTTGTGTTGTTCATATCAGCGGTTTCCAAATTTTTTCACTGGTGTCATGAAAGACAATATTTTCGCGGGTTAAGGAATATCGGTCACGCGCATAACAAAACACAATAAACAAGACCACGATAGTCAATAAAATAAAATTAAAAAAAAAAAACGTTTTTATTCTTTCTGTGCGGACCGTTTTCAAATGGTGCGCGGTCCGTTACCAAATGGTCCGCAGGCCAGTATCAAATGGTCCGCGGGTCGATACCAAATGGTCCGCAGGCCGGCGCCAAATGGTCCGCGGGCCGGTACCAAATAGTGCACGGGCCGGCGCCAAATGGTCCGCAGGCCAGTATCAATTGGTCCGCGGGCCGGTACCAAATGGTCTACGGCTTGCGGCCCGTTGGTTGAGGACCACTAGTTTATATCATTCCTACAATATTTTAGCCATCGAAATTCTTAATTTTTCTATAAACTTGAAGAAGGTTGTAGAAGCGATAGACCATAATGTAGAAGCAACTCGAAGAATAGACAATGATTCTTTGCAAAAGTGTCTGATCGTTTTTCTATTGACACTGCTACATACGTAGATACAACAATAAAAACACAACCTGATAATGAAAAACCGTTTATCTTACATAGCATTCAGCATTTCTTGTCAATACATTTAATCCACTAATGAATATTAATTATGTAACTGGAGGGATGTGCGCCGATAGCGTAGCAATTATCAGCACGAAAAGTGAAATCGGTAAATCAGGTTCAAATCCCCGCTTAGTGTATTGCATTCACTTTCGCACAGATATCCTTGGGAAAGATACGAATAAATCTCTTCTCCCCTCAGGTATGGGTTAAATAGCAAAGTAGACTGAGCTCTCTAGTCTTTGGTGATAGCCAATCTAAGAAGAAAAAAATTCTGAATTCAAAACCTCGGAGAAGGCAACGGAAAACCATTCCACTATCATTCCAAAAAAGTCATGGCAATTCACTGAAACATATTCTGCGGAGAGCCATGATCGCCTACGCACTGAAAAACGCGGTATTAAAATATACAATAAGAATAAATAGACAAATAATTTGAACATTATTCAAAGAAATTTTCTGATCAAATTTCAGACGACGGACATATAACGAATATGAAGTCTGATTAAAAAATATCGAGATTGTTGCTATGATAACGGAATTAAAGTACGCAGAGTGAAGTCAATAGACCTTGAACTCTGTCGCATATGCATACTAAGTTATAATGTTCTCGCTCGCTTCCGTTGATTATATCAGTTCTTGGAAGGAAAGTGTGTAGAGTGTGGTCGTCACACCACACCATAGAGGTTTCATGGCTTGTGCAGCAGTTTTTGGCTAAGGACAACATTCCGCAGGTGCGAGATCTGGGGAATATGGTGGTTGCGACTTTTTCCTTTCTAAATATCAAATCCTCTTTGAAAGGAGCAAGATTTCAAGATGTCGAGACAATCCAAGAGAATGCGACGCGAACGCAAAAAAAAAAAAATTCCAGGATTGCTTTTATCAATGGAAACGACGCTGGATAAAGTCTGTAACTTCAGAAGGGGACTACTTCGAAAGAGATTAAATACGGAATTGATATGTTTGTAGTTGTCTTTTTATAGCACCAGTCCTGATACTTTTTGATCAGACCTCGAATGTATAAAATAAATTTCAAATTATTCATTTATGGTTGCCCTTCGATTCCTTTTTTTTTTTTTGTTTTTTTCAGTTCATTATTGGATCCGGATGTGGCTCCGCACACTAAGACTTAACGCGCAGTGTCTGGAGCAGTGGGGGCACGAATCGGTGGTTACGACCAAACCCAAAGTGATACTGTAGCGCTATTCTCTTTGAGTAGAGAGCTTTTGACATCTGGCTTTCTGGAAGTTTGCAGAAGCTTGGTGAACAATGGCACGTCAACGCGAACGGTCGACTTCACACTCCTCTCGCTCCTTTTCTCTGCTCTTGCACCAATTGAGTCTTTGTGTTGTTTCTTTAGTCGGCCTTAATGCCTTTTAGCCGCTCTCCGCACAACAGGCGTCTGAGAATGCAATGTCGTTCCATGCGGATGACGTGGCCAGTCCATCAAACTTGCGACTCGATGAGCATTGATTCAATGCTCGTCGAATCTGCACAGTCGAAAATTTCAACGTGTTTCCATGTAGGGAGCAAAGAACCAGCACGTAGAACTTTTTCAATTTCGTTTTTTGTGTTTGTGTCTGCGATACAAGGTCCTCATTTCGCATCCGTAGAGGAGAGAAGGGAGACCCTTAGGTTGTACACATTTAATTTTACTGACAGGCTTATGTTGTGCTGGTCTAAAACTTTATTACGAAGCCTCACTAGTGACTGGCTTTCTTTGCTGATTAGATTTGCAATTTCTTTGTCCAGTTAGCCTTTATATCGTTTTAATATCAAGGTTATTCAAAAGCAGACTACCTATTCATAAATGTTATGAGAGGTTCCATTTGACTTTCTGTCTTCGCATGGTACGCTCTACAGTGATGTTCTTATTACAGGGTAACATTACAATCTATTCAATGCATTGTGAAGCGATATTGGTTTGTTTATAGGAAAGTGCTTAAAGGTGTGTCAGTGTGTAAATAATGATAACAAAAAAAAAAAAAAATGGATTTATACGTTTTCTCTCTCTCAAATTTATTTTCTCCGTATCCACCTTTCTTTATTCAGCCATTCATTCTAACCGTAGACCTGAAGACAAAGAACTGTACCTCTTTTATGACAAGTAAATAAACCACTCTTTGTATTAAAGAAGTCACGTGACGAATGACGTATTGTGTGCCTCCTCTTTCCACAAAATAATCAAAAATACAATTATACGCATTACGAAAGTATCAGTTCATCTTCTGCGCCGTTTATGGAAAAAATAGCAGTTAATATATAGAAAACATTTAATTATACAGTATTATTGTTTACTTTAATTCATAAATGCTTGAAAATCTTACATAAAATCGTACAAGTATTACATGCAGGTATAACTAGACTAATTTAACTGAAATACCAATTTAGTTTTATTTTATACGCACATCTTCAAACATTGATAACTCCCCTTGTGATAATTATTACTTACATGCATATTAGTAAATAAATAGAGGTCTTACACGAAATATACAGTCTTCTTAATGCCAAACAAGAAATTTGATTGAAAACAAGAGGCTGACATTCCATATTGATAAAAAAATTATCAGCAGAATTGTCGTCTGTTTTGCATTGTAAAAAATTCAAATAAGTTGATTTTATAGACTTTTTCGGAAAAAATGGAAGAGATTTCTTCTCGGGACTCCAATATTTTTACATTTGACGTATGTATTTTTTAAATTCTCTTTCTTCAATTTGTTTTAAATACATTTTTTTTATTTTATTTATTTTGCTGTTATATTAGATTTTCACCGGAAATTACATATTAGAAAAACGGTTTCATGAACTTCGTGCTCCTAAATTGGCAACAAGGTCCCACATTTTTACTGTTGAACTAACTAGACGCAGCCGCCACTTATATTCTAGCAGTTTCTTTTCTTGCACTTCACTATGCAGAACTCCCTTCCGATTTCTTGCTTCCCTGAAAATTTACAAACTACAAATTTTAAATGCAACATTAATCGCCATCTTCTGTCTTCCTGAATCCTGTTCATTTTTGTCCTTTCCTCCCTTCTCCTCACTAAAGTCTTCTCATTCTCTTTTACTATCTGTAACGCCCTACGCCCTAGTGACGTCATCGCTTTGCTTGAGTTGAAATGATTTAAAAAATGTATAGTTATTAAATTATTAGAAAATAATTTAATTTAAAAATATGCTGCAAACAACTAATAATAATACAATTCAAATTCAAATATACCTATAAAATTTGTAAAAATTACTAAATTTCACTTAATTTTTTAGACTAACAGATAATTAAGTATAGTGATATGAAAATAAATGAATAAAAACAAGTAAATAAATAAATAAAATAAAGCGTAAATATAAAAAAAGAACTATTTAATTGGTTTTGAAATTTATATGTTACGCTTTTAACGACCAGAAGTGTTGAAACAAAATGGCTATTTTTGTAGAGATGTTATAACATACTTATGTTATAATTTTTAAATAAATATTATATTATTCGCTCTACTGTGTATTGAGCACTTTTTTAAAAATAGTATTTTTGGTTACTGGAAGTTTATTCCATCTATACCAACCTTGTATTCGAAACTCTAATATGGTGAAAATTTCAAATTAAAATATTTGAAATTTATGATTTGTTCCCAGGGGTATAAATATAAGATATGGTAATAATTTCAATAGACTTATTAAACATCTGACCTTGATGAGTAATTTGAAACGAAACCTAGAAGTCGGTTAATGAGATAAATTCACTGAAAACTTATTCATTTATTGAATAAGTATTATATTTAAAAATATAATTGTTATATTGGTGAATGTTTATGTAATATTCATAATTATTATAATATAATTTTTATTAATTAGTTTTTTGTATAAGTTTTACTTATTTTAAAGTTTGTTTATCTTGTTTAATTTATCTAAAGTTTCCCCTCCTACGAAGGTAGGTTTTACAAAAGGTCCCAACTTATGACCTCGCGGTTAGTCCCAGAAATTATCCAGTTCCCTTGGTACTATTTTTTTTTTTTTTTTTGACACTTCATGCATCACGGATTGACCTTGGCCCTCTTCTTTTAACAGCAATGGGAACGGTACAACCCGTGTATGTGGGCGGGTAGGAGTCGTCCCTGGATTTGGGTTAATTTCCGCCTCGAGGCCGGGAAGCGATTATCATGTGTTTTAATGTCAAAGACACTTTCCCATCAAAGAATTCACAAAATCGTCTGTCGTCTTTCACGGTGAAATTCTCGTAAGTTTAAAATATACGGAAAATAACAGACTTGAAAATAGTCCAGAAGAAAGAACGCATCCTCTGGCTAAGAAAAAATTTTTTTTTCGGAAATGATTTAAAAATACAGCCACTTAACAACTTACCTGTCTAACGACCCCAAACTGTAAACAATTTTTCTCTAAAATTTTTTTTTCGGAAATGATTTATAAACACAGCCACTTAACGACTTACCAGTCTAACGACCCCGACTGTAAAATCTCATAAAATAAGATAATTGAAAACAACGATCATTCAGTTTTATACGTTGTACGAAAATTTTAATCGTAATTATTTTCTTTTTCTTCAAAATTAATCAAAATACATAGAATGAATAATTTAAGTAGAAAAAAATTGTACTGTATTTACACTAGAGGAAGCAAAGTAGTGGACAGAACGGCTGACTTTCAAATTTGTTTTATTAAATTTACTGTTCAGTACGCTAGTGTAAACAAATTATATTACAAACAGTGCAAAAGTGACATTAAAGTTATCTCAAAACTGGTGAACACAAATCAATTACACATGTAAAATGCCTGAAATAGCGGTCATGTATAACTTCTCACTTAGCGACCATCTCGTTTAACGACCATCTCGTTTAACGACCATATCGTTTAACGACCAAATCGTTGGAATGGAACCCGGTAGTTAAGTGAGTAGTGGCTCTCTATTGAAAACATTTGAAATCTACATGCAAAGATAATCTTTATATCGACGTTTCTTTTTAATTTTATTGAAGATTATTTATTATAGAAATGCATGTTGGACCGCTAATATACTGCCGTAGCCAAGTATTGAACTCACAATTCTTTGGGTCAAGTCACGGAATCCAAACCGACGCTTTTATCCACAGGGCTATGGTGAACAAAAAAAATTGGAGAGTTGAGTTAAAGGGAGATAACCGAGACATCAGGAAGAGTCATGGAACTAGAACAATCTAACCCGGTGGACGAAATAAAAAGTTCAGTTTGAAATGCCAATCACCTGAAGGCCGGAATGTATAACGACCGAAACATCGTGAAAATGACATTGAAGATGAGGACAACAGTCCGAACAACGTAAATAATGTTAAATATACATCATACTTATTATAAAACCCAGGTTGTTTGTGTGTCTGTACGTTTATATATTGAATCGGATTTCCTACATTTTTCAACCGATTTCAACAAAACTTCACAGAACTACGTAAAATTACCTTGCGGTGGTTCTGACAGTGCCAAAAATTGAAAAAACACAATTGTTTTTGCATTAAATCAATTTGAAAACACGATTAAGAGGCATCGCGAGAATGAAAGGGAGACAACTCATATCGAGTTATACTTATTATAAAACCCAGGATGTTTGTGTGTGTGTGTTCGTTTATATATGGGATCGGATTTCCTACATTTTTCAACCGATTTCAACAAAACTTCCCTTTTTTTTTTTTGGCAGGTCGTGTTTCTTATTGTCTTGCACACTTTTTTCTTTATTTTTACATTCAGAATGCTTTAAAAATTCCATTTACAAGACAATTGTTTATAATAAAATTCTATTCAATCGGTAAAGTCATAACGATTGAAAACAATGCTTTTGTTTGAGTTTGGGTTGGACCAATTCGTAAAAAAAGCAAAAAGCAAAAAGCAAAAAACAAAACAAAACAAAACAAAAAAAAAACTAATTAAGACATGCGTGTCCGTCAACCTTAAAAAATAATCTTTGTCAATTTTATTTTTCAGTCTTTATGATGGTCGATACTTGATCTATCTCTTACTGTTACATCCCCAGGCAACGCCGGGCTCTACTGCTAGTATAAATATATATGTTATATAGTCACTTTTGATAGCATGGGTTTGGTTTTCTTTCTCCTTAATGGCCTATAAAGGGTTATTTAAGGCCAGATAAAGCTTTTGAGTCGTAGTTGTTTTGGGTATAGATTGATATTATATGTGGATCAGTGATAATTTTGGGTACAAGTTAGTTTGTGAACGTTTATTTTTCTTTTTAATTCGTTATCAGAGATGCTGGTTTCTAATACAAGTCATTTTGTATTCAGTTTCTGAAGTAGAGTTTGCATTGGTATTTTTAATCGAGATCTTTATGAAGTCTGAAGGTTTCTTTTTTCTTTTTGTTTCAGTTTTCAAAATATATTAAAAGGTTTTATGTAATTTTGTTGGGAGTTTTTATAGACTTAACGGCCATATCACGTTGAAACACCGGCTCTCATACACTCGGTTAAGCAATATCGAGTCGGGTCAGTACCTAGATAGGTGATCGCTTGAAAATATCAGATGCTTTAAGCTTGGATTTGTGGGTAGTGTAATGGATAACGGCCCAGAATTGGAAATCGGAGAGCCGAGTTCGAATCCCAATCGAGTTCTTTATCTTCACTTACCTTTGTGAAAGGCATGGATTCACCTCTTCCCCCATTCCAGCTATGGCTTAATTAGCGGGATTTATATTAATAAAATCATTATTATCTCCCTCTCCAAATTCTTACAATCTAAAAATAACCTGCAAAAGCATAAAAACAAATTAATATAATTTTATATTTTGATAAGTTTTAATTCTTTTAAGAATTAAGGACATTGTTTGTATCTCTTTCTTCACGCTGTATGTAAATAGGTAAGACGATGAAATTAGGCTTGACTGATCATGTACGGAGGGAAAAATATGGTCAACAACCCTTGTGGAAGAATACTGGAAACTCAGACGTCTGAAAGAATCAGCATATATGCTAAGTTATAGCGGCCTCCTCAGTAGATCTGGCATAGAAATAAATACTATAATAATGTTATTAATAAATAAGAGAAATGACAGCAAAGATTCAGAAACAACAGCAGCAGCAGTAAGAAAAGGGAAGGGGCGGTGAATGAAGTTAAGCGACACAGTAATAGTAGTGTCAGCAGCAGGCAGGCAAGAAGAGTATTAAATTTAAGTTCTAAGTTCAAAATTGTCTCACGTGACAATAAATTAATGCAGTAATTCCCAACCGCCGTGTCTCGGCATACTAGTGTGTCGCGCGATCCTCTTAAGTGTGCCGTGAAATATTGTCAGGGCATACATATTAGGTTGGTGCAAAAATAATGACGTAATAATGTCGTTTTTTGACGTATTTTTAAGGTCAAAAAACGACATTATTACGTCATTATTTTTGCACCAACCTAATACATATGTATGTGTGGAAGTAGTAATGGCACAGCGTTAATATTTGAATAAATGAATAAGTATTAAACTTTTTATCCCACATTAGCTAAAAAGGATTTATCAGTTTTATTGCAATTCTCTACTTCTTATTTATGTGAATTAGGCTTCTCAGCCCTAAATGACATCAAAAGTAAGAAGCGGAAAGACTAGGCTCAAGTGAAGAAGTAATGAGGGTTTGCTTAACGCACATTCGACCAAACATTGAAGAAATCTTGAAAAAACAATTATTTCACATGAAATAAACTGCACAAATAGTTGAATAGAAACATTGAAATAAAGTAAATTGATATGTGTGTTTGTATTTTTTTAAATCTATGTTTTTATTTCATAACATTTAAATGTATAGCCTTTAAAAATTTTGCTAAGTGTGCCGTGATATTTTCCTTTATTCCTAGGTGGGCCGTTGCTTAAAAAGATTGAGAAATACTGACTTAGTCATAGATGGAATAAGAATAATACTAAACAAAAAAATCAATATTCTCTAGCAAGAAGTAAGATAAACCTTTCCAAAACAGTAACTATGATCTTGAATTGGTATGAAAGCAGTGATGGCACCTACCCTGAATCCATCATAAAAATCCAGAATGTGAAATTAATAAAGACTATACACTATAAATACATTGGTATATGGATCAGTTATAACAATTTTGAATAGAAATGTTGAAATAATATAAGTTCATATTTGTGTGTATATATATATATTTTTAAATCTATTGTTTTATTTTATAACATTTAAATGTATACCCTTTAAAAATTTTCTGCCGAGATATTTTCATTGGCGCCTAGGTGTGCCGTTGCTTAAAAGGGTTGAGAAATTAGTGGGTTAAAGTGTTAGTTCGTGAATTTGGTGACATATTAATTGTGAGTTCAATCCTTGGGCTAGGCAGTACAGTATTAGACACAGTGGAAACAAAGTGAGTAATACCTGAGCAGTACGAAATACCGCAGTCGGGATCACAGTCATTGTGAACTACTCGATGCTTTCATTAACTGCATATTGTATAACGGTGCTTTGCCAGGACTACACCGTTTTTTTTTTCTAAAATCAGAGTTATCCTTCTTCTAGAATGGTTGCCATCCAAGACTGAAGAGACCTGTAAGCTCTGCTATTTAATTCACAGTTTAGTGTACATGGATATTTGTACATAAGTAAATGAAGCGGAGTCGACTGAAATTCGAAATCGGATCTCCGAGTCGCTAACAGTTACATCTTAAGTACTAGGTATTTACTCTGTCTCTACTCTAAGACGAGTTGTGACACAAGGTCTTTTTAAGATGGAGACCCGAGCGCGTACACCGGGCCGAGAAACAAAAATCTCCCGCAGCCCCAACAACCGTCGCTTGCGCTGGCCTCGGTGCGAGCACTGATCTCGGTGCGAGCACTGATCTCTCTCTCTCTCTCTGGTGCAATGAGAGGGCGCGGCAGCTGTCCCCAGAGCTGGGCACCTCTCAGTATAATTTCCTCAGTTGCGACTCTGTTCTTTGACGGAGTTGCCCCTGAGTGCACTCTGCCCAAAGACAGAGACGCACATTCTACATACTAATTAAGAACACGAGATCTCCCTAGGCATAGGCAGTGGAAGGCTGATAATCTATTCTGAGGCATTAAATAAAGGACTCAGTTCGAAATAAACGGACTCCCCACAATTATTGTATGTTAATATATTTGGAAAATATGTTTGAGGGTTCACATTCGATAAACATCGAGTAATAGAAACACTCAGGAAAATATCCTATCATTTTTTATGGGACGTGTAAACTAGCTTGTAAATAAAAGATGTTTTCATTTTTTTTTAACTTGTAATGACATAATTCTCACTGGTAAGCAATTAGTGTTGCAGAAGACAAAAATAGCATCGACATTTATCACCAACGGCGACAGAAATCTTGACGTATGTTTTCCTTTTTACAGATTAGAGACGATAATCTAAAGAACGAATATATTATACTTTTTTTAATTTTGAAATAAAAGCGCAAAATGTTCTTTAGTAAGCATCTATAAAGCACGAAAGTTAAAATAAAGATTATTTGTATATCAATTTTTACTAAATATAAATTTATAAAAACGCGATATATATATATATATATATATATATATATATATATATATATATATGTATATATATATATATGTATATATGTATATATGTATCTATGTATATATATATATATGTATCTATGTATATATGTATCTATGTATATATGTATCTATCTATATATATATATATATATATATGAAGAAAAATATGGAAAAACAAAAATCCGAATATACAAGTATGCTGTTTTAATATTCGGATTTTTGTTTTTCCATATTTTTCTTCATACTGTCGGATCTATATCCACATATTTGCTCTTATATATATATATATATATATATATATATATATATATATATATATATATATATAGGTTAATGGTTAGAATTGAATCAGACCAGGAAACAGTAGTATTAAAAAGTGCTCAATACACACCTGGAAAAACAGAATTAAATTAGGAGGTCAGTTGAATCTGCTACCTTGGTTTCAAATTCACGCTATCCCCTGGCGATTTTTATCAAATGACTACCTAACGCATTTTTAAAAATAAAAAACAAACTAAAGAACGCTGCACACACACACACATATATATATATATATATATATATATATATATATATATATATATATATATATATATACCTCCAAAGATTGGCAGAAAATGAGCATACATGATGAAAAAATGCCCCAAACTTTTATTGTCAATGTATCTATTTTATAAACAAGAGGAAAGACCAAATGATTTTCGATTAGTAATTTATATTTTTTTTTCTTCGTTTTTAGAAGCTTCGAATTTTTGGTTAGAATTTTCGTTTTTTCTTGCGTCAGTGGTGGATCATAAATTAGCATGAGAAATTTTAGTATCTTTTCCGACGCCCCTTAACCTCAGTGATCAAATGAAAACCAGTGTTTTCAGCGTGACCGTAGGTAGTTAATACAGGAAACAAGGAAATTGGATACAGATTGCGCTAGTGATAGTTTTGTTCAATACCGTAGATGCTAGAAAAATATTTAACCTCATAACTCGGGTCATTAAATAGCCTAGTCAGATTTAGACTCGCATACGGATGTCGGGCATGGCGTACAACACATTTAGAAGTATTAAGTTTCATCTATATACAACTGTTTTCTCAGATAGATAATTAAAAATGGATTTAAACGAATGAATCCTTTAAGTCAGAGTTTTGTCCAAACCGCCAACTTAACACTAATTGTCTATATCTCTGAGATGAGGTATTATAATTACTTACATTATTTACATTATTAGGACTGTTATCCTCATCTTCATTGCCATATTCACAACGTTTCAACCGTTGTACGCTCCGACCTTCTTCAGGTAATTGGAATTTCGAACCGAACTCTTTATTTCGTCCACCGGGGTAGATTGTTCTAGTTCCAAGTACCATGCCTCTTCTGGATGCCTCTGATATTTCCCTTTAACTCAACGCTTCAAGTTTGGTTCACCACTGCCGTGGCCTGGTATTGAACTCACAACTCTTTGGGTGTAGTCAATGGATCTAACCAACGTCTTTATTCACTGGGCCATGTGTCTTCAAGGAGTTAAAGGGAAATAACTGAGGTATCCAGGAGAGGTATGATACGTGGAACTAGAACAAACTACTCCGGTGGACGAAATAAAGGGTTCGTTTCGAAATTCCAATCACCTGAAGAAGGCCGGAAGGTACAACGGCCGAAACGTTGTGAATATGGTAATGAAGATGAGGGTAACAGTCCGAATAATGTAAATTATGTAAGTTAACACTAATTATCTAATTAATTTGTAGAGAAAGTGGCGGAAAAATACCAATTGGTGTTAATCGACTTACAATGCGGCGATTTTTTAAATCAAAATTTAATTCTGTATCTACTGTTGATTTCTACAAGTAATGTGTTTTGCCAGTCGGAAAATATAAAGGCCTATTGAATAATGCGAACATGATGGTATAATTGTTTGAAAGTACATATGCTTGTCAACAACCTTGTTGGAAAATGAAATATACTAAAAGTTGTTTAAGACCAAATTTTGGTGATGACCACCTGCATGCTGTTTTGCTCCCGTCATCGACAAATATTTCACCTGATGTGGAGAAGTTATCGAACGATAAGTAGAAACAAATGTCGCGTGAAATTATTCGCCATTTCTGACTGTATTTACTGTTTGTCGTAAGGAATCTGTATTTTTTGTTGATTGTGTTAGTTGTTATCCTGTTATTTCTGCAGTAAAACAAGGAACTTTGTTTAAATAATATAACATTAACTTCGTTGTTCTTTTTTTTAAACCTCCAGAACGAGGCAGCCTTCTGGACGGAGTGGTCGGAGGTCGAGACAATTTATTATAATACATTTGATATAATGGCCCTCCTCGGAGACACTGCTTAGCTTTCTGGTACACTCTCTCCAAAAGGTTGCCGACCTCTGCGTTAGGTCTTAACAAAGAGTCTTTCATCAAATCTTATGGCTGGTGCTACAGGATCATAAACAAAGAACTTTACGAAATAAAAAAAATTAAAAATTCACTTGAAGATTTTCAAGAGTAGAAAAAACTAAAATCGGTAATTAGAATGAAAAACAAAATCATATAATCAAGATGTTAACTTTCTACGCTACTTTAAACAAAAATTAGGAAGGAAGGAAACTCCAATCAATACACGAAAGAACGATAACAGTTAGTGAACTTTAGAAGTATATTTTCCTGAAAAAAACTCTTTTAAGTGAAAGATTTATGAATTTTAACCAATAGTAACACTAACTGTTCGATCAATGAATGCCTACTGTTACCTTATAAGGAAACGGTTAATCTCACTATTACCATTATATATCCTATAATATCACATTATATGATTATACCACTTTATACACTTTCTCAGATCAATGGCAAAAATTTCCCATATACCTCGAGTACACAGTGTTGGGCTTGTCTACCTCCTTAGATGAAACTCTGCTTGGAGGCATAGCCTCGTCTAGGTTCCTCTCTGCCCGAAGGCAGAAAGTTCAATGAGTATGTCGCGAGCTTGGCAGCGAACTGCCTAACTCCGATGCGACTACTGGTATTTACCGGTTACCCAACTGCAGACGAGACGCGACATAAGGTCAAGTTTATTGTGGGGAACCCGAGCGTTTCCACCGGGGTCACTGGCCCAAATCCCCCTCCCTCCTGCCAAAGCGGGCTCGGGTACAGAACTGGTCTGTTTTTCTCGGCCGAGTCTCTATCCGAAGATAGAGCTCGACTGAGTCATCCTCCGCCCGAAGACAATGGTCTTGTCTTGTTGCGAGCCTGGTAGCGAACTGACTGACTCTGATGCAACTACTGGTATTTAGCGGTCAGCCAACTGCGGACGAGATGCGACACATGATCAAGTTTACTGTGGGGAACCAGAGCGTTTCCACCCGGGTCACACCCTCATATATATATATATATATATATATATATATATATATATATATATATATATATATATATATATACTCCCTCTTAATATTGTTGTTTTTATCGATGGGTTATTAACCCATTAAAGGTTATTTAAATCCAGAAAATTCTTTTAGATTGTGATAACTTTTTTTTTAGCCAATAACGGTTTTAGTGATCCAAATCTTACTAATTAACCCATACTTGGGGGAGAAGAGATTGATTCATACCATTCCCCCAAGGCGCGTAAATGAATATAACGAACTCTACATGAATTGGAACTCGGCTCTCAGATTAACAATTACAAACCATTATCCATTACACCACTGGCACATCTATCCTGATATTCCCATGCGGTCGCCCTTCTAGGTACTGACCAGGCTTGTCGTTGATTAACTTCGGTAATCATACGGGAACCAATGTTTCAATGTGATATGGGCGTAAACCTCCCAAATCGAAGCGTATATAGACCCAGAGCTACGTGATGAAAAAACAACACACACACACATTCTGTTTAAACATTATTATTTTCATAGATATAATTTATTTAAGTAAATGCAATCTTCGCTTCTTTGTGGCTGAATGGTTAACAGCACATCAGATAAATTGATGGTTCCCATTGGGGTTACAGGCTCTATTCCTGTTAGCGAAGCATATATTTTCTACGAAATTTCTCGAACATTCAGGTCGGTAAATGTAATTGATACAGTTTAATTAAAAAAAGCATTGCATTTTTCTTAAATAAATTATATCGATAAAACGATAAAAATGATAACGTATAAAGAGAAAATATATTAAAATAATTGTCGAACTAAATCGATTTCATAATATATATATATATATATATATATATAACGGTAAAAGACACAGCTAAGTTTGAGAAATTTTTCACACACACACACATATATATATATACTAGCAATATAACCCTGTTGCGTTCTCAATCTTACAAGGAAGGAACCTCTTCCATGGAGCGTCATAATAATAATATACGATAATTTTTATTTATAATATAATTTTCTTTTATATTTCTAATAATCTTTTGCGTTAGATTTCATCTCTGAATTGATTGTAGGCTGTTTTTTACAGTCATTAAATTTTGCCTTTGATTTTTGCGCAAAGTCTAAAAAAACAGTTTTTTTCGATTTTTCACGTTCAAGGTTGTAATTCATCGAAATCGGATGAAAACTGTGGAAATGCATAAACAACATCCGATCACACACACATACATATACACATACATTTTGAGAATTATATATATATATATATATATATATATATATATATACTCTAAGCAATCGCAGAAGTCACATAATTATATGATTCGGGTATTAACTCCACCCCCAATATCTGACTACTTGAATCCTCTGCGGCACTGGTAGTCTCCAATTATTTTGACTATTGCTTAGGATAAAAAGAAAAGGCAATGTATTTGAAGATTCAAAAAACTACTTCCTAAGTGTCGTTTGAAAGCTAACCACATAATGGTTTAAATTGGTCTAATTCACTGGAAAGTTACGAGTCTGGTGCGAGAATAGTTCGAAGTGCTCACAGAAAGAGGCACCGGATATGACGTCCATGGGGTAAAGAAGGTGTACATTCTCATCCAGGAAAAGTTTCAACAGTCACTCCGGATTGTTTTTAAAATGGTCCAAATGAGAAACGAATTTACAGGAAACAAAGTTAACCAAATAAAATGTGGTTAGTAATTTTTTAAGTGGCTTTAGAAAAATGAAGCCAACTTTTTTAACATCACCGCAAAAAAGCAGAGGCAAAAAAGCCATGAGCATGTCTACCATTATTTCCTGCCAATAAAAACTCCCATATTTCTTCTTATTATCAAAGAAAGATTGTTTGAATCGTTTTCTACGGGTTATCAACCCTTTGCAGATTATTTAAAGCCAAAAATATTTTTGATTGTAAGAATATTTTTGTGAGATAGTAATGGCTTTAGTGATACAAATCTTACTAATTAACCCATAGTTAGGGAGAGAAGACGTGGATTCATGCCTTTCCCAAGAGTATTTGAAAACTTGGAATCAAGAGTATTTGAAAACTTGGAATTGGAATTCGCTCTCTAATTGACAATTCCGAACCATTATCCCCCACACCACCCACACAAACAAGCTTATAACACCTCATATTCCGAAACGGTCACCCATCTAGGTTTTTTTTTTGTTTGTTTTTTTTTGTTTTTTTTTGTTTTGTTTAGCGGCATACCAACTTCTTGTGGGTCATTTAATGCCAAAATTTAATTTTCTTGGGAGCATTAGTAATTTATTTGAAAAAATATTTAGAAAGTATTGCTAGTATTTTCATTTTACAAAAATCTATATTTTGTAATTTTTTTTCTTACAGAGATGTATTGCTGATAATTTTTTTACTATGAAAATGTATTGCTGATACTTTTACTATAATTTTTTTTATACTTTCATAGTGTTTTGACCTCTGTTTGGGGGTTAGCTATTTGCTCATATCTGGAACCATTATAGGTGATATCATCCCAGCTTAGGATGGACCTGAGAACAACAGCAACTAAGAGGTGGTTCCATGCTCTTCAAAACCTCCCGATCAGAGGCCTTGCTACCGGATGTAGTTTATCGTCATACCCAGGGTGGACCCATTTAGAAGTACTGACGATGCTTAACTTCGGCGATCGCATGAGAACCGGTATCAATATTTCTACTTTTGGTATATTTTTATAAATAACTTTTTAACCATGAATCCAAGAATTGAAGTGATAATGTTGTGATGGTATGGTGGTTTCTTATGCTTAATCGTTTGACGAGACATCTCCAAACCAGAGATATATTTTAACCTGATGTTTATTCGACAACATGAAAATATCTTCAAAGGTCCACATTCCGAAATTTTATCTTAAAGCAAATATTAAATCATTGTTTAGGACATTCAGTTATTTTATCCCAAATAGACATTCACTCGGGAAATCTGCAGTTTTAACTTCACACGGGGCGGAGAAACTATTGGTATAAAAGCGGGCTTCTAAGCCTTAAGTGACGCGTGGAGACAGAAGAGAAAATTATGCTACAGTCTGGCCAGAGTGTCAGCTTGCTTGATGGCAAGTGGGTCGCTGATGGAGTGGAACCCGTATATCAAATAAAATATAAGAAACAAACGCAGGCAACTGTTTTAGTAATAAAAAGGAATAAGTAATCTGCACACTATCAGTTACTCAAATCCAATGTGAGAGGACATTTTCAAAGCTAAAGATCATAAAGACAAGGTTAAGAAATTCGCTGTCTGAGTAGGATTTGGAATCTTAATGTTGCTATCCATTGAAAATGGATTGTTAGATGAATTGGATACAGAAGCAATAGGGAGATTTATCTAGTTGACATAAACGATTGCTCTTGATACAGTGGACTGGATGCAATGCTCTATTGTGCTTTTGAACTATCTGTTAATATGTAAATTGTGCTGTAAACTATTTAAAAATATCAATCAATTACTTAAAATTAAAAGAAAATACATAAAAATTCCAATTATAACGCTCTGTATTTAGATTTAGTATCCCATGTATACTGTATGCACTCTCTTTTTGCACAAGAGTATACTCAAGGGAGATTAATCACTTGATATTGTATTCTTCTTTTAATCATTATTATTTGTGGAATGCTTACCGAGCGACCTTTCTCTAGTCCCGTTGTCTTTAGCGATATTAATAATGAAAGAGACTGCCTCTGCCACGTTTTATCTTCCGGGCTGGAAGCTGTGCCAAAATAAGAAGGTATGCCAGTACTTTTTCCTGGTTGATTATCTTTCTTTTTCTCTCTCTTAATTTTAGTTTCCAATTCTTACAGTTCGTTTTTTTTTCTCTCCCGACAACTTCGCAATGTTGACAGTCAGCCAAAACACAGTTTAATGGCACGATTTCAACATGGCGCTTCGAAGTCAACGTCAACCACGGAAAGTAAACTTGTCAGAAAGGAAAAGAACGAATGAATGATATTTTCTAAAACTTATTCATTTTATATATTGTGTTTGTTTTTTTTTAAATTTTGGTAGAACTTTAGAATTGGCACTGTGACCAGATATAATCATTTTCTTTTTACTTATTTTTTTCATCTTTAAGAAATCACGGATATAATTTTTCGGTGCCGCTTTAGCGTGTGTCCTACAGATCTGTTTCTGCTTTAGTGTGGATCGTACCGCCTTATTCATATCCTACATTATTAAGGCATTGAAAACTTTGACTTTTTTCTCAATGTGTTAAAAGAGATTCAGAATGTTTTAAAGGATTCAAATATCTTGTTTTATGACTTTTTAATCAAATTTCTTATTTTATATTTTTATTTTAAATTTTATAATACAACAGTAAATGGCATCTCTCCTTCCGTTTTTGCTTTTCCCCTTACCTTAGATAATGTAGGATACAAATGTGGTGTTAGGATACACTGATCGGTAGGAAACACGCTAAAGCGGCACCATTTTTTTTTAAATTTTAAAATTGCTATGTAAATTGATCTCTCCTACTCAAGACAAAATCGAATATGCTTATACCACGTGACTTCCTCCTCCTCCTCGTTTCCAATCAGCTACGAAATAGCATTTAATCATTTATTTCTATTTTTCAAAACTTTTTGTCATCTATTACTACTATCGATTAAGCACTCCAGAACAGGTATTTAAAACAAAAAGGTAAATTTTTACTATTACACCGTCTTATTGACCTAATGCGCATGCTCAATTCCGCCCTTACTTCACCGTCATTATTCTTACTTCGTGCGAAAGGCTATGCGAGGGAGTTACAAAATATATTAAGCCCAAGCCCCCAGAGTGGGAGAAGCACCCCCCCCCCCCAACAGGCAGTAGCTCTCCTTCGGAAGGGAGATGGCTTTATTGTCCGGTGACTGAGTTGTCACCAAAAGGGAAATGCCAAGGTGGCTTGGGCAATTTTTCCACGGTATTGACGTTAAACCAACCTTAAAACTTGAACTTGTGACACATTCGGTAGCGACGTTGGGGCGCTGAAGAATACCCTTACTTCACCGTCATTGGCCAGTTGGACTACTTAAAGAGCATAAAATAATAGTCGGGTATAAGACGGGCGTAATAGCAAAATAAGACAAAAAATATATTCTCTTTTTAATTTTATGAGTGAAGGTTTTAGTTTGCGATGTAAATTCGCAAGAAGAATCATAAAATAAACAACCAAAGTAACAAAATTAATAAAATAGAATACAGTATTTAAACCGTTCCAATTGTTGTCCTCATCTTTAATCCTGTATTCATGACGTTTCGGCCGTTGTACGCTCCAGCCTTCTTCAGGTGATATACGTTGCAATTTCGAACCTAACCCTTTATTTAGTCCACAGGGTTATTGCATTAATTCCACATGCTACATGGTTTCCCTTTCAGATTACCCACCTCGAGTCTAATGCACATTTCAATCTTTCTCTGTCACGCTTCCATATACTGCTGGAAGGATTCTTCTTGGATGCCGCTCAGCTCCGTCGTTACAACCCTCTTGATGGCCTCCACGCCTTCAAAACGCGTCTCCTTGATACTCCTCTTGAGATTCGGGAAAAGAAAAAAGTCACATGGAGCAAGATCAGATTAATATGGAGGTTGTTCCAGTACGGCAATGTTCTTCTCGGCCAGAAACTGCCGGATGCTCAAGGTATTGTGAGCAGAGGCATTGTCGCGGTGAAGCAGCCACGATTTGTCCTGACACATCTCTTGTCTCATTCACCGACGAGGCAAACGCCACAGGATCTCTTTGTAGACTTGTTGATTGATCGCCTGGCCCTGTGGCAAGAACTCAGTATGGACGATGCCCATTGCTTGCTCAGCATACCCAGTCCCGTTACTTTTCAGACAGGTTTCGTATTAATTTAGTATCAACTTTTCTTGATCTTATCGCGTTTTACTATAACATAATAAACTTTACACCAGTGTAATCCTTGCGTTGTCATGTAGGAAAACAACATTTTTCCTATTGACAAACGCATGGAGTTTTTATCGACTAAACTTTGGAAGCGTTCCAGGATGCACGGTGGAGTAATGGATAGCGGCTCGTATTTAGAAATCGGAGAACCGAGTTCAAATTCCAGTCTAGTTCTTTACATTCACTTACGTGCTAAGAAATCCATCTATTCTCTCATCAGGTATGGAAAACCTGTAGGAAATAACAGGACAGACTGGGTCCTATAGCCTTGGGTGGCCTGTCTAGGAGAAGAACAACCTTAAATTAAAAAAAAAAGAGGACCTAGTGTGGACGACCCACACAATATATTCCGTGGTCTTCGACTGTCGGTCATCAGCTGGGAGAGGAGATGAGTGACGCCTACTGAAAGAACCATGAGAAAGAAGTATCGAAATCTGTTTCTTCTGACTTCAGGTAACCCCGCCCGACGGATTGATATATAAATGCGTATTTAGTGTTTTATTGCGTTTTTAAAACTCTAAATGAACAATATCCGACCATCCTAACGTTATCCTTCTTCCATGGAGTTCAGTTTTTCTTTCTTTCATGGAGTTCAGTTTTTCTTTCTTCGATGGAGTTTAGTTTTTCTTTCTTCCATGGAGTTTAGTTTTTCTTTCTTCCATGGAGTTCAGTTTTTCTTTCTTCGATGGAGTTTAGTTTTTCTTTCTTTCATGGAGTTCAGTTTTTCTTTCTTCGATGGAGTTTAGTTTTTCTTTCTTCGATGGAGTTTAGTTTTTCTTTCTTTCATGGAGTTCAGTTTTTCTTTCTTCCATGGAGTTCAGTTTTTCTTTCTTCCATGGAGTTTAGTTTTTCTTTCTTTCATGGAGTTTAGTTTTTCTTTCTTTCATGGAGTTTAGTTTTTCTTTCTTTCATGGAGTTCAGTTTTTCTTTCTTCCATGGAGTTCAGTTTTTCTTTCTTCCATGGAGTTCAGTTTTTCTTTCTTCCATGGAGTTTAGTTTTTCTTTCTTTCATGGAGTTCAGTTTTTCTTTCTTCCATGGAGTTTAGTTTTTCTTTCTTTCATGGAGTTCAGTTTTTCTTTCTTCGATGGAGTTTAGTTTTTTGGGTTCATTTGTGAAGATTTATTCATATCCAGCCACTATTTGTGTATTAAATAACTGTCATATGGTAGTCTACACTAATTTTATTAACTACATTTGCGTTCTGGGTAAGACGATAAACTACATCCAACAGCAAGGGATTTGATCAGGAGGTTTTGCGGAGTGTGGAACCACCTCTTAATTGCTGGTGTTCCCCGGTCCACCCTGACCCTGGGTGGTAGCACCTGTTAGGGTCTCAGCTATGGGCAAATAGTTAACCCCCCAAACTGGAGTCAAAGCTCTATGAAAGTGTAAAAATAGGTTTTAATAACAGAAATACTTTGTTAAAAAATTATTACCAGCTTTACGTTTTTGGAAAAAAATGTTACCAGTAATACATTTTTGAAGAAAAATATTACCAGCAATACATTTTCGAAGAAAAAAATATTACCAGCAATAGATTTTTGAAGGAAAATATATTACCAGCAATACAATTTGAAGGTGAAAATATTACCAGCAATATCTTTTTGGAAAAAGAAAAAACATTAGTAACAATATATTTTTGGAAAAAATAATATTACCAACAATATATTTTTGGAAAAAAAGATTACCAGCAATACATTTTTGAAGGAAAAAATATTACCATAAAAATCTTGTCAGCATTAAATAACCCATTGGGGTTGATATGTCGTAAAACAAACCAAACCAAATTTATTCTTAACTGCCACGTATGATTAGCAGTTAGGGTAACTCATTTGTCCTGACAATTGGTTCGCAAAAGTAGAAATTACTTATGACACGTAGGAGGGATTGCTTCAGCTTGTCTACCAGGGATTGCTCCATCTTGTCTCTAGACGACGTGATAATGGACAGTATAAAAGGGAAAACACCCCCCACCCCGAACATGCCTAGAACACGCAGGCACAACTACAACAAAAGTTCACTCCATAACAGTTGGTGAACTCACAAGGAATATGCAAATTTTCTGAAGCGAACGCCGAGAGAAGTCTCCTTGCAGGCAGGGTGAGGTAATCCCACACACAGAACGGAAAACTTGTAGGAAATGCGGTCGTCCAGGATTTTTTTTTATGTTAAAAATCTGAACGCCCGAATTCCAAACAATAATAAAATAAAAATAAAGAAAACGTGGTCTCATGCCTATTAAATGAAGCATTCGAATTTAAAAGCATATGTACGTTAATTAAAAGAATAAAAATATTCTTTCGTTAGGTTAAAATTTTGCATTAGTTGGTCCAAAGAAGAAGAAAAAACTGCGAATTACAAAAAACTTTGATCCTCAGCGTTGTAGATGATTCATTTGAAGTTGCTGGCGGGAAGAAGCTATGTAGCCACGTCTTCTCTTGTGTCTGAACGGCTTGGAGTCAGTCGCATCTCTGTCCCTGATAGTCGAAATCTGTGAGGTTTTATAACAGTTTTTTTTCACGAAAGTAGGATCGAGAAAATTAAGGTTTTTAGTTTTTCTCTGATTGGTCAAATATTTCATATGGTGATATTAATTTCTAACCAATAGACACTTTGATTTAAATGACGTGTGTTGTATTGTGGAATTTTTTTGGCATGTTTGTAAATATTGTCTGTTATTGGTTAGAAAATAAAGTTTGGTCACGTTTTAACATGATATGTATGTAGGTATGTAATTGTGTTAGAAATAGGATTTATTTTCTATAAGCTTTGGTCGAAGAGTGCGGTCTGCAGCATATTTATGTGAACATATCCGTGCGTTTGCTTTAAATATTATGTAATTTTTGTGTTTGAAAGGATAAGGTAAACTATGTAATACAAAAATTGTAAACTATGTAATACAAAATTCTTATTTTTTGTCAATAGGAACAGGGTAAAAATTTGAAGAACCAGTGCGTATTATACATGGGAATTTGTTTTCAAAATTTCGTAGCCTTGTAACGGAAAGTGATAAGAATGTAATGGATGTAGTTGAAACACATTCAACATATGAATTCTACAAGTGTAGGGTTATATATATATATATATATATATATATATATATATATATATATATATATATATAAGAACAACATAGGTCACAAGAAAAGGAAAAAACAAAAATTATATTTACGTCTATACAGATAGATCAAATAAGGGGAAAATAAAATTTATGCACTTAGCTGGAGCGCATGCGCGTATGTGTGCTGCACCATGAGGTTGTGTGACATTAAGAAGTTGGTTTACCTGGGAAAAGAAATCTACTGGACTCATTTTCTACCTATCACATCTTATGACTCAGTGAGCAAAAGAGAGAGGGTGAGAGAGAGTGACGGAGTGCTATAGTCCGGAGTAGAAAGCCACTTAGCGTCGTTAAGCGAAGTCTATTGGCAGACAAGGTGGGGTAATCCTACAGTTAAGCTTGCATGTTTATACAATAATTACGATATTATGCGTCATCTACTGTCTGTCATATCAGCCCATTACTTTCCTTCTATTTTTGTTTTCATCATTTCTTTCCCCTCTTTTTTTTTTTTTTTAGAGAATTTAGCACTAACTATTATAGTTTTGAAAGAAGGCTGACAAGTTCCGTTCATATTTTTTTCTTTACTGACATTGTTTTCTTTAGTTTTTCTCTTCGCAACTCTTGTCCATGTTCACCCGAAATTCTAAGCCAAATGCATTCACAGATAATAGGAATTTTTTTTAGCATTCTTAAGTTGGTCTTATTATTAAATATCAACAATAGTTACGCAGACATTTGCTCAAACAGAAGCTAATGATTACATACAGTGGGCGGATTCAGGATCTTGTGTAGGGTGGAGTCCAAATTGAAAAATTTATCGAGAGCAAAATTTATATCATGGCGGGATCGTGGGCACTGTCGGTAAGTAAAGTCATTTTTCACTAACATTTGTGTTGTAAGTTTTTAGATCTATTATTATTGCTATTAGGTTGGTGCAAAAATAATGGCGTTTTTTGACGTATTTTTTAACATCAAAAACGTCATTATTTTTGCACCAATCTAATAAAAGAATAATGATACATTTATAAAGAATAAGACATGTATCGAAACGTTAGTAATTAGTCAGAATTAATATAGTAAATAAATTTCGTTTAATAAAGTTGTTACAGGGACAACGCCACAAATTAAAAAGTCAAGGGTACTTAATCTGATGCTAACAGTGAGAGGGCTTCTTTAAAGTCAGCAGTCTTAAAGATTCCTGATTCTATATTTTTCGGATTCTCTTATGAAATGAATATTCTTTAGATGTATGATTCCACTGCAAAAATTTTTGTTTTTAAATGCACAATTCTTTTGCTTTTCACTTGTACTGATTTTCTGGAATGAGTCTCATAGACTTTTTAAACATATACAGCGTACATAATTTAGATATTTTAGGAGCTAATGTTTTGAAAAAACAAAACAAAAAAAAAACGGAAGATGAAGTTATCCTATTTATTTTGAAAGTTAATGGCACTGACACTTTTGGATAGGTATTTCTAAAATTTGCTAAAACATATGTGATTAAAAATATCCCAACCATAATAAAAATAAAAACTTTATCATCAAAATTTTTGTATCATTATTATGAGGAAAGATCAAAGGATTTCTTTATGTAAAAATTATTTCTTTATTTTCTTTAGAACCCTGAAAATCTTGCTTATTAATCCTGTTTCTTTTTTTACGTCCAAGCGGGAAATTTGAGTGTTTCCTTCTTTGCGGTGAGAAACGCATTGAAAATTCAGATAATCGTCACATTTTCATGAAGCTTTCAAAACTTATTGCGAATGAAATGAAATTAGTTTTGAAACGTTTCATTTTTTAGATAATTTTTGCAAATTCGTTTTTTTTTTTTTTTTTTTTTTTTTAAATCTGTAACCTCAACTTTTATGAAATTTCACGAAATTTTCTTTTTCTTTTTTTTTTTTTTGTATCACATGATGTTTATATTTTGTTATAAGGACTAGTCCTCGGAGAATTTAAATCATCAAAAATCTTTTTCATGAAACAGAACCGCCAATTACAGAAAATATACCCTGAATCGTAAAATAAAAATGCAATAAAACTAAGGCATTATATAATTAGGAAAGCTTTTAATTGCTCTTATGAAAGAAATATATTTTGGATATTAACGACATCTGAAAAAAAAATAATGAATAATGAATATTTAGAAGAATTGCTTTCATTTTTTTTATTTTAATTAGAATAATTTACAAACTTTTTTAATCTTAAAATCCTGTATTAATTTGTACGTACCAAGGGATATCGTTCTTAAATTAAAACTGTATTTACTCATCATAAATGAAAAAACTCACTACAATTCAGCGACCCCTTATCAGAAAATAAGAGAAGTACTTATAATAAATTTAAAATTGATTGGTAATTTTTCAACATTTTCTCAACGAGCGCCAAAGTACGTAAAATTCAATAAAATGGTCGATTGCTTAAAATATTTGAATTTTTTAAGATTATTAATTAAGAATTCGATGCTTAAATTCAAGTTTAAATTTAATATTCACAATAAGCAAAATATTTTGGTGTATTTCAAAACGAATTTAAATTGATTGGAATTTTTTCCCTCCTTATCAGTAAAATCTGTAAATTCGTCAATATTAGCAGATTTGTTAACACAAAATAATTCTCTTCATTAAAAAAATCTTTCAAAAATATAATGTACTTTCCTCAAAAGTTATTTGAGGAAAATTAACTGACATATTGTTTAATTAATCTGAATCGAAACAAATATTACTTTTCGGTTTACTGAGGTTTCGGAAATGTAATGAGGACAGAACTGAAAAAATTACTTGACGAATGAACGCTTTATATATATATATATATATATATATATATATATATATATATATATATATATATATATATATATATATATATATATATATCGACGCCTTTCTGTAGCTAAATAGTATAGCACGCCAGATTAAATGACAGTTTCCGTATAGGAATAGAAGTTCGATTCCTGTCGGAGAACGCATATTTTCTACGAAATTTCTCAAACATTCAGGCCGGTAAATGTAATTAATACTGTTTAATTAAAAACAGAATATTTACTTAAATAAATTGTATCTATAAAAATAACCTATAAGCTGAAAATATATTAAATAATTGTCGGACTCAATCCATTTCATGATTATATATATATATATATATATATATATATATATATATATATATTTCACCCCTTAAGCGATCTTCAGACCAATATATATATATATATATATATATATATATATATATATATATATATATATATATATATATATGTGTGTATGTATGTATACGCGTATACTTAGTAAGATTTAATAAGATATCTAGAATATTCAGCCGGTAGATGAAAATAAATAGACTGTTTAAAATAAAATAATATCTACTCAAATATAGATATGCACTAAAAATAAAAGTTTAAAGTTATATATATATATATATATATATATATATATATATATATATATATATATACTTTAAAAATTAGGGGTCAGTTGAATCCGCTACCTTGGTTTCAACCTTACGGTATCCTCAGGCGATTTTTTATCAAATGACCACCTAACGTTTTTTTAAGAAGAAGAAGATGTTGTTGTTCTTGTTGTTAGTGTATTGTAAGTATATTGATGTCGGATCAATTTGTCGGATTCGAAAAATATTGATTTAAAAAAAAAAAAAATTCTGAAGGAGATTCTGTTCAAAATATAGTATCAAATCGACCTCGATCTTTTAGAGGTATCCCTATTTTGTTTTTATTTATTTTATTTTATCTTGTAATTGTGCTTTTATCATTATTAGCCGTGTACTAATGATGTTGACTTTTCCCCATTTCGTAGTTGCATGATATTGTAAAATTGCCAATTAAATCCCAAAAAGTTTATTTATTTAGCTGAGCTCTTAAAGGAAAACATCAACTATGCACATGGACGAAAGCAGATAAAATACGAAAACTTGCGTGAACAATGTATAAGGCACGGCTGGACAATCATTGTTGAGACCGGATGACGAGGTTTTGTCGCCAGTTAAGGCTTCAGTATACCTGTCGTAACTCAAGTTTTCTTTTGAACGGAAAAGAGGAAATATAAGAGTCTCTTTATTCATCCAGACCACTGGACGCTATATAGGCTCTTTGCGTCTCCTACACCAAATCTACTTTATACGTTTTGAAACTCATCTCTTAGGAATCAATTGTATTTATTTTGTTTATTCGCTGTTAGAGAACATTGGTGAAAGTTCTTGTACTCAACCACAATGGTCATTAGTGTCTCTGAGTCATAAACAGCAGGCGTATCCTCTTTTGGTCGAGGAAAAGTCTTTTGGAATGTTGGGGGCGACATTATAATGTAGTGCATCCAATGAATATTAATCATTTCTTTCTTCAATGTATTTTGTTTCTGTTTTTTTTTTTATTTTAAAAGAAAAGAAAAGAAAAAACCTCTTTCCTTTATCGCTCCCCCTCTTCTCAGGACTGCAGTATATTAGACATAATCTCAGACAATATAGAAACAGCACTCTCCACCCATTCATCTGCAAACATCTTTGTTATCTGCGATTTTAATGCCCACCATGACACGTGGCTTAAACATTCTAATGTTACTGATGTAGCCGGTATTTAGACATTAAATTTTTTTCATTGCTCATTCCCTTACTCAAATCGTGGATTTCCTTACCTGATCCTCTAGCATACCCGGGCAAGAGGCTACTTGATTTATTTCTCACTTCATCTCCACTCCGAGTATCGCAACACTGTCCTCTTGGAAACTCTGTAGTGTCTATTAATATTTTGTTCCAATCATCTGTTAATTAGGAACCTCCTATTCATGAGATCTCTTTCTGTTATCAGCATGCTGATTGGGACTCGCTTCATGATTTTCTTCGAGACACTAGTTGGGCTGACATTTTTAACCTTCAAATCAAAGATTATGCTACTGAGGTTTCCTCTTGCGTCAAATCCGGTATGGATGCTTTTATCACTTCTCGGAAATATCAGATGAAACCTCAACCTTCTCCATGTTTCATATCAGCATGCTCTGCCACTATAGCCACGGGAACCACTATTTTCGGCTATACCAGCGCGACACCGCCCGTCATGACATCCGTTGCTGCTCGTAATAAATGTAAACGAGTCCCCAGGGAGCTAAGTTTTAGACATTTTGGCTCTCGTGATTACTGGCGGCTCTGTAATAGTGTATCAAATAAGTTCTCTGTTGCTCCTCACTTTAATCAAGTGTTAATATCTTCTGCTGATAAAGATAAATGTATCGCCCGTAAATTCTCCTTAAACTCTTCTCTTGACTCATCTGGAGTATCTCTGCCTAAATTCCCACCTAGAACTGAGTCTCTGTTGAGTGATATGCATATAACCCCTTCTATATTGTTCTGTTATCATTTCTAGTCTGGATACCCCCAAATCATGTGGACCTGATGGTATCTCTGTAATAGTCATTAAGCAGAGCACTCCTGAACTGGCTCGTGTCCTCTCAAAACTGAACAATGTGTCTCGCATCTACTCACTTTCCTGCCTGTTGGAAGTCCTCATCTGTTATTCCAGTTTTTAGGAACTCTGGTGAACCGCCCGACCCTTTCAACTATCTGCCTATTAGCCTTCTACCTCTTTTTTGGAAAACTCCTAAAGTCCCTAATCAAAGCATCTCACAGGGCAGTACCTTTTTTTTCAGACAAACAATATGGCTTTCTTTTCTCCATATCATCTCCTCATGTATTGACCATAATTGCGGAAAGAATCTATTAAGTTATAGATAGGCGTAGGGAAGCCTGGGCTGTAACATTGGCATGCAGTTCTTATCCACAACCTGAAACGTTACGGTTTCTCTGATCAAATTTTTGAACTGATCCAATCTTTCCTATCGAATCGTGAAATGAAAGTAATCCTGAACGGCCACTCTTCTACTTCCTTTTGTACTAATGCAGGTGTCCCCCAGGACTCCATCCTTGGTCCTATTTTGTTTTTGATTTTCATTAATGATCTTCCCGATGGAATGATCTCTCAACTTAGATTCTACGCTGATAACACAACCATTTACTTCTGTCTCGATAGTAAGTCTGATCAGTTTGCTAAGGTCAAAAAGGCAGCTGTTATCCCAAACGACCTTCTGTCTGTTGTTAACTGGGACAAGGAGAGACTTGTTAATTTTAACGCCTCCAAAACTAAATTTCTTTCTATTAAGCATCTGAGAGAATCCCCTCTGCTTTCCATCTACATATCTGATGCTAATTTCCCGGAGAGTGACTCACTGTGCCTTCTTGAGCTAACGTTCTTGGCATGAAATGGAAAGACTATATTGAATCTATTGCTAGATCAACAACTAGGAAGTTTAGTTTACTGTGTCGTGCCAGACGATTTTTATCTCCAGAATCTATCTTTCATACCTATAAGTCTATCATTCGTCTATGCTTAGAATACTACTGTCACATATGGTCCAGTGCCCCTGCTATTTATCTAGCGATCCTCGATAAAATCCAAAGAAAAATCAGCAATATTATTGGCCCTGATGTGGCGTCTCGGCTTCAGTCACTTTCCAACCACCGTAAGGTTGGCTCCCTTTGCCTTTTCTATAAATACTTTCATGATAATTCTTCCCATGATCTCTTCACTATGGTGCCTAGATTTTTTTTAATTTAAGCGCGTGACTGGCGACGAAGTTTCCCCAATTTACAGTTAAGCTGGCTAAATGTAACCGTAAATTCTATGCTAGCACTTTCTTTTCTCGCTTGTGGAACTCTTCTCCGGTTCCATGCTTTTCAACCAACTTTAATCTGCAGTAATTTAGATGCAACGTCAATCGCTATCTACTGTCCTCCTGATTACTCTCCCTCTGTTCTCGCTCCCTAGCAATTGTTCCTGTTTCTAAATCTCCCACTCCCTGTAACCTCTTGTGCCCCAGTGGATTTATTGACTTGCCTGGGGGTGAACACGATTAAAAAATAGACCATGAACAACTGGGAGAATATTTCCATCAGGGATATTTGGAAAGAGACGTTTTGTAGCCAGCGATCTCTGGTAAAACCCAAATAAACACTAATCCCCATCTCATAACAAGGATGTTGAAAACGGAAACCGAAGTTCAGCCATCTTATTCGTTAAACATTCGGCGGAGGAACAGGGGAAGCTGAATTCAGTCGACGTATTTCCATATGATTATCGACTAAACGTGTTTCCTTTTTAATTATACAATTTTTTTCTTCGGCTCTATATCTTTGTTTTTGCGTCGTAAATAGAAAAGGTTGACAAACATATAGAAAATAAGAAGTAGTTTATTACGAAGAATATGGTACACGGTTGAGAACATAGACTAATGTAATGAACAGTTAATCGTTAACACCTCTGTATTTATCCGAAACCTCCCCACAAGTCGGGATGTGGCACAAGGCAGGGTTTATACGTGGAGCTTTTCGAGCGCGTATGATCGGACAAAATTTTCCTGTAGACCCTGCATACACGGGGTTTCGTGGCTGTCTACCTCCATAGACGAGACTCTGTCCGTAGGCATAGCCTCATCTGAAGGCAGAGAGGAACTCAAATGAGAGTAACGATTAATCGTTGTCCTCGGTATTTACTCGAGACCTACCTACAAGGTGAGATGTGGCACAAGGCCGTTTTTTTTTTACGTGGGTCGTTCCGAGCCCCTAGGCTCGGCAAAAATTACCCGTAGATTCCGTAAACAGGGGATCGGGTAGCTGTCTACCTCCACAGACGAGACTCTGCCCTTCGGCTGGCCCCGTCTGGGGCTATGTCGACAAACAGAGTAACGATTAATCATTAATTCCATTCGCTTAGAGAGAGAGAGAAAGATAGAGAGAGAGAGACGTTTACATAGTCTTAGACCAGTCCATCAACAGTTTTTTTTGGTCATTGTTTTTCTTAGTTCTTAGGGAATGAATTGTTTCTTTTCTTTTTTTTTCTTTTTTCTTTTTGCTCTATCGAGACTTGGGATGGATAGAAATATTGGCTTTATGATTAATACTTACTTATTCTGTTGTACTCCGATTCCGGGCTGTCCTCTCGATTTCAGCTTTGATCAAACTGACGTTTGTTATCAAAGAAGGAAGACTGATACCGAAATCCTCGAAATGCTTCGTCATACTTTTGGTGAACATACTGTAGATCGAGAGAAAGCAAAAGAAAACCATTACACTATATTTCCCAAGAAGACATGGCAATTCACAGATAATAAAGAAAAGGATGCTGTGGTGAGTCATGATCATATATGTCCTGAAGGGTTATGTTACTTTTTTTAGAACATCTCGATTTTTCCGGCACTCGTATATTTATAATTTCATAAAACTGAGTAAAATGTATCATATAATAACTCTGAATCAGTCGCTCAAGTCCTGACCGACTGTTCGGTTGAACTCTCTTCCTTCGCGCGGGTAGGAACCCGAAAGAGGCTACGCCGAAGGGCGGATTCTCTTTCGGTGAGGTAAACCGACCCTGAACCCGTTTATACGGGTTCAATGGGAATATTTTTAGCCGAGCCCACGGGCTCGGAGAACCCACGTTAAAAAAGCCTTGTGCCACAAATGACGCCCTCGTGGGGGGGGGGTGACTGAATATCATCATATAATAACTCTGCTTGTCCTACTCTTTGTTAGTTCTTTAGTTAGCATGACCGTTATACCCTGCCAATACCTCATAAATAATAGACTATACCATTTTGATAGCATGAGAAGACAAAATACATATCAATGACGTTACTTGGTTTCAATGAGAAAATGAAAGTAGGAAAGGTAGAAGAAATATTTAAAGTTTTCTGCTAATAACCTCATAAATAATGGACTATTTTGTCTTGAACTCATAGAAAAACAAAATACATATCAGATACTGTTATTTATTGTATACAAAATACAATTGTGGCACAAGGCCGAAAAAGGGGAGGGTTTGAGGCTGGTCTTCACTATCTTATACCTATCTAATCCTATTCATGGCCCATTCACTCGTTACAATTTGTCCATTCACCACAAAAACTCGTCCATCACCAATCAATCCTCCATACACCATAATACCGCATCCTCTCAAGGGGTGCCTACAAAACGCGCCCAATGCAATAAAAATTTTAATGATGATAATTAATTATATTTACAATTCTATGATGAAAAATGAGAGGAGAGGGAATGAACTCCAAAAACAAACTAAACATAGACACAAGGTGAACTAAACATAACTGATGTTCGTAGGGCCCGTCCAACCCTCGAAATGAGAGACCGCTGTATTCTGCCTATAAATAATACATATCAGATACTATTCGGTTTCAGTGAAGAAAGAAAGAAAGAAAGAAGTGCTTAACGTAGTCTGCTAGAACCTCATAAATAATGGACTATTCCGTTTTGATCACGTGAGAAGACAAAAGACATATCAAAGACGCTACGTATTGAGTGAGAAAAATGAAAGAAGGAAGTGATGATAGAAGTGTTTAACGTCTGTTTCAATGAAGTAGAAAAAAATTGTTTTTTTTATTTGTAACTCTTTACTTTTTAAAATAAAAACCAGCATTCATATTTATGATTGTTATTGCAATATTTTCTTAAAATTGTGCCCTCTTTCAGGTTTACATAAATGATCTACCTAAGAATATACTCAGATCATTTGTAAAAATCAACGTCGATGATACGACGATATACGGACGCACCTTAAAACTCTTGACGATCAGGGATTGGCAGTTAATCTCTCTTCCGATCTAACACTAACATTCCAGTGGGTGGAAAAAATTCGCTGGTTACATTCAATACCTCGAAAACCAAACTAGTTACATTCCATCACCACCAGTCACGAGGGACAGGTGACCCCCGAAGGCGGCACCGTGCCCTGAGAGAATATTGGGCCTCAAACTCACACCTGACCTCAAGTGGAACTCTTTTATACGATCCAACACTAAAGATGCAGGTAAAATGATCGATCTCTGGACCGCTCTAGTAAGTACTTGACTCCTCATACTATTCTCTACCTTCATAACAGCCAGGTCAAACCGAAAATGCAGTCAGTCAGTTATGTGACATGCGTGATACACGCTTAGGCGATCATGTATCTTTCGATACATGACTGGCAAGGCAGATTTTCCCACAGTAGGTTGCCATTTCTTTCTGCGGTAGACCAGTTGCCATCCAAGGCTATAGAACTCGGTCAGCCCTGCTATTTACCCATAGCTGGTGGGGTGGGGGGAGAAGACAAGGATTCATACCTTTCCCAAGGGTGTTAGCACATAAGTGAATGTAATGGATTAGATAGATAGATAGATAGATAGATAGATAGATAGATAGATATTAGGTTGGTGCAAAAATATTGTCGTTTTTTGACGTTAAAAATACGCCAAAAAACGACAATATTTTTGCACCAACCTAATAGATATCAGCAGACTGTGATATATAGATGAAATAGATGTAAACAGTCCGAGATAGATCACTTATGTGCCATGCGTGATATACGCTTAGGCGATCATGTATATTTCGATACATGGCTGGCAAGGCAGATTTTTCCCACAGTAGGTTGCCATTTCTTTCTGCGGTAGACCAGTTGCCATCCAAGGCTATAGAACTCGGCCTGTCTTGCTATTTACCCATAGCTGGGGGAAAAGAAGAGGATTCATACCTTTCCCAAGGGTATTAGCACGTAAGTGAATGTAATGGATTCGACTGGAATTCGAACTCGGCTCTCCGAATGTCTCTGAGTCTTTGTTGTAGACGAACTATTTTCAACCCTGCACACACTCTCTCTCTCTCGCAGGCGGGAATGTGGCGAATCTTTCACTGCTCTATCGCTACTTCCACGGAAAGTAGTCGGAGGGACTACATTCCTTGGTTCTGCCAGGTCTAACCTTCATGGTTAAGACCTATCATGCAGCTTCCATAGCAGCAAACCATCCACATTCTCTCAAAATTCCGAACAGCTTCTTCCCGCGAATCACTGCCATGTGGAACACACTCCCAAGAGCATGTTTCCCCGATCACCACAATCTTAACGGTTAACTCTAGACTTGAACAGGTTATCTTCCCTTTCTATCCATATAAACTACTCCTTATCGTAATCCTCTACTTAGAGTTGCCCCCAGACATTGTACAGGCTGAACCTTATTGTAAAAAAAAAAAAAAAAATGCTGAAATATTTAACGATGGGGTAGGGGAAGTTTTAAAAATATTTTATTGTTGTAGAATTCCCTATGAGCTTATTCAATCATTAACTGAAGAATTATTAATCAAAAATTTCAAATAGGAAAACCGTGAAATCTTCACGGGTTAAGTGTTATCTATATTTATAATTCTCAAAATGTGTATGTATGTATGTATGTATGTATGTGTGTGTGTGTGTGTGTGTGTGATCGGATGTTGTTTATGCGTTTCCAGTTTTCATCCGATTTCGATTAATTTTTTTTTTGTTTGATAGATAATTCTTCAGTGCCGCTTTTGAGTCCAAATTGATTGGAAAAAATTACAACCTTGAAGGTGAAAAATCGAAAAAAACTGATTTTTTACACTTTGCGCAAAAATCAAATGCAAAATTTAATATCTGTAAAAAACAGCGTACAATCAATTTTTGAAATCTAACGCAAAAAAAGATTATTAGAATTATGAAAAAAATATATTATAAATAAAAATTATCGTATATTATTATTATGACGGTCCATAGAAGATGTTCATTCCTTGCAAGATTGAGAACGCAAAAACGGCACTTTCCAGGTCCACCGCTCATTCAAATTGTTACCCCCCCACCATTTGGGGATGTGCCTCGATTACACCCAGTTGTTGTTACTAATATTAATTTTCGGGTGGGTTTACTTTAAACTTAAAGTGCTCCAATTGAATGGCAAAAAATCCCAGTGATGAAACACTCGGTCAAAGACAGGTTATACTGCTAATATAAATTGTACAGTATCCTTTTTATTCGATTATTGTTAGTAATAATATTTCTTTCTTCAAAATGTAAAATCTCACGGTACGTGTTGTACTTGAAATGCAAACAAGAATTTTTCATTTTACGTGGAAATAGAAGAACATACAAAAGCACAACTTTTTAAGCGTGGGTAACAAAAGTAAATAAACAAGTCGAAACTATTTGAATTGATTAAAAGAAAAAAAAAAGAAAAAGAAAAAAGAAAAAGAAAAAAGAAATCCAACTGAGTCACTACCTTGTCCGGTAGATGGTAAAATAGAACAAAGCGCTTGAGCGAATAGAGAACTTTTTCTTTTTTCATTATTCGCTCGTAGCTGAAGTACATTTTAATGGAGAAAAACGGTAAGTCTTATTTTTGGATTAAAAAAAAATATTCGGTGGTTCTTATTCCACTCAATGTATTTTATTTTTAATACACACCATCTGCACCTTAAACTTATTTTCCATTATTTCCTTCTTTCCTTAAATTATAAACTGACACTTTCATAAATTTCTCAACTTATTATAGCGGCAAGTGTTCCAT
This sequence comes from Acanthosepion lycidas, assembly GCA_963932145.1. Lineage (NCBI taxonomy): Eukaryota > Metazoa > Mollusca > Cephalopoda > Sepiida > Sepiidae > Acanthosepion > Acanthosepion lycidas. The sequence continues at coordinate 54,350,834 of OZ010605.1, read as the reverse complement.
GTAGAAGGTACTGTACGACAAATGTCAACTGACAGAAAATGTTTGACTCATCATACAGTCCCGTAATTAGAGCATTGAACTGAAATTTAAAAGCTGGGTTAGGTAAGTGTCGGGGTGGGGGGTTATCCAACATAGAGGAAAATAGTTATACCCAGGAAAAAATTCCCAAATTATCATCTTCTTTATATGCCGTGTCACCTCAGGACGTAAGCGATCATGGCTCTCCACAATTTCCTGTCCCTTGCAATTCTAAATAAATTCTGATTTTTTTTTATTTATTTCTAAATCTTGTTCTGCCATCCATTTTCTAAAGCTCGTCAAGTAAATTATGCGTTTTTTTCTTCTGTCCATCTTGCCTTCAATCTGTCTTGTGAGTAACAGATTTTCCAAGCCCTCTTCCCTCATTATACGCCCCAGAAATTTCAACTGTCTCTTCCTGATGTTAAGTATAAGCTTTCTTTTTGGTTGCCATTTTCTCTAAAACTTCGTCGTTACTCATATGTTCCGTCTGTGGTAACCTCAGTATCTTTCTGTAGAACCACAGTTTTTGTTGCTTCAAATCTCTTCATCTTTGAGGAAATTACCCAGCATTCACTGCCATACAATAGGACAGATATCAAGTAACAGTTCAGTACTCTTTTCTTATTTGGAATTTTATCTCTTAATACTTTGCTTAGCTTTTGGAAATCATCTATTTTAATAGTGTTACGTATTTACTCTGAGTACTGACACTTTCACCCTAATATATCCAAATCCAATTACAAAGCATGCTCACTTCCGTTGGAGGAACTCCTCTCTGGTTGACCTCGACCACTTCCTATCTTTGGTCATACTAGACTATGTGGGGCCGAGGTATCAGGGCAGATCGTCGCGCCATCTTGCCTTTGGTCGTCCCCGAATTCTATATCAAGTTTTCAGTGGTGAAGCCATACTCCCCACGCTTGAATGACTGTGGGTTGGTGAAGTTATTTAACCTTTAGTGGGGAGTAGATGAGCGTTGACTTTGAGGAGTTAATTCGCCCTTTAACAACTCTTGTTTGTTTTTAGCTGTTGGGGTTGGAATTCCACTAACCCTCATCTCCAGATCAGGATCTAATATAAGTCCCGAGAAAATATTTGCTAACTCTTCTGCTGCTGTGGACATACTTATACGTCTTAACGAAACTTACATCACCTGCTGTTGACGTATATAGACCTTTTCAAGACACCATTAAATATCTGTGTTTAGCATTTGTGTTATAAACTATCTAGCGCTTAGTGCTATTTTCAAACCAGCATAGACATATAGTAGTGTACAATATGCCCTCTTTTGTGATGTATTTTTATTATATTGGGTGTTGTAGGAACTGTTGAGATATATATATATATATATATATATATATATATATATATATTCCAGTCACCATGAAATGTCTGTCCCTAGCATTTGTGTTATAAACTAACTCGTGCTTAGTGCAATTTTCAAACCCATGAAGTGTACCATATAGATTGTTTTGTGATGTATTTTTAATGTGTTGGGCTTTCATTTAGCTTAGTCTCTACTGCAGAATATCCACTTGGAGCCAAAATGGTTGCACCCATGAGAAATTGCCATCATCATTTTTGTAGTCATTTATTTTGAGTAAATGCCAATTTCCTATTCTCCCAAAATGGTCCAGCACAGTCAGGCAACAATTCTATAACAATACAATGGTAAAAGTGCTAAATGTATACACCTTTTCAAGACACCATGAAATATCTGTCTTTAGCATTTGTGTTATAAACTAACTAGCACTTAGTGCTATTTTCATACCAGTATAGACATATAGTAGTTTACAACACGAGCTGTTTTGTGATGTATTTTTATTATATTTTGTGTTGGAGTGTTGTTTAGCTTAGCCTGTAACCACAGCTCGAAATCAAAATGACAGCGCCCATGTGAAATCATTGTCAGCGTCTATCGCTATTCTAGTAAATGACAATTTTCCTTTTTCACACAAAACTGCCAGCGCAGCCATGCAGCAATGCTATAACAATGCAACTGTGAAAGTGCTAACTTTGATACTTAAAATTGGGTTGTCTGTTTTACTAAGAACCATGCATTCTGTCTTCTTAAAGTTAATGGTTATTCTCTTCCTCCTGCTTTTCCTCGATAGACGAACTATATCCCTTAGTTCCACCAGTTCTAACCTTCACGGCTACGACCCGCCTTCCCACGCACATTGTGGTGAACCACCTTCATTCCCTTTGTATTCCACTGGAGAGTTGTAAGTTCAACTCGAGCAGCTTCTACCCACGAACTGCTGCTTTGTGGAACCGACTCCCAAGAGGATGCTTATCCGATCACTACAATCCTAACCTGTTCAAGTTTAAGGTTAATCGTTATCTTCCTACATATCCGTATAAGCAGTATCTCTTGTACAGTGTGAACATTATTGTAAAAAATACCTTGTCTAATCGTTCTTTTCTTTCTGGATCTACTATCCTCACGGTCTCATCTGATTAGAAGATGTTGTAGCGGTAGTTCACTGTACTAATAATAAAACTGATTAGGCCTTCTAGTCTTCTGAGAATCGACATTAGCGAAACAGGTTAAATAAATTCGGTGTAAAACCACAACATTGTTATTCTGTTTTTGTGCATTCGGTAAACTCGTTCTCTATCCGTATGCAAGTTGTTTGTTTCTAGAAAGGATCGTGTTTATTTTTAGTTTAGTCTGTATTTCAGAGCATCTGATAGAAACCAAAATGGCGACGCCCATGACAAATCGCCACCAGTGTCTTCATAGTCATTTATTTCCAGTAAATAACAATTTCCTGTTTTTCCACAAACGGCCAGCACATCCACGCAACAATACTATAATAATGTAACAGTGAAAGTGGTTTAATTATACCTGTTGTAAATAATAAACATTGCTTGTTACATAATAATTTTCGTTTCATTCGTAAAAATCGTATTTTGCGTATTAAGCTATATTTGACTGGAAGATTGTTTTTTATTGACTGTCTCATTATCTTATTTCTAAAAAAGTGAATTTATTATAATTATTTTAAAGGAAAATATGATAATTTACTTTAAGTAAATTATCATATTTTCCTTTAAAATAATTATAATTAATAAATAATATATCCTAACATCTGTTTATATTTCTATATTTACACTATTTACATTGTTCGGACTGTTGTCCTCATTTTTATTGTCATATTCACGACGTTTCAGCCGTTTTAACACGACCGGAATTGGAACTCTTCTCTCTGATTAACAATTGCGAGCCATTATCCATTACAACACCCACACATCCATTTTTATAGCACCTGGTATTCCCAAGCTCGACGTGGGCGCAAAATTAAAAGTATAAAATGGTGACAATTTACCCATCGCACCCTCTCTATATATTCTAAGGGCACTTATTTTTAATCTGGCATTATTTCTCTATACGTCATTTTAGTGGATATAACATGTTTGAGTCGACACCCTGTTTTTGTTTTTTAAATTTGCGCATTCGAGAGGCTTAATAAACAACAGTGTGCTCGCCAGTAAGGTTCGAATGTACGTCTCCGTTTGTGGGGGAATCCATCGTCTGATTAGTCGTGCTCTCTGTGGACGAGCGGTCTAATGTACACCTTTAAAGGGGGACACATGTTCGGACGCTGCTGGAGTCAATGCTTGACATCATTAATGTTCTCGAATGCGTAGGCCGGTAGACGTAATTTAAACTGTCTTAATAATAAAAAAAAAAAGGCAAAATAAAAACAGTGTCTCTTCTCAAACAAGCGAAATCGTATCCACTAAAATAACGTTTCCTCTTCCTCCTTTGGTCCAGGGGAGTATCGGGCTACAGACGTCAAAACAGCAAGCCTTTCTGTTGTAATTCCCATCGCAGGTAAATTTCTACGGAGTGAAGATGCTAGCCTCATGATAACCGGTTTTATAGCCGGTTTTTGCCTGACAGTATTCGGTGTGCCCAAGTTGCTCCCCATATAAATATTGGCTGGACTTGAACTGAACTCTGATGATAAAACGAAAACTGGTGCTTCAGCGTAATTTAACCGTAAGCAAAATAACGTTTCTGTGTAGAATTTGCTGGCAAACATAAAATTGATTCATTTTGCGAATAATACATTTTTATTTTATGTGTCTTTATCAGAATGCTGCTCGGGTCAAACGGGTTTTTCTGTTCCCACCCCCTTTGATTACATGTACGTAATTATCTAAATTATCGCTTTTTGCATACAGCCAGGGCCGACGCTAGGGTCCCCCACCCTACTGCATGTCGATTTCAAAGTTTCCCAACATGGGGCCACAAACCATCGAAGGAATATGTAGTGGGGGACAACGCTTTTTTTAAATTACCAAAAATCAGAGAATTAAGCAATTTAAATGAAAATTTTCGTACATATTCATTATTTATTTACTTTTATAATGAATAGGTTTTTTATTTTTAAAAATTCTGAGAAAATGTTATTCTTTTTGTAATAACCACCAATATTTTCATGACTAAATTTCACTCGAAAAAAAATGTTTAAGTCGCAATTTTTTTTATATTTCTATAAAGATTAATCGTTGACGCATCTCCGATGAAAAAAAAAAGTTTTACAAAGATTCCAACACAACACAAACGGGATTGTTTTCAAAATTTGTTTTAAAAAATTACTTCAGTTTTAAGGGAAAAATTTTGATGTATTTCATTTTCTCGGTTTTATCTTTCTAGAAATGTAAAAAAATAGGGGCTAGAAAATTTATTCTAATTACTAGCCTTGGATTTCTGGTTAGTAGTACTTTTGGTAAAAAAAAAAAAAATCCTCCTTAGTGGATGATGAAAAATGATTTTTCCGAGAATTATTATCCTCTTAATTGATTTAAAAGAACTGTTCAGAAATAAAATTACAACTTAAAGAAATAAGCGTTACAATGAGCACTTCTGTAGAATCTCCAGTAGGCATGAGGCCCCCACAGTTTCGGGGTAGTAAGCACTGGTCCTGTCGATTCTTATAGTTGATGATTGACAATATAACTGAGGTTTAGGTGGAAAAAAATAAAAATAAAATAATAACGCTGCTGAAACTAGCACTTTTGGGGTTCCAACCTCGCTGGGGGTTCCTGCGTAATACACAGATACATGATGTTTGTTATTAGTTGATGACTGATAATGTAACGTCAGTTTAAAAATAATTTAAAAAAAATGGCGTATGGCCATAAAACAGCGCCGGAAAAAATGACAGAGGTCTCAACGATACCCCCCAAAACGCCAGCCCCACCTCCGTCAGTGGTTTCAGGGGTAAGACGCGCCGGTCTTGCATGCAGCCACTCTTCGAGTCATGAGTCGATTTTAAACTTTGTTTTCGCTTCTCTTATCAACGCCATTATAAACTTCTGATAATGTCGACTAAGAAACTCCAAATATGTTAATTATATGTTAATGATATGTTAATTATATGCTTTCCGTAAAGAGACAAACACCTTCCGGTGCTTTAACTAAACCACTTGTCCGCTTTTCTGAAGCTTTTTATCTTTTTTTAATTTTTTCCTCACTATTTGTAGAAGTAAGCGCTATAATTAGCACCTCTGCCCCCACTCTCCAGTAGTACATTTATTTCTTTTTCTTTTATCTTCTTCTAACGCTCACGGCTCTCCACAATTTTCAGGTCCCTTGCAGCTCTTAATAAATTTGGTCTCTGTTATTTTTCCTAAAATTTGTTCCGTTATTCATTTACTCAAACATACTAAGTATGTTATGCACGGTTTTCCTCTGTCCGTCTTGCCGTCAATCTGTCTTGTGAGTATCAGATTTTCCAAGCTCTCTTTCCTCATGTACCCGAGAAATTTCAATTTTCTCTTTCTCATGTTAAATATAAATATCCTTTTTGTTTTCATTTGCTCTAAAACTTTGTCGTCGCTCACATGTTCGGTCCATGGTATTGTCAGCATCTTTCTGTATAACCTCATTTCTTTTGCTTCAAGACTTTTCTTCATCTGTGAGGAGACTGCCCAACATTCACTACCATATAATACTTATATTACGTAACACTTCACTACTCTTTTCTTTCTAACGAAAAAACGAAACGAAATTTTTCAATTTTTTAATACTCAGCTTAGCTTTTGGAAAGCACTTTCGATATCCCAATGTGCCTTTGGAAAGTGTTGCACTTCCGTCCTCTGTTAAAACACTTACTAGATATTTAAATTGTCGAACTTATTAGATTTTGATATATCCAATATGTAATTTGCATGTGGAGTTGTTATTTTTTTATTTTTATATTGTTTTCTTGCAATGAAATTGATATTTAGTCCTTACTTCTCGCTTTGTAAAAAGATACCATTTTTTTCAAATTGAATGTTCGAAAAGAAACGTTTTTGGTTAAATTGTTTACATTCTGCGTTCGTTAACTTAGCAGTGTGACTTGACGTTAAAGAATGCAATTTTGATAAAATCAGGACACGTATTCCCTATCCTTTATTTATTAATGACTAGCAGTAGAGCCCAGCGTTGCCCGGGGATGTAACAGTAAGAGATAGATCAAGTATCGACCATCATAAAGACTGAAAAATAAAATTGACAAAGATTATTGTTTAAGGTTGACGGACACGCATGTCTTAAATTAGTTTTTTTTTTTTTTTTTTTTTACGAATTGGTCAAACCCAAACTCAAACAAAAACATTATTTTCAATCGTTATGCATCTATCGATTGAATAGAATTTTATTATAAACAATTGTCTTGTAAATGGAATTTTTAAAGCATTCTGAATGTAAAAATAAAGAAAAAAGTGTGCAAGACAATAAGAAACACTACCTGCCAAAAAAAGTGAAGTTTTGTTGAAATCGGTTGTAAAATGTAGGAAATCCGATCCCATATATAAACGAACACACACACACACACACAATCAACCAACCCGGGTTTTATAATAAGTATAACTCGATATGAGTTGTCCCCCTTTCATTAATGCCTCTTAATCGTGTTTTCAAATTGATTTCGTGCAAAAACAATTGTGTTTTTTCAATTTTGGGCGCTGTCAGAAACATCGTAAGGTAATTATACGTAGTCCTGTGAAGTTTTGTTGAAATCGGTTGAAAAATGTAGGAAATCCGATCCAATATATAAACGTACAGACACACACACACGCACACACACACACACACACACACACACACACACACAATCTGCGTTTTATAATAAGTAAGATGATCTAACAAATCTTATTCATTTAGTAGCCTTTCTGTAATCTTTTACAATTTATGATTTTTACTTATTGAATACAGTAAAAAAATTGCATATTTTGCTTGTGGTGATTCATAATTTGATTTGTTTGTTTGTTTGGGTTTTATGGCATATCAACCACTGTGGGTTATTTAATGCCAAATCCAGTTTATATGAATTTTAAATGTCTATTTTTTATGGAATAAAAAACGTATAACTGGCAACATTGTTTCAAAAACGTACAGCTGGCAACATTATTTTTTACAAAAAACGTATAGCTGACAGCATTATGGTTTCAAAAACGCATAGCTGGCAACATTATTGTTTCAAAAACGCATAGCTGGCAGCATTATTGTTTCAAAAACGCATAGCTGGCAACATTGTTTCAAAAACGCACAGCTGACAACATTGTTTCAAAAAAGTATAGCTGGCAACATTATTTTTAACAAAAAACGTATAGCTGACAATTTTTACAAAACAAAAAACGTATAGCTGGCAACATTGTTTCAAAAAAGTATAGCTGGCAACATTATTGTTTCAAAAAAGTATAGCTGGCAACATTATTGTTTCAAAAACGCATAGCTGGCAACATTATTGTTTCAAAAATATATAGCTGGCATCATTATTTTTCCGAAAACATTATCTGAGGCCTTGCTGTTGGATGTAGTTTATCGCCATACCCAGGACGCGGATGTAGTTTTTCGTCATACCCAGGACATTCAAAAACGTATAGCTGGCAAAATTATGGTTTCAAAAAAGTATAGCTGGCAACATTATTGTTTCAAAAACGGATAGCTGGCAACATTATTTTCCCAAAAAAAACATCTGAGGCCTTGCTGTTGGATGTAGTTTATCGCCATACCCAGGACGCGGATGTAGTTTATCGTCATACCCAGGACGTTCATAATTTGAATTCTGGTTTGAATATATTTCCACTCGTTGTTTCTAATACAATTAACTTTATTTGGGTTTATTAATTACGAGGTGAAGGTAGGAGGGGGAGGGGATGGACGTCACTCTACCCCGGAGGCAAGGAATATTTAGCCACACCCCCACGAGGGTTACATATGGCACAAGGCCGGGTTTAACAGGGGATTTCCGAGCCCGTAGGTTCGGCCAAAAATATTCCCTCTGAACCCGCATAAACGGGTTCAGGGGCAGTCAACCACCCCGAATGAGACTCTGCCCTTCGGCGAAGCCTCGTCCGGGTTCCTCTCCGCCCGAAAGCAGAGATTTAGACTGCTACCCCGGAGGCAAGTTGCTTGGTAGAAGAAATCGGCTGTGTTAATGTCGGCTGCGTTAGTAGCTGGTTGGCAATATCTTTTGGTTGATGACTAAAAATTAACTTCCGTATTTGACTGTACACATGGGTTTCATTAGGACACCATGTGTATTTAATGTAGTTTCCGGTTATTATTTTTAGTTAGGAGGACTTGTGTGTGTTTAGATTTCATTTGTTTACTTTTTGTGTATCGTTCTCTGAAAAAAAAAAAAAACGCTGAGTTACCGGAAGTTAACGGCATTCGGACGTTTGCGTAGCCAGCAGTAACTTCCGGCCGGGTGCGATACACTTAACCGTGCTTTCAAATTGATTTTGTGCAAAAACAATTGTGTTTTCCCAATTTTTGGCGCTGTTAGAACCACCGCAAGGTAATTTTACGTAGTCCTGTGAAGTTTTGTTGAAATCGGTTGAAAAATGTAGGAAATACGATCCCATATATAAACGTACAGACACACACACACTCTGCGTTTTATAATAAGTAAGATCTACACTGCTATTTTATTTTATTTTATGTATGAATCAGAAACTTGGAAATTATCTGTTCGTCTTGAAAAATTACTGGATGGAACACATACAAATCTATTTAGAAAAACCCAGAACGATTACAGTTTGCCGAGCACTGCCACCGAGCGAACAAGGAAATTGTCTCATCCTTACTCCTATAGTATCTTTCTGGAAGTGTCTTCTCCCAAAAAGTGACTTTCCCAGACACCATAGCTCGGCACTCGGGGTTGGACATTTGGAGATCTGGGTACAGCAATATAGTAATTGAACAGCGTGGAAAGGGATTGTCAATGGCGTTCCGACCAACCATAGGGAAGTTGAAGGATGATGATGAACTATTTTCTATCTCTTGACGTCGTTTCCTTTCCCGGCATGGACAGTTAGGGCTCTCCACAGCATACAGCCTTGCGTTGTCATAGAGGAAAAAAACATTTTTTCTATTGACGATTGTAAGACATTTTCCGATCAATCTTGTATGGACAGGTTGCAGCTACTGGACGTATAAAGGTGCATTTAGTGTTTCGTTGCGTTTTAAGAAATCTAAATGAATAATACCGTGAAGATCTCACCGCAGATACAACGTTCAAACGCTTTACAAACGCTTTTTTCGCCGTAAACATTTTTGTCGTAAGAAAACTCGCCTCAAGAATTTTAGACATAGGAAATTTCGCCGTATAGGATTTTTGCCGTGAGATAATTTCGTCGTTTTTTTTTTGTTTTTTTTTTTCGATACCTTTATCTTGAACGTCCCTTTTGGAGTAATGTTCAATTTAATACACAAACTACCCTGTTATCAAGTATATATGGATGTTTTTTACTGGGTCAAACATCAGAAAAGAAATTAAAAAGTAAACATTTATTTAAAAAATAAAAGACTAATAGTATATCAAATTAATAAAGAAATAATTTAAAATGTGTGCAAATTCCAAGCAATGCTTCATGAATAATGTGTTTTTGTGTTAAACTGTAATGAAGCGTTTTCCGCTGAAGTCTTGCATTGATATCAATATATATTTTCTTCATTTGCACTGCAACTTCTCGATCTTAATTACACTTTTTCTTTTTTGATAATGTCTCTTCCTTTTTCAAATACGCAATTGGTTTCCACAAATTTGGGTGCATCTTAGTATAATTTCGCTTATTAAAAAGTTTAAATTGAAGTAACATTAGTTTGAGCCAGATATACTTGAAAACAAGGTACTTCACATATTAAAAAAAAAAAAAAGATAAAATTGTCTTACGGCAAAAATCCTATGTGGCTAAGTTTTCAACTCAAAAATTCCTGAGGCGAGTTTGCCTACGGTTAAAATGTTTACAGTGATTGATCTTTTTTTTTCTTTTTCTTAAGCGTTTCACCCCAAGCAAGGCGAGAAGCCATTAGGACGCAAGGGGTTACAGAAGATCAGATAGGAGTGATAGAAGAAAGGATGAGGAGAAGGGTAGTGGATAGTTTCAAGGCAACTGGAGATGTCGATTGACATTACATTTGATAGCTGGAGATTATAGCTCTCAGGGAAACTGGAATAGGGAAGGGAGTTCCACAGGCGAGAGGTGCGAGGTATGAAGATATTGGAGTAGAAGAGACGGCTACATTTAGGAGTTTCGACAGTGAAAGGGTGAGAGCGGGATGCCAGCCTCGAAGGGCGCTTGAACTCATGAAGTCTGGGAACCAGCGAATGCAGCTCCTCAGAACAATTGCCATGAAAGTATTTGTAAAACAGACAGAGAGAGGCGACGGCGCGTCTGTGAGAAAGTGACTGTAGACGAGATGCCAGAGCAGGGCCAATTATATTGCATATCCGCCTCTGGAGCCTATCAAGATCCCCAAGGCAAACAGAAAGGGCTCTTAGATCCTTACGAGAATCCTATTTGGTTTTTTGGTTTTTCTAATATAGATGTGGTTCTTGCGAAGTAAAATTCTTTTTCTAATGCCAACTGGTCATCGGTGAAACAAGCCCGAGTAAAAAATAATAAAAATAAAAATAAAAAAAAATACATTTGGTTCAGTCATGAATAATTTCTGATATTGTTGATTTATATTATTCGTTTGAAATTAAAGCACAATTACATTTTATCCAGTTATATATTCACCATTATTTGCAACGACTCGTTGCCACAGATCAGGCAGTTCTTCGATATATTTGGAGTAAAACTCCGGATGTCTGGATGTGAAAGTTTTCGATGAAATGTTGAATTTAGTTTTCATTAGAGAACATATTTCAAAACTAAATCGATTTCTTTTAATCATCATAGATAAGCTTTTTTTGCCCCTCGTTTTTTTGCCTTTCTTTTTTGCCCCTCTTTTTTTGCCCTTCTTTTTTTGCCCCTCTTTTTTTGCCTTTTTTAAAAAATTTGTTCGTTGCGCTTTTTTTCAGCGGAAATCACCTCTTTCAAACTTTCTCTATCTTCGACTATGGCTTTCGTTTAAAGAAGGTATCCCGTAAATACCTGAATGTTAACCTCCAGGAGAGTAACTTACTGTCAGTTGTGTGCTATGCATGATGCACGCTTAAGCGATCATGTATCTTTCGATACATGACTCACGAAGCAGATTTTTCATTTCTTTCTGCGATAGACCAGTTGTCATCCAAGGCTTTAGAACTTTACCCATAGCTGAGAGGAGAAGAAGAGGGTTCATACCTTTCCTAAGAGTATATCACGTAAGTGAATGTAATAGAATAGACTGGAATTCGAATTCCTCAATCCGAGACGCTATCCATTACTCCAACTTATTGTACTCATAGTAACCCGTACTCTTCTGGGTAAAGCCGATGCATTCTCCAGTCTTACGTGTATTGTTTGATAATTTGAAATGAATGACTATTATTATTCTGTTAACTATTCGAACGAGCATCCGTACTTTTGTTGTGTTTGTGAAAACTTTCCTATCAACGCAACCTCCTGCCTAGCTATTAGGTTGAGTCATAAATAGTTTCCGTTTTGCATTATCAATTTTTTTGTTCAATCAATAAAGTACAATCACATTCATTTTTTTCATTGATCTGTTGTCGCTTATCATGTTCTTCGATAGCTTTTGAGTAGAATTCCGCGGATTTTCATGCGAAAAGTTTTGAACCAACTCTTGAATCTGGTTTCCATTAGAGATAGTTTTCACGATCAAAGCATTTTTCAGCGATCGAAAAAAGATAATAATCGGTTGGTACAAGGTCGTGAATATGGAGGGTGGGATAGAACAGACCAACCGAGTTCCAAACTTTTTTCCTGTGTTATCCTTTTTGTATACGACCTTGCGTTCTTATGGAGGAAAATACCATTAATGAGAAAGGTAATTATTGGTTAGTACAAGATCAGATGAATATTACGGGTTGGGTAGAACAGACCAATTGAGTTCCCAATTGAGTATTATTGTTGCATGAGGCCTTGCGTTGTCAAGGAGGAAAACAACATTTTTGACCAAATTTTTATGGACACGTTGCAGCTGCTGGACGTATATGCGTGCACAGTGAAGGATTTGGTAGTAACCAACACCTGGTTCCAAAAACACCCAAAATGTATATGGACATAGAGAATCCCAGGAAGAGAACTAAATACCAAATCGATTACCCAGTAAAAGAACCTTTCATACCTTTCACAAGGGTATTAGCATGTAAGTGAATGTAATGGATTCGACTGGAATTCGAACTCGGCTCTCCAATTCCTCAATCCGAGTCGCTATCCATTACACCACCGTGCCTAAAAGAAAGGCAATTCTGAATTCAAAACATTGAAAAAAACAACAAAGAACCAGTCCTCTATCAAAGTCATATATATCATAGCTATTTACAGATATCCAACAAAAAAGAAGCTGTAGAAGTCAATAACCGCCAACGTCATGAATAGATATGACATTTAAGAAGGATACATTACAATTCATTTTATTTCAGTACTAAATCCTGGAAAATTAACAAAAACAATTGTTTCATTTTTATTCATATTATTCATAAAAAAATTACTTTCACTTCTTCATCTCTACTAAGTCATTATCGTTGTATTTTCTTGTAAAATATTCATCTTTTATCAGCATTCGATGATCTGTTAAAAAATGAGAGGCGTTCACGAAAGCACAGGGAATTGCAAGCATATACAGCTGGCTTTTGGGAAATCGTAAGAAAGTAATTTTCCATGTTGAGACATCTTTATAATTTGCTACGAATGACGGTGAACCATTAAAAGTGTTCAAATTCCACCTTTTGAGCTAAGGTTAAAATTGTAACAATTCTAATATCCATTAGGCTCAGATAAAAACAGATCATCGTTAAACTCAACAGAAAAGTTTGTCCGTTGCTCTTTTCTTCAGCGGAAATCACCTCTTTCAAACTTTTTTTTGTATCTTCGACTATGGCTTTCGTTTAAAGAACGTGTCCCGTAAATACCTGAAATATTTCAACTTTTGCAGCATTATTGCCTTTTTCGAAATCTATGTATTGATATGTTTTTTACGGCTTATCAAAACTTCGTGGGTTATTTAAAGCCGAAACATGGATTCTTTTTTTTAGTGAATATTACATTAATTTTTTTCTTTTGAGAATAACAATGACTTTTCCAGGCATATTTCTTACTATTTAACCCATATATGAGGGGAGCAGAGGCTATATGCGCGTAAGTGAATATAAGGAACTCGACTGAAATTCAAATTCGTCTCTCCGATTTTTCATCAAATGCATTTGGCATTGCAAAAGGATATTCGTATATTTGGAAAAAAGAAGATCATTAAATATAATTGACACAAAATGTCTCTTGTTTTTACCAAGACTTTTAAAAGTACAATCGCTGCTCAAACATAGCGAATTTAAATAAGTCTTTGTAACAATATCGGAATATTGCGAACCAAATATTAAGATTAAAAATTTAAAATACAGTGTAACCCGGTTATAAGAGACCCTGATATAAGAGAAACCCGGATATAAGAGAGATTTTCTCTGGTCCCAAATTAGAGCCTGTGTTAATGTATATAAATTAGACCATACACGGATATAAGAGAAACCCGGATATAAGAGACTTATTCTCCGTTCCCGACAACTCTCTTATATCTGGGTTACACTGTGATTTTTAATCCATTAAATGACAAAGTTATACATATTCGTTGCCCATATTTAAATTTAAATAAACAAGGATGCTGTTAGCATTAAACCACTTCACGTAATTCTTTTTTATAAAGACCAAAGGATTTTTTTAATGTAAATTTTTTTGGTTTTTAATCCTTTTTAGAACTTTCGAAATTTTGGTTAAAAATTTTGTTTTCCTAGCGTCAACACAGGACCATAAATTAGTACGCCAAATTTAAGCGTCTTTTACGTCGGAAAACACATTGATTTGGAAATTATTGAAAATTAATGAAACCCTTAAGATTTATTCAAAAATGAATGAAATTACAGGAATCTTTCGATTAGTGCGAGTAATGTGTACATCGTTAAATATAAAAAAGACAATTTTCAATTACTATGGATAAACTGAAGAATGTTTTACCGCACTAAACGTGCCGAAACCTAAAACTCTTATCCAGATGAAGTCTCGAATAAAAACAACAATACAAAAAAACAGAAATCAAAGAGAAAAAGGCCTAAGACAAACTTCCCTACCCAGTAAATTAAAATGCTCGAAGCCTAGACCGAACAACAAACGCTTAACAACGTTAACTCCTATAAAAGGATGGCTCTAGTCGTAACCCGAGTTTCACGCCATCTTCAGACGTCTTGAAATTTCAAGACGTCCGAAGATCGCGTAAGCGTAAAACTCGGGATATAGCGATTTTCCAAGCATAGCTTAGATGTGGCACAAGGCCGAAAGTATGGGGCACCCAGTGAGGATCGAACTCACCACTACTAATTTGTAATTGTTCTACCGAGACAAGCTTACTAACCATTACACCGCCTTGAGGTGCCCAAACTCGGGTTATATATATATGAACGCACACTCACATACGGGAGACACGAACATATATATATATATATATATATATATATATATATATATATATATATATATATATATATATATATATATATATACGCTTGTTGACAAAACAGGGGAACTACTCACGAGCACGCACACAAACCCCACACAACATAGGAAATACGTGTGTATGTATGTACGTATGTGTGTATGTATGCGTGTATGTGTATACCGGTTCCATGTAGCTTGGAAAGTATGTGTGTGTATGTATGTGTGTGTATGTACTGATTCCTTGTGATGGGACGGTGTGTGTGTGCGTATGTGTATGTATGTGTGTATGTGTACAAATGAGTTTACTAATTCCTCGTAGTGAGACAGTGTATGCATGGAGGGGGAATATACGTACGCATATATACACGCATGCTGACAGAAACACACGAAAATGGAAACAGATCTAAGAACGCACAGGGGTCAGTAAAACATTAAAAGATAAATGCCGATAAGTAATTCATCATTTCTCTTGGACCAACCTTAATTGTTTTATGACCCTTCGCGCAGAATTCTTCATTGCCAATTCAAGAAAGACATTCGGATTACTAACACAAAAACAGACAATGTCTCATATCGAGAATATTTAACATTGAAAAACATAAGGAAAAAATTAATTATTTTTAATAATATGTGGAAATCTTCGCCTTTTACCTGAAGACGCGAGACCAGAAACCCGTGAAGTAAAATTATAGAAAATAAAGCATAATATTTTTTCTAAAAAATCCACATTACAACCAAAAACGTTTGCGGCACCTCTCTTTTCTTCTTTTTAATATACACTTTTCTCTCGTTGGAACCACTACAACCTCTTTCCTTTATATATATATATATATATATATATATATATATATATATATATATATATATATATATATGAGAGATTGAGAGAAAAATGTTTGTCCATTCTCTCTCAATCTGATGAAGCTTTAATAAAAGTGAAACATGTTAAATTGATATACGTTTCCTGTTATTCTTTATCTTATCATCCTGTCGGATTCCGATCCATATTTGATCTTTAACATATATATATATATATATATATATATATATATATATATATATATATATATATATATATATATATATATACACACACACACAAAGGGTGTGATGGGTAAATTGTCGCCACTTAAATATTTTCATTTCACGGAGACGCCTTGTTTTTGATTTTGTTGACTGCACAGCACCATCTGTAAGAAAAATAGCACCATGGCGCAATTCACTCCGCCAGACTCAACACGAAGACTTACATCAAGTGTCTTGAGGAGGTAGTGTTGCTCTATGTCAAGAGGGTAGCTGCTAGAAGACCCTATGTAAGGCAACAGGACTTTGCACTCTGTCACACAAGCAGGAGAACCCAGTCATGGCTGGCAGAAAATTTCTGCGACCACATTACCCCTTACACCTGGCCACTTAATTCCCCAGACTGCAAACCCCTTCTTTATTATGTGAGGGGCGCAGTTGCGCGAGAGACCAACAAAACTCTTTGTAACATCAAAGATGAACTGAAGGCAAGGATTATGGCAGCATTCGCCAACTTAAACAAGGAGACTGTCCAGAAGAGTTGCAAGAGATTTAGAAGGCGACTGGAGGCCGTAGTTGAAGCCAATGGCGATTTTACTGAAAAGATTTACTCTTTTGTATTTCGAGATATTTTTGTGTAATTTTGGTAAATATAGTTGTTAAAATGAGATGTCAGGTGTTATTTTCTTTTTTACATAATTTAGACGACAATTTATCCATCGCACCCAGTACATTATATATATATATATATATATATATATATATATATATATATATATATATATATATATATATATATAATATTACAAACACTAACCTTTTCCGCTAGTGCGGTTTCTACCAATAAAGCTAACTTTCAAAGTTCAGAAGGAGGAGAAAGTAAAAAACTAATTATTTTTCGAGGAAACGTCATGTAGTCCAGGACAATATTAGGTTGGTGCAAAAGTAATGACGTTTTTTGACTTTAAAAAATACGTCAAAAAACGTCATTATTTTTTTGCACCAACCTAATATATGTATAAAGTATAGTTATACTTAGTAACAAGAAATTCAAATTTAATTGTTCTCAGAAATGTAGTTACTATTTCAGTGTCCATTTATTTCATAGATGCATGTCCGGAAAATATAAAATAAAGATGAGAAAGGAAACAAACAATAAAAAATATAAATTGTACTTAACATCATATTTAAACAAAGCATTATTGTCTCAAAATAAGAAAATAGTAGACCCATCACGCCAACATACATCGACGGGTACATCCGCATGCACCCACACGATTGTACAAGATGACAGTACATATTTACATGGAACCTTGGTATTGCACTCAATTTCAAAATTGTGATTTGACATGATAAATAAAGACACAAAATATTTTTTCCCAACTCCTTACCATTTTTTGAGGAAATGTGTTTAAAGATTATGTTTAGGTTCAAAATCGTTGCGTTGGAATTTCATTCCGGTGATCAGTGAAAGCATTATAGCACAGCATTACTAAATTACACATTATTACTAAATCATTGTGCCGTCAAGTAAAACCTTTATTTACTTCAAAGGGAAATTATACTGAACAATTTAATTTAACTAATGATGTAGTATGTGATACAGTGCAGTAGTTTTAGTATGATTTTTTAATAAACAATGCAAATTTAAAACACGTTTCCTTATAATTTGCTCCCAGCAGTATTATAGTGTTATTTAAACTTTTATCTATTTTTTGTTTTTATTAATTATGATCTAACAAATATTCATTGTATATATACAGCCTTTTTCGTATATTTTTACAATTTATAATTTTTTTTGTTGCTGTTTTTATTCATTAAATACATTACAAACACATATTTTGCTCGTGGTGTTTCCTAATTAGAATTCTGGTTTGAATATGTTTTCCATTCAATGTATCCATATCAACTTTATTGGATTTATTATTGAAAGAGTAAAATTTCGAAGTCAGTTTGTAAGCAAAAATCTACGGAAATTAGGTATTTCAGTACATTTTTTCAGACGATCTTTAAAAGTAAATGCTCAAAAATTGGTAAGTTATAAATTTAATTTCTGGTCTCAGTACTTATCACACCAAACCCCATCTTTCACATTGAATGCAATGTTGATTTTTCTGAAAATGTGATAATCTGCCCTAATATACACATGTAGATAATCTGCCCTAATATACACATGTAGACGTATGCGTGTTTGTGATTGGATACAAAACTTCGTAAGCTAATGATTAAAAAGAAATTTACACTACAAATATTTGTTTTTCAAAATAATTTAACTTGTCAATGCTCTTAATTCAGTGGTATTAATTTCCATAAATCGAAAATTATGCAGTGAAAATTTCTGATCAAAATTCAGCTAAGTACGCGTCAGGCTACTGACTTACTGATACATTTATGTATAGTGTTTAGAACGCTCGTTTTCCGACTATGAGTCCTAGCTTCAAATCTCACTATGGTCTATTTGTTTGTCGGTAGTGACTTCTTGATACTATCGGCCTGTGAGTGAAATAGGTGGACGAAACTGTTTGGAAGCCTTCGACGTGAGCGATGCTTTGAGCGTACTGACCTTGTCCAAGCTGCTGATCACGCCAAATAATGTGCTCTCTCTCTCTCTCTCTCTCCCTCCCTCCCAGAAACTAACTGATTAAATGCTCCGTTGAGACTAGTTGAAGTATAAACGTTGGCTCTGTGGGTGTTGAAAAAACAGAAAATATGCCTGAGGAAACAACGTGCTCTGAAACGTGTAGCTGGCCATTATGTAAACAATAATATTCATTTGCTATCTATCTATCTGTTCATCATCTATCTATCTTTCGGTCTGTCTATCTGTCTATTTATCTATCGGTCTGTCAGTTTAAATATATCCATTTATTTATCTATTTTTCAGTATGTCTGTTAAATAGTCAGTATGTATATACTGGGCCGACGCTAGGATCTCGGCCCTCACCCCTACTTACTACATGTTGATTTCAAAGTTTCCCAACCTGGGGGGCACGGACCCTCAAAGGAATATTGTAGAGGAAGGGCAGCGGTTTTTTTTAATTTACCAAAAATCAGGGAATAATTAAATGAAAATTTCAGTACCTATTCACTAATTATTTACTTTTATATTGAATAAGTTATTTTTAAAAATTCTGAGAAAATGTTATTCATTTTGTAATAACCACCAATAAATATTTTCATGACTAAATTTTACTCGAAAAAAAAGTTTAATCGTAAATTTTTACATTTTCATAAACATTAATACGCCGACACATCTCCGCAGAATTTTTTTTTTCTTTTACAAAGATTCCAACACAACGCATGAAAAAACATCCCCGACAAACTGAATTTTCTTACCTATAAAAAAGAAACGGTGCTAATACATGACAGGACTTGATGTATTTACTGTTCTGCCGATTGTTTGACGGGGAAATTAGGGTCAGTTAGGGTTTTTGGGGGTTAGCAGTAGGCTAGGGGTAGGGAGATGTGCCAGATTCCTCATGGGCTTCCGGGATTAATGTTATCTCTATTGTCAGGGATGGTGTTGAATCCAGAGCGCTCCCCCCACCTCGGAACTTGCTTCTATTCCAAATGAGGTGATGCACAGCCTTTGGTTGTGCCGGATTAGCTTTAACCCTTCCGTTCTCTTTGTCCGTATTGGCAGGGTATCTAGCTGGGACCCTCCGTTTGCACCTTTGTGTTGAGAATGGGGAATCCCTCTTGTCATTATCATTGTTGTCTCGTTCGAGGACCCCTTTTTTGGTTTCTGGCACACCCTTTCAATGTGCCCGATTATTCTACAATTGAAGCATGCCATCTTGGCAGCTGGGTAGCCCTTACGACCCATCGGGGTGTGAATTCTTTTCACATCCTCTGCAGGGCTTGCCATATTGTGGAGTCGTGGAGGTCTTGGCTTTCTGGGACCGTTACTCTGCGCGTTGGATAATGTGACGGGGGAGCACGGTGTCATTGAGATGGGATGTCGACTCATCTGGGGTTTCTAAACTGACTAGCCTGTCTAGAGTTGTTAGGGCCGCGGACTCTGCTAATATCTTCCTCTGGTGTTCGAAATTGGCAAATCCTGTCACCATGTCGGTGGAATAGTTTATTTGCCAGTTTTCGTTTGGACAAGTTACTGAAAACTCGCAAAATTTGACCAGGGATCGTAAACGAACTAAAAAGTGTGTGATTGATTCGCCCTCTTTCCGCTTCATAGAGTGGAAGTTTTGCCTGTGTACGTCTTAATGCAGCCCTCTGACCGCGACGAGTCTTATTTACCGTAATAGCTGTCCTTCTGTGGCAGAGTTGAGTGTCTCGGCTCCCACCAGGTCAAATAGCAGTCAGTTTACCTCAGGGGTGCATGCTGTTCTCAACTCGTTCCGTTCCTGCCACGTCCGTCAGCTTGTAAATTTCTTTGAAACGGTTCCATGTATCGATAAATATCGCCCAAACACTGTCAGCTGAGTCCGGTTCTATCCTAAGTCAATCCTGTTTTTTGACGTAGAACTTGTTCGGCTAGCCACAGAATCCTTCCTTTCGTAGCGCGATATTTTCTTTTTGTAACTCAACAAGTTGTTGCATGAACTGCAAATACTGTTGGTCTACAGCTGGTCACGTCTCCATGCTTCAAAGTTGCATCAAAGTTGCGAGTTGGTAATTTTCTGTAGTCTTATACAAAAAATCCTGAGCCTTTTAAGTGCTTTCTGACTTGAAGTCCGAATAAATTCTGCCTTGACGTCTGAATGCATTCTAATCTTATCTGCTGACCTCAACTCCTTTTACGATAAACAGGTAGCTTCCAGAGACTCCAGCCCGGGTTATACATGGGCATAAGACCACGTGTCTGATTGGTCAGTAAATACAATAAAATATTTTCAATTCTAAATGAATTGGCAAAATAATTTTGGTGGTTCTTTAACCGCTGAATCTAAAAATAGACATTATAACATTTTTTTTTTTTTTTTACAATCTGTCTGGCTTTTATTTACAATGCACTATTCTCGAAGATACGTGTAAACAAAACCAGACAATTAAAACATTTATTTATTACACGTTTTAAAAATACTAATTTTAATTCACAGTACTAAAATGCCAATTTTTTTTATAGAATTTATAGATTTCACTGCTAAGGATAAAATATTCCGATCAATTTAAATTCTATTTGAAATATATCAAGGTATCTGTCTATATTTCTGAGATGAGGTATTATATACACTATTTATATTTTTCGGACTATTGTCCTCATCTTTATCGCCATATTCATTACAACATTTCGGCCGTTGTACGTCCCGGCCTTCTTCAGGTGGTTGGAATGTCGAACTGAACCCTTTATTTCGCTCACTGGGGTAGACTGTTCTTGTTCCACGTGCCATGTCTAATGGGTGTCAGTTATCAGTGTGTGAGTTCAATACGTGGTTAAGGCGGTGTAGAACTTAGAGAGGGGAATTAACAGGAGACAACAGTCCAAATAATGTAAATAGTGTATATAAAGGTATCTTGCTTATTGGGAATATTAAATTTAATGTAATTAAAACTAAAATTAAAGCTTCAGGAAAGATTCTTCATTTTTAAAAATGCATTTTAAACTTAGATGTCGTTTTGTTTTAGGGTTCTGACTTTAGATATAGCAGTTGAAATATGTTCTTCTTTTTCTGTTTTATCTGAAAAGAATCCTAGTAAATATTGTCCAATTTTTCTTTCTTTTTTTCTCTTCTTTCTCCTAAGTCCTAATAACCTTCCTGTTCCGTATTTTATTTACATCTCAAAACATTTGTTTATCCCATGCAAGTGATACTTTTAAACCTATTCTTGTCATCTACTTATTCCATTGGCCATTCCCACATCCAGTGGCTAACGCTTTTTGACCTCTCTTTACTTGTGTAGTCGATGTCGAATTAAATATTGTCACGTAAACAAAGAAGGGTTCATTCATTTTGCCCACACTCAGAAATAAGGACGATTACAATTCCAAAAATTTAATCTTGGCTGTAACAGTAAAACTTTTATAAGCGTAAAATTCCTCTAGATTAAAATGGGAAGCGGTAATGAAACGAGTAAAAACACAGGAAAGTGGCTATTAGGGTCATCTATATTTGGGAATGGCAAACAAATGCTGAATTTTTCCATACAAATCCAACAAAATATTGATATCAATTTCTCTTCTGTAACATAAAACATAACGTGGCTTTATTTATTTCTCGGTCAAGCGACATAAATGAAAGAAATAAAATATTCAAATGTTACAATAAGCATTACTGCCAAAATAGATGGATTTTTTTTTCAGAAATGAAAGCAAAAAAATCTTGTTTTTCTTTTAATTACCAAAAATCAAGTAATTATAGCGATTTGAACGGCCTCAATTCAATCCGTACATTTTTTACTTTACAAATGTGTCAGCAAACAAAAAGCAAACAAGAGAAACAACACAAAAACTGTTTTTATAATAACAATCTTCAGTTTAATGTATGGCATACAAAACAATCAAGTGTGTGATTTTTATATAGTGAGCTGTGATTTTTATATAGTGAGCTGTGATTTTTATATAGTGAGCTGTAATTAATAACAGGAGTTATTTACGTTTAACTTGAAATTTTTAAAGCTTTTTAATAGAAAATATTTTTATTTGAACACACAGAAAAGATTTCACTTTATGAAAGAAATGTTCAAAGTTGCTTTTTGAATAAAATTTTTGTTTGGCAAACTGTATGTTCTTTGAGTAAAATTGTTATCTCGATAAAAATCGTAGATATTAAAATTGAAGTGTAGTTTGTTGGTGAGTGAAGGAATTCAAAGTTTGGGATTATGTCAGGAAATTTAACTTAGAAACTTCAAAGATTTTAACGGTGTGAATTTGGCAAATTGTTTAATGCTGCAAAGCTCACTGTTAAAAGTTGATAAGTGTCCTTGTAGTTGAAGGAATTAATAGATGTCGTACATATGCGTACGCATGTGTGAGCGTGTGTGTTTATAAATGTGTTTCATAACGTTTGCCCTTAAGGAACAAACGCGGGTTTTCCGCAGTGCTACATCTTGAGAGATTATAAGTCGAAAGAGAAAGACTGATAACGTCGTTAAATATTTATAATGTTGTAATTCACGTGATAGTCTCGAAACACATAGACATATTTTTGACGGTAAATTAATTTTAACAATGCGGATGTGGACGAAAGCATGATTTTAGCATTAACTGACCAATCAGAAGTCAGAGTGATATCAAGTCTCTGTGATCCACTTTTTTTAAAATTTTTTACTGATTTTGTCGATCACAGTACTGTTACGTAGGAAATGTACTGGAATCTTTTTTAACCAATAGAATTAGTTAGATCACAAATAAAATATTAAATTGAAGTAGAACACTAAAGAATTATCCAATTGAAATAAAAAAAAAAAAGGATTTGTTAATGAATGAATATTTGTTACTGAATATGATAATATTATTAAAAAAAACTTTGCAACAATATTTGAGGTGAGGTGGGAGTTACTTATCCGCCCTACATTGATGACAAATATTTTTATACTTTAGAAAGATCCCTGTAATTTTTTTCGGTGAAGCGTTTTTGAAATATGAAATCATTAAATTTTGTCCTGTCTTGTTCTTCGACACGTGATCAGTGATCAGATGCCTGTCGCCTGACTCTGCTCTATGCTTTATTTCTTCTATAACCAACATATACAAATAGGTAAAATCCTATTGGCCAATCTCATTACACCTCCCTGAACCGAAGAGGTTTAATACTTTTCGTTGTTCTTGAACGTTTTCTCCAACCGTTTTCTCCCCCGCCACACACCTTCGGCCCAGAGGTTTATGTCCTGTATTTTTTAATGGAGATATTGGTCTCATTTCATCTTCTTCCTTGTCTGCGTCACTCCCGCAGATTTTTTCCCGCAGTAGCTTGCCATTTCTTTCCTAGGCACTGTGGAGTAATGGATAGCGGCCCGGATTGAGGAATCCATTACATTCACTTACGTGCTAATACCCTTGGAAGAGGTATGAATCCTCTTCTTCTTCCCCTCCCCCAGCTATGGGTAAATAGCTGGACAGACAGGGTTCTATAGCCTTAGATGGCAACTGGTCTATTACAGAGAGAAATGGTAACCTACAGCAGGAAAAATCTGCCTCGTCAGTCATGTATCGAAAGATACATGATCGTCTAAGCATGTATCCCGCATGGCACATAACTGACATTGTTAATGGAGATTTTATTTGTCTACTCATCAATGCAAATGACCTTTGCAATCTTTCTGCATGTGGAATTGTCCTATAACTAAGCAGTAACCTTGGTAAGTAAGTGTCTATAGTATCTCTATTTGGGGACAATGCCTTTAATCCCATTTTTACTATCTGCATCATTCTTTCTGCAATTCCATTAAGTTGTAGATAATAATGGTGGTTTTTTGGAAGGAATGCAGCCAATCCGCCTCAACCAATTACATAAATCTTCATTACAAAATTGTGAACTGGGGCAGGAATTGGCTGGTCAACTTTAACGCCTCAAAAACAAAACTGCTCTCTATTAATCACCACAGAGATCCTTCCCTGTCCTCCATTAGAATGTCTGACGCTCAACTTCTCGGGAGCACCTCTCTTCGGCTGCTCGGTCTCACGTTGACTGCTGACCTGAGATGGAATAAATACATTGAGTCAATTGCTTCGTCCACCGCAAGGAAAGTTGGCTCCCTGTGCCGCACCAGGAAATTTTTCTCCCCGGAATCGATCCTTCAGATCTACAAATCAACAATTCGCCCTTGCATGGAGTATTGCTGCCATATATGGCCTGGAGCCCCTTCTGTTTGCCTCGGGGTTCTTGATAAGCTCCAGAGGCGGATATATATTGTTAAAGTATTTTCCAAACAAATCACCTTATTCTAATTTCATAGATTCTTTTGCGAAGTTGAACAAAACGTAGAGTTTGTAAATCTCGACAAAAAAATATTAGCGATAACTTCAACAATATTAAATATTGTGAGGATTTTAACACGTATCAGCGTGTTGCAATTCTAGTTTATTATAACACACAATTATTATTTCTTCTATTTCCTTTATTGTGTTATGATTATTATATTTATTTGTATTTATATTATGTATCGACTATTATTATTTTTTTATTTTCTTTGATTTCTGGCGTTTACACATTTCTTTCCGGGTCCCGCCCAGGGACCTAAGGTTAGAAATGGCATCATGACACTTTCCACTGAAAAAAAAAATTACATAGATAAAGCCCTTCGTAAAGTGTGGGCTGTACTTGTCAGAACAATTTTTTGTATCTCCTTGAGGCATGGACTTCCAGGAATCCCTTCAATTAGTCTACTGCAATCTTTTCCAACCAGTCCTAGGGCTCCAACTACAACAGGGATTGTTGATGTTCCCATATGCCACATTTTCGAGATTTCTATTTCAAGGTCCTTGTATTTTGACAGCTTTTTGAATATCTTCAAAGATACATTGCAGTCAGCAGGGACTGCCATATCAATAAGGAGGCACCGTTTTTGTTTGTGGTCTTTAATAACAATATCTGGGCGGTTGGCCTTGATTATTCTGTCAGTGTGTATTGTGTAGTCCCATAGAATTGTAACAGGTCCTATCTCCGTAACTGGGTCTGGGTGGTGTTCATACCAGTTTCTTTCAGTTTCCTTCCCGTAGAAGTTGCAGATTTTCCAGTGCAGATATTGGCCCACTCTGTCATTTCGGATTTTATATTCAGTGGGTGCCAACATCGTGCAACCTGATACAAGATGATCAATCGTTTCTGGATATTTATCACACAATCTGCATTTTGGGCTGACACAATATTTTAGTATATGTGCTTGATAATTCCTAGTTAGCAAGTATTGGTCCTGCGCAGCAAGGATAAAACCTTCAGTTTCCGCTTTCAACCCTGCACTGCGTAGCCACTGATGGGTACGGGTTTTGTCTACATCAGCTTGTTTGGTACGTGCAGAGTATTGGCCATGAAGTGGTTTATCTTGCCATCGCTTCTGTATTATTATTATTATTATTATTATTATTTTCAAATATTTCCAGTTACTGGGTTTTTCTGTATCAGTAATTATTTGTTTTTATACAACTATCCTGAAGATGGTTTGTCTTATTTTTACTTTCTGTTTTTGCTTACCTAAAGTTATTTTGTCAATTTTATCTTTTCTACTCTCATTTATGAATGAATGTGATAGTTTAGGTGTTCTTCTTTATGTGTCGCATTCCCCCAGAGCGTAGGTGATCATAGTTCTCCACAATTTCCTAAACCTTATTCCGCCATCCATTTACTCAAGCTCACTAAGTTTGGTATGAGTTGTTTTTCCTCTGACTCGCGTGTCTTCAATCTGTCCTGTGAGTATCAGATTTTACAAGCACCCCTTTCTCATTATGTGCCCCAGAAATTTCAAATAACTCTTCCCGATGTTAAACATAAGTTCCCTTTTTCTTTTCATTTTCTCTAAAACTTCGTCGTTTCTCACATGTTCGGTCAATAGAACCACATTTCTGTTGCTTTAAGTCTCTTCATTTTTGAGGAGATTGTCCAGCATTCCCTGTCATATAGGAGGACAGATATAACGAAATAGTTCAGTACTCTTTTCTTTGTTTTTAACGAAATGATTTTCTTTATTAATACACTGCTTAGTTTTTAGAGTGCATCTTTGGCTATTCCGATGTGCCTTCAGATCTCAGTGTCGCACTTTCCGTCCTCTGTCCATCCCTCTTCCCAGATATTTAAATTTTTGTACTTGCTTGATTTTGCTATCTCCGATTCGTAATTTGCATTTTGAGCTCATCCTTTTGCTAATAGCCATGCATTCTGATATTTTGTAATTGATGTTTAGGCCTTTCTTTTTGTTATGATAATAAAAAGACACTAATGAATAAGTCTAGTTACATCTTCTTTATGCACCATGTCTCCTCAGGATGTAGGTGATTATGGCTCTCCACAATTTCCTGTCCTTTGTAGGTCTTAATAAATTTTGTCTTTTATGTTATTTCTCCTAAACCTTCTTCCGCCATCCATTCAAGCTCACTAAATATGTTATGCATTGTTTTCTTCTGCTCTTTTTGCCTTCAATCAGTCCTGTGAGTATCAGATTTTCCAAGCCCACTTTCCTCATTATTTACCTTAAAAATTTCAGCTATCCCTTTCTGATCTTAATTTCTTCTTTCCATTTTCTCCAAAATCTCATCGTTGTTCACATATTTGCTCCATGGCATCCTCAGCATCCTTCTGTAGAACCACTTTTCTGTTGCTTCAAGTCTCTTTAGAGATTGTCCAGCATCCCCTGCCATATAGGAGGACAGATATAATGTAATAGTTCAGTACTATTTTCTTTGTTTTAACGAAATTTTTCTCTTTATTAATACTCTGCTTTGTTTTTGGAGTGCATCTTTGGCTATCCAGACGCACCTTCGGATTTCAGTGTCGCACTTTCTGTGCACTGTTTGAACACTTCCCAGATACTTAAATTGTTGTACTTGTTTGATTTTGGTATCCTCGATTTGTAATTTCTATTTTGGGCTGTCCCTTTTGCTAACAACCATGCATTCTGTCTTCTGTTGTCAAAAAGGTAGTATAGATTATTTTTATTGCATGTTTTAAATAATGACTTCATATACGAGTATTTTAGGCTTACGTCTCTGGCTGCTCAACACATGTGATTTTGTTACGTACAAGGATAAGTTAATTAAATGTATATACTTCACTTTATTTTCTGACCACAGATAATATCCTTAATTGTCAATATATTTTTAAATGCTATCAAAAGCCTAGCTGCCATGTTGTCTCATCATGGCAGTTAGGCTTTTCTACAGATTACTTTTCTTTATTTCTGTGTTACTATTTATTCTTGAGAAATCTAATAAAATGGCTTCCTGTTGCCTTCTGGAATCTTTTGAATTTAGCCAGACTGGAATGTGCGTGCCATGCAATGTTTATCGATTCAGAATAAAAAATCGGTGAGCCTAGTGCAAGGGTCTCGTATCCAGCCTCCAATCTATGATATCCCTCAGCCATTCTGCTACATCTCAATTTTCATAAGGTAGAATTCATATAAAATACAAATTTTATTGTAACATAATTATGTACAATAAGGGATTATATGCAATATAGGTGAACAATTCAACTAAAAAAAATGAAAATAGATACAATGTAACTAAATACAAATTAGAGACGTCATAATAGAATATTCCATCTTAAATAAATCAACAATGTTTTGCAGCAATTTTTAACATCAATTTAAATTTTTTCTTGTCAAAGAGTTGAATAATTTAACACATTCAGGATTATGAATAAAAAAAATAGTGAATTTTATATACTATTTTTTTCGACACTTAGCATGAGCAAAACAAATTCACGGATTTGGACAAAAAGGTTTGACTAAACCGAAACTTGCACTCGGCTGGCTGAGAGTAATCAGGTGGACAGTATATATTGGCATTGCATTTAAATTTTTGCAGATTAAAGTTGGCTGGAAAGCATGGAAACGGAAGGGAGTTCCACAAGCGAGAAGTGCGAGGGAAGAAACCGTTAGCATAGGATTTACGGCTACATCTAGCCAGCTCAACTGTAAATTGATGAGTCTAGTGCTGCGCTTAAATTCAAAACCTCCAGGTACCATAGCAAAGAGATTATTCGAACAATTACCATGAAAGTATTTATGGAAAAGACATAAAAAGGCTACCTAACAGCGGTGGGAAATTTACTGGAGCTGAGCCGTCAGTCAGCAGGGGCAACGGACCATATGTAGCAGCAATTTTCTAAGCATGGACGAATGGTAGACTTGTAGATATGTAAGATAGATTCTGAAGAGAAAAATTGTTTAGCCCGACGTAGTTAACCGACTTTCTTAGCAGACATATATATCTCAGTGAAGAATGATTTCATTCTTAGCCAGAATAAAATATCCTGTGGGGTGATAAGGTCAAACTGTCAACTGAGCTAAAAAAAATGACCTATGATCTGTTGTTTACTGGGGCAAGAAATTGCCTGTTAAAGAAAAAACTGCTCACTTTTAATCCTCTGAGATAATCTTTATTTGCCTTTCATCAGTATGGCTGATACGAACCTCTAGGAGAGTGACTCCTTGTGACTTTTCTGTTTTATATTAACATTTTATAATAGCATGGTGTGGTATCATTATATTGAATCCATTGCTACTAGGAAAAATGGTTAATTATGTCCTGCTAGACAATGTTTCTCGTCAGAATCTATTTTACACATTTGTAAGTTTACCATTCAGGGCCCTTCAGCATGGTGTTAGCAAGCTTGTCTCACTAGATCAAGTACAACTGAATAGTGAGTTCGGTCCTCAATGGGTGCTTCATACTTTCGGCATTGTGTCACATCTAAGCTATGCTTAGTAAATCACTATATCTACCATTCATCCTTGCTTTGAATATTGCTACTCTTGTGTATTTAAATGCAAAGAAGAATCTGCAATATCATTGGTCGTGACCTGGAATCTCGTCTTTAGTTATTGGGTTGGTGCATAATTATCAGGCGTTTTTTAAACAATGTTTATTATGAATAAAGAAATATAACAATTCAACAATAACATTTTTAAATGATTATTCCGGAGCGTATGATTATCGACACGCATTTTTATAGCCTGAAAATAAAATAATCTTTTTATTTAAAAAAAGTAAACAAAACAACAATTTTTATTAACAAATAACTCGCCTACAAAAACGCCTGATAATTATGCACCAATCCAAAACTATCCCACCACCGTAACGTAGCTTTCTTGTGCCTTTCCTATAAATACTTTCATGGTAATTATTCTGATGAATTTTCCTCTATGGTACCTAGACTTCATGAATTGAAGCGCAGTACTAGATTGGCGGCAAGGTCTCATTATCTAACAGTTGAAAATGCTAGATGTAACCGTAACTTCTTTGCTAACAGTTTCTTCTCTCGCACTTCTCGCTCCTAGAACTCACTTCCAGTTTCTTGCTTTCTAGTCAACTTTGATTTTCATAAATCTAAATGCAATGCCAATCGTTATCTTATGTCTTTTATTGTTCTCTCTCTTTAATAATGTTATCTTTTTCTCATCACTCTCACGATCAGTAATCCCTTGCGTCTTAGTGGCTTTATTGCCTTGGGATGAAATAACGAAAAACCTTTTACTAATGCTCGTACACATTTTTTAAATGCACGCTATTCACATTTTTAAACTGTAAAAATTCCAGTGTTAAAAATGCGACAATTCGAAAAAAAAAAAATAATATTCGGTAATGTAATAATTAATATGCCAATGGGTCATTTCAGGTTTGACAAAAATGTGCACGGTGATCTATGAGAGCACTCACAATACAATCAAAAGCGAACATTTGTTTAAAATATAATTAAAGCTATACGCTCCTAATTTCATTTAAATATAAAGAATGAACTTTTAAGCGTTTTCACATACGATGGAAAATACAACACCGATATCCGAACAGTCACTGGATTAGCGAAAGAAGAATTCTTAAAGCTAAGCAAGATGGTGACAAACAGAAAAAAAATTAATTAGAAACAAAGAAAAGAGTTCTGGATTGCTATGTGATATCCATCCCCTTATATGGCAATGAACGTTGGACAATCTCGCCCTAGATGAGCAGAACACTGGAGGCAGCAGAAATGATAATGAACACTCCATGGACGGAGAGAGCAAGCAAAAAGGAAGTTAAAGAAAATAGCCATGGAAAGAACACATGCTCAGAATAAAAAAAAGACAGCTTAAATTCCTTGAACACATAATGAGGAAGGAAGGCGTAGAAAACTTCATACTCACGTGACATATTGATAGGGGAAGGCATGTACCTGACGAGTTTGTCTCAAACGATGTCAGAACGGGGATGTACCCTTAGCAAAGAGAGAAAAATTGCAAAGAACTACGCGAGATAGGAGCTTGTGGAGAGCCATCATAACCTATGTCCTGGAGAAACGCGACACATACAACAAGAAGAATGATGGTAATTTACTTTTTCTGTGTGTGAGAGAGAGAAATTTTGATTTGATGTAAAACCTTATCAACTGGTCTATCGTTCGATGTGAAATGTCCAATGTGAAACTTCGCAAGCCACTTCGTCCACAGTTTTATTGATTATTTTTTTTTACCATGTCCTTTTAAGACGTGGCAATCATGGCACTCCACAATATCCTGTCATTTGCTCTAAGTAACATTTAAATCGTTACCATTCTTCTCACATCTTGGTCTACTATCCATTCACATAAACTTGTTAAGTAGGTGACCATGGCTCTCCAAATCTTCCTGTCTTTTCTTGCACGAAGTGACTGTTAAATCATTATCACCCGTCTTTGTCGCTAATATCTGTTTACATTATATATTAATAAGGGAATTAACTGAAATTAAGATATCCAGAAAAGGGATAGCACATAGAACTATAACAATCTTCTCCCGTGGACTAAAAGTGTTCGGCTCGGAATTCCAACGTATATCACCTGAAGAAGGCCAGAACGTAAAACAATCGAAATGTCGTGAATATAATAAAAATGTGATCAACAATCCGAACAATGTTAATGGTGTAAATATTCTTTGTCTCTGTTCTGCTAACCATTTACAAAATCTTGTTAACTAGGTGTTTGTGTCTCTCCACAACTTCCTGTCTTTTGTTGCTCAAAGTCACTGTTGATTCTTTACCACCCATCTTTGTCCTTTTTCTGCTATACATTCACACAAACCTGTTACGTTGGTGACCATGGCGCTCCACAACTTCCTGTCTTTTGTTGCTCGAAGTAACTGTTGATTCTTTACCATCCATCTTTGTCCTTGTTCTGCTATCCACTCACACAAATTTGTTAAGTAGATGACCATGGCGCTCCACAACTTCCCTTCTTTTGTTGCTCGAAGTAACTGTTGATTCTTTACCACCCATCTTTGTTTCTGTCCTTCTATCTAGTTACACAAACTTGTTAATTACGTGACCATGGCGCTCCACAACTTCCTGTCTTTTGTTTCTCTAAGTAACTTTTGACTCATTACCATTCCTTGTCGTCTTTGGCCTGACAGCCATTCAAACGAGCTTTTTATGTTGGTGATCATGCTTCTCCACAACTTCCTGTCTTTTACTGTTCTAAGTAGCTTTTGGCTCATTACTATTCGTCTTTGTTCTTGTGCTGTTTTCCATTTACACAAGTTTGTTAAGTAGATGATCATGACTTTCCACAACTTCCTATATTTTGTTGCTCTAAGTAACTTATGACTATTTACCATCCCTCTTTGTCCTTGTACTGACATCCATTCACACAATCATGTTATGGGATCTCTTCAAGTTTTTACTTTGTGGTGAGATGACTCAACATTTACTGACGCATAAGAGATATGAAATAGCTGGTCCTAACTCCCTTAAGTTTGTTTTCAACGACACTTTCCTATTACTTAATACTTTCCTATTTTCTAGAAAAACAACCCTTGACTGTTCCCTTGTTTTCGTATTTCTATGTTGGATTCTCCTTTATTTATTACGCCATTCTGCTAGTTTATCTACCCCATCTGGATGATTTTGAGGTCCACAATATATGACTCATCCCTGGGTGTCTTTTTTTTTACTAACAACTCTGCATTCTGTTTTTTTTTTTTTTTTTTTTTTTTGTTAATAGTAATAGTTAATAGTTAGTCCATTCTTCTTGTTTTCCTTAATTCCTTGTCTCAGAGTTAATTACCTCATCAACAAACTCTACCATCAACACAGTGTGATTTATGTTATCTTGTTAAGATATATGTCTGCCAATAATATATTCTAATAAGTTTTCTAGTTTTCTTAGGACCGTCTCATTGTATAAATATCGTGCGAACACATACTTAGAATTAGAAGAATAAAGATGAAATTTTGGGGGAACGTAATGAGGGATTGGAAAATTTAACACTCACAGAATATATTGACATCAAGAGGGACAGAAGAAAGCGACGATTAAACTGCCTGGTTTAAAGAACAGGGATTAAGGGATAGCAAAAAGAGAAACATTAAGAGCTACAAGGGACAGGATGCTGTGGAGAACTATGATCGCATACAGTACATGAAAGAAGAAGAGAAACCGTATTTTTGCTGTACTCCTCTTTCAATTTTTGTATATTTAATAAAATCGTCCTCTCTGAGTGTTTGTTTCCAGAATATGCTACTTTTTTATTCGAATATATTTCCTGTGTAAATCAATCTTTTGTAATATTTCAAATAGTTCTTCATGTTGTACCACCTCAAATCCCATTACTTAATCTATGAAACATAGGTACAAGTGTCTCTCTGTAAAGCTGCTGTGAGAATCATAAAAGAATCATAAAAATAAAATAAGTAACTATAACTACTCTTGTCCCATTTAAGGTCTAATTCTGCTTTATGATTGTGATAATGTAGTAAACATGGCCTTTTACCACAGTAATTATTATGGTAATATACAGGGTGTTTCAAAAAGAATACGCCAAAATCATCACGTGATGTGTCAATAACGAAAAAAATCACAAACCTCTAGCATGAACACATGTGTTGTATATACATTCAAGTTTCATTTCATGTTTTATAAGTGCTCAATGTGGCCACCACTGGCAGCGCGGACAACATCAAGCCGATATGAAAATTCCTCCCAAACGCGCCTCAGCATGTCACGGTCCACCGTGTTGATTGCAGCTATTATTCGATCTTTCAAGTTATCGATACTTGCTGGAAGTGCTGGAATATAAACTTGGTCTTTAACATACCCCCACAAGAAAAAGTCACACACAGTGTAGTCCGGGGATCTGGCAGGCCAACCACAAAGAGTAAGGTCTTTAGCACCTCTCCTCTCAATCCATCGCTGAGGCACGTTTTCATTCAGATAACCTCTAACCTCGAGATGGCAATGGGGTGGTGCTCCATCTTGCTGAAAAATGAAGTCATTCGAATCTGCCTGCACCGTGAAAATGCGAACTCAAGCACGCAAAACGCCTCTGCTGAGGAGTCGCCATTTTGATTGATCCTCCCACAATTCAGCTGCACCGGAAGTTATACTAACGACAGCGGTGAAACTGACACCCAATCAAAATTTGATAACTACTCTATCAAATAACCACTGATTGAGTCCACTACAATGCTATAGACCTGAAAAAACAGCGCAATGATTTTGGCGTATTCTTTTTGAAACACCCTGTAGTAAACAATTTTTTACCACTTTAATGATTATGACAGTATAGTAGGCCTTCACCAGTGTAATGATTATGATAGTATAATAGTCATAGTCATTAGATTTTTGGACCGAATAAACTTTGGGATATAGTGATTTTCCAAGCGTAGATTATATGTGGCACATAGCCGAAAGTAGGGGTAACCCAGTAAGGATCTAACTCACAATTCAGTCGTAATTGTTCTAACAAGACAAGCCTGCTAACCATTACACCGCCTAGAGGTGTCCAAACTTTGGCATATAGTGATTTTCCAAGCGTAACTTAAATGTGGCACAAGGCCGAAAGTAGGGGACCCCAGTGAGGAACGGACACTCTACTCAGTCGTAATTGTTCTAGCGAGACAAGCTTCCTAACCATTACGCCGCCTCGAGGAGCCTAAACTTTGGGATTTATGTAAAAAAAAAACATGCTTTTGATACACTTTAATGTTTACTAGCAGCATGGCCCGGCGTTGCCTTTGCTTGATTCAAAAATCGTACGACTCATACAGCAATCGCTATCACTTGACTTAAAATATTTTTGTCCTTCCTTACCTTTAAAGGAGTTCCCTTTGCCGTGCTGATGTTGCTACATGCCTTACTTCTTGCCTATCTCACACTGCGATTTTTTTCTAAGCTCTATATTAAACATTAAATCTGTTACGAAAAAAGAACTAAACAAAATGAACACAAAACGATCAGCTTTAAAAAAGGACACGTAACTGGAAAAACCGAATGAAAAAAGAATATTAACAACTAATACTTTTTCGCACCCCACCCAGTTCTGTGGAATCAGAATCAACGTTGAGTTTAAGCAAGCGAATGAGCCAATTGGAGTAAAGTGCCATGTAGATTTAAATTTTTCCCACTTGTGACGAATGCAGCTATCGATTTTTTTTTTTTTGCATGCTAGCATGCTAGTTAACATTCGTGTCAATCAGCTGTTGGCTCTCATGCTGGCCAATAGAATCTTCCTGCCTATTCGTGGCAGCCAGCTATTGGCTCTCACTCCGGCCAGTAGAAAATGGCCGCAAACTACATGAAAACTGCAGTAGAAGCATGAAAAAATTCGATTACTTCCACTATCGATGGGAGTTGGGAAATGCAAAGTCGGTCTTGGCCTTCCCGATAACTTGGAGCATGTGTATGTAAATTTTGGTGCAAATCCGTCGAAAATTGCGGCCGTGCATTCGTTACACACACACACACATCCTGCCTTTTATAGATAGAGATTCAGAAATGTTAATCGGAAAAAAGTAATGAATGTCGTCGTTCAATACAACTAAATATCGTTGAACTCTCTTTCTTCAAAGTCTTTGCTTTATCGAATATCTTTTGTCTTCCATTTCTCTCTTTTAGTTGTCTTCTTCATTTCTCAGTTATCTTTCCTTTCTAACAAGTTCCCCCTCTGTCTCTCGCTCATTGAGTAGTCTCTCTTTCTCTTCGTATTGTCTTTCTCAGTTCAACCTCTCTCTCTTTTCAGTCCTTCTCTTTGTATCTCTGTTAACTTCCCTTTTGTGTTTTAATGTTTGCCCACCCTCTCTCCTACTCTTTGCTTTCCCTCTCATTTCCTTAATCGCTTTTATTAGGTTGGTGCAAAAATAATTTCGTTTTCTCACATAGTAACATATATTAAAAAACGAAATTATTTTTGCACCAACCTAATACTTTCTCCCCACCCCGTTACGCTTTGCATTCTCTTTCTGCTAGTCTCTTTTATTCCTCGCTTTTTAAGATTCTTTCTCGTCGCTTTCTCCCCACCCCCACAGCTACACTTTCTTATCCTCACTCTCTCTCCTGAATTATTCATTCCTCTCCTTTCGCCTCATCATTCTTCCTCTCTATCCTAGCTTTCTCATTTTCTCTCTTTCTTCACTTTTTCTTTATCTTGATTTCTCCCCCCCTCTCTCTCTCTCTTCACTTTTTACACCAACCAACTTCGCTTTCACCCCACGCACGCTTTCTCCTAACCTCTCCCTGTCTCACTGATTTCTCCTCTTTTTCTTATCTTTCTCCCTCTGCCGTTTCTCTCTCTCCCCATATATATATATATATATATATATATATATATATATATATATATATATATATATATATATATATATATATCCTTGTCTCTTTTTCAGTTAGACTTTTCTTGTCTCATTTATTGACCAACTCCAATTATTATAGTTCATTTTCTTATCAACGGTATAACCAGAAACTAATTACGCAGACAGCTGCGTCTAGGAGACGTCATTGGTTACGAAATGAGGAAGTAAGTCCTATCATACGTAAACACGAACTTCCTTAGTTCTGCTTGGGTCATCTCCAGCCCTGTACCATCAACCTTGTGTTCCGGGTGACACAGTTGTGTGTTAATATTCGTAATTATAACAATCAAAAAGAAAAAATTACTTGAGATTCACTTGTCTAAAATTAGAAGCAAAATTCAATTTAGAACGAATGCACAATCTCAGATTTTTCTTATGCTAAGATTCTCTCTCTTTATATATATATATATATATATATATATATATATATGCTAAATGTAATCGCCAAGTACATGGCCTGACGATAGAGTTTATATTTACATACGCTCTATTCCTGATAGCGACCCAAAAATATAGTACAACATAAAGCTATATTTTTTATTATATATATATATATATATATATATATATATATATATATATATATTAGGTTGGTGCAAAAATAATGACGTAATAATGTCGTTTTTTGACGTTAAAAAATATGTCAAAAAACGACATTATTACGTCATTATTTTTGCACCAACCTAATTATATATATGTGTGTGTGTGTCTGTGTGTGTCTGTGTGTGTATGTATGTATGTATGTATGTATTAAAAGTGAACACTGACGTCATCACCCAGAGTCGGCAATCTGTTTCATGGTAAACTCAATCATCAGGCCATATGCACATGACCTGACGAGTGCGTTTAACATCAAACGGACTGTCGCCTCTGGGTGTTGATTTCAATGTCCACTTTTATATTTACCTACGCTCTATCCCTGATATTGAGTACTTCAACTTGTAAATATAGCTTACCTAAAAACTATACTTTATCACTCACACACACACACATACATACATACATGCATACATATATATATATACATATATATATATATATATATATTAGGTTGGTGCAAAAATAATGACGTTTTCTCACATATGTTACTATGTGAGAAAACGTCATTATTTTTGCACCAACCTCATATATATATATATATATATATATATATATATATAAATTCACTTTGGAGTAAAAGGCTGCAACGTCACCACGCTAGAAAGTTTCTTTCGTAAGTGTTTTTTATGAGATGGGGTTGCTATCTCTATCGCACAACTTTTTCTTGCACGTGCATCATAGGTGAAGCTGGGTCGATCACGTTCTCCCCTGACGAGTTCACCACTGGCATCACGCTATTTGCAGACTTTCTTTTCCCTGAAACCAAACCAAACAGCGCAGCTGAATATCTTTTCTTTTTTCTTTTCGCATTCAAAACGGATTAGTCCATCATATATATGTATGTATGTGTGTATTGCATAAGGTATTCAACAGAAATACTGAAAAGTTAAGTTACAAATGTATGCAGAACATAGAGAGGATAATTAAAGTGTATAACAGTAAAACATTTAATATAATGAAAATGGCTAAGCGAGCAGAAAAAATGTAACCACTGAAATGCGGAAAAGTGTCCATTAAAGGGTAACTGCTTGGTAGATGGTCTTGTTTACAGGGCCTTCATTGGGCTGGAAAATGGCCCTGGAAGTGTGTACATTGGCTTCTGGGAAGGAACATTCAAATCACGTTATTACAACCATATAACGTCAGTTAACCTGGCAATATATCAGAATAGAACACAACTTGCTAGCTATGTGCAGGAACTAAAAGAAAAAAAAAAATGAAAAAGAGTCCTATTATCGAATGGGACATAGTGAAGAAAACTCACGTATTTCGTTTAGGGGTGTAAGTTGTGCCAGGTGGATAAGTTGGCGATAATGAAATATCCCGATACGAACAAGATGCTAAGTGAAATGAGCTATACAATCACTGTACGTACAGATTGGAAACTTCCCAATATACTGTAGAATCTTAACATGTACAATATGGAAACTTTCCAATGAACTGCACAATCACGGCCCGCATAGTGACTGAATTTTTCAATGACGTACAATTTTGGAAATTTCCCCTGAACTCTACAATCAGTGGGTACTTTTCAATCAACTGTCCAATCACTAAACGTACAACCATGGAAACATTTTCTATACCGCTTTATTTAGCAGCTGTTGCATCTTCCGATAATTATTTAAATATCATTGCTTTCATAAATAGCTTATGTTTATATAATTACCAATTTATTGCGGCAGTAAAATAATTTGCAATGTAAATACTTTAGCGAAACAATTCCCAGTGAACTTTATGTATGCTTTAATGTGAAAGTTTTAATGAATTTACTTCATAAGCCGTACTTAAACGATTTAGTGTAAATAAACACTCTACCCTGTTAGTCCAACAAGTGCCAACCGTCTGCCTCGTAGTTGCGTATTCACCAGTTGTGTGCGGCGTCGTTATTAGGGTTCGAGTAAAAGATACGATTTCGAATAATGATTTTAAATGCAAGTAGATACTTCTACTTTCTTCACCACTTCGGACTTCGTGTCGTCTACAAATATATTGTAAAAATATACTGTATATTTCTAGAGAAAAATAATATGCATTGCATTTCTCTAGTGAAATAATTTTTAGTACATTCCTATAGTAAAATAACTCACAATGTATTTTATAGAAAAATAATTTGGAATGCAAAATCTATAATAAAATAATTTGCTATATATTTCTTTGACAATATAATGACTCACGGGAAGTAGTAGACACTCAACCGCCTCATGTGTAATAGCTGTAGCTATTTATAGTCATTGTAACTTCATATGTAAATGGGTCACCTCATTTCCCTGTACCGAAGAGGTTTTATCCCTTATTTTCCCTGGTACCTCTTCTAGTAGTTTTTGTCTCCTCACTATCTTCCTCTCTCTCCATAAGAAATTGTCTAGAATAGCTGTAGCTATTTATAGTCATTGTAACTTCATATGTAAATGGGTCACCTCATTTCCCTGTACCGAAGAGGTTTTATCCCTTATTTTCCCTGGTACCTCTTCTAGTAGTTTTTGTCTCCTCACTATCTTCCTCTCTCTCCATAAGAAATTGTCTAGATATGGGAGATAGTAATCTTTTTCCTATTTCTCCTTGTTCCTCCAACGCTATCTTCAGAGTCTATATCACTCTCGATTTCACTGTCATGTTTGTCTTGCGCTGACATGAAACGTTCGCATTCATTGCTTTCAGGCTCACTGTACATATTTTGTTGCAATCTAACTTGGCCTGCATGCGCTAATATCCCATTTCCATTTTCGCTATTGTCCTCTTTGTATTATGGATCTTGCCTTTTGTAGATTCGATTCACTCTTCTTTTTGTAAAATAGTTTTCGATGGTAACATAGGATATGGTCAATGGGGCTCTAATTTAGCTACCCATAAAGGGCGGGCGGGCTATTCGATCTACCAGTATGTGGTATTGTCCTATATCTTAACAACAATCTAGAAAGAAATGTTTCTATCATTTCTTTTCGTTGTATACATATTTCCAATCGATTGTATACCGTTTGCACCATCCTTTCTGCTAATCCGTTTTGTTGCGGATGGTACGGTGGGGTTTATATGGCTTGCATCCAATTTTGTTCAAATATTGGCATAGTTCCTCGTCACAGAACTCTGAGGTGTTGTCAGATACTAACATTTTCGGAGTTCCATTTCTTGAAAATATGATCCTTAATGCTTGTTCCACTTCTTTTGTTGAAGACCTGTATGACTTCTGGCCAGCCTGAATACGAATCTACCAGTATTAGTAATAATCCCTCTCCATTAACATGGGTATGATCTATGTGTACTCTGTGCCAAGGTTGAGACTCTTTAAGCCATGTATGTGTTTTTGTCTGTTTGAATTTTCTTCTTTCATTGCATCTTTTGCACCTTTTTATGTATTCTTCTACATCTGTAGAATAGCCTGGCCACCATGCCTCTAGCCTTAATCTCCTTTGTGTAGACGTTATTCCGCAATGAACATCGTCATGTATGCTTTTTATTATTTTACTCTTTTGCATTGCTCGCGGAATCACTACGTCTCCATTAAAAAAAAAACTACACCCTTTTCTATGGATAACTTGTTTAACTTCTTTAAACGCCTTTCTGCCCAGGCCAATTATTCCACATTATTTATACTGAACCATATACTGTTTAATATAGGATCTCGCTTCGTATCCTCAGCTAATTTATCTATCGACAAAATATCAGTTTCGACCCAATGTAAGAAAGTATCTTCGATTTTTCCTCCTCTTTCTCACTTTCAGAAGTAATGATTCTCAATCTTGACAAAGCGTCTACATGCGGAATGACATTGCCTTTCAAGAACTCAATATCAAAATCAAACACCATAAACATTAAAGCCCATCTTAGAATTCTAGAAGACGTTACCTTAGGAAGTTCCTTCCTAGGATTAAATATGAATTCTAAAGGTTTATGGTCGGACTTTAGTAGGAAATTCTTTCCAATCAAAAACTGACGAGCCATATTATGGCCAACGCTCATTTCTCAATATTTCAGTTGTTCAATTTGACTTTTGACAATTTTCTCGACAGTTACATAATAGGATGACGACCCTGAGCCAACATTCCCTAAATTGAGCATCTACTTGCGTCTGTTGTTACTATTATTTCCTTTCTAGGGTTGAATATTTTTTATTGCTGGCTTCTCTGCCAGAACAGCGTTTAAATTTTCAAATACCACTTGTTGTTCTTTTGTCCAAATAAATTCCGCATTCTTTTTTCTTAACCCTTTGAGCCCTGCGTTTCTGAACAATTTTAACCCTTCTGTCTGAGCTTCTCAGTCAAAATTCGCAAATAATTGGTATGTAATGTTTCACGGTAGATATGAAAATAGTTACAAGTATTTACCTACCGTTCAACCGGCGGTTGTGTATTAAGTCATTTTTCTGTACCACTGCTTAACCAGTGGCTAGGCATTACGTCATTTTCCTCTTTCACCGGTAAACCGGTGGTCAGGGCTCAAACGGTTAAAGCAACAAAAGGTTCAATCAATTCGAAGTATCGCTCTTCATATCGTCTGTAGAAATTTACAAACCTAGGAAAGATTCTAAATGTAGTGTTACTGACTCACAAGAAGTAGTAGGCTGCTTTATGCGTAATAGCTATAGCTACTTATAGTCTTTGTCACTTCATAATTCAATGTGTCGCATCAACTGCAACACTGTAAAATAATTTTCAAGGTATTCCTAAAGTAAAATAATTCGCCATATATTTATTTTGTAAAACAATTTGTAATGAATTCCTATTATAAAATTCATTGCAAATTGTTTTACAAAATAAATATATTGCGAATTATTTTACTTCCTATATTATGAGTGTCTGCAGGCGAAACGCTCGATCAGGACCAATAACATTGCAGATTCTCTTTTGTATTTTATCAAGAATCTCTAAATACATAGCAGAAGCACTAGATCAGTTGTGACAGCAATATTCAATGCATGGACGAATGGTGGATTTATAAATTTGTAAGATAGATTCTAGCGAGAAAACTTGTCTAGCAATTAACAAAATTAACAAACCATTCCTTACCCCAGTTAACAGCAGATTGTAGGTTAGTTTTTAGGTCATCTGCCAATTTGACTTTATCGGGCTGATCAGACTTACTTATTGTTATGGTCCGGTTCCTTGTACCACGGTGATAGTCCAAGGTAGAACCAATAAAGAAGAACTCGAACACAGGTATGGAATAACACAGATATATTACAAACAGCAATATATACAGAGAAGTAGAAGTGTTAGTATGAACAATCAGGTTTAGTAGAGAGAATAATGTAGTCTCGACCAGTATCACTATTCCAATGTCTTGCAGTAATTGTCTGAACGCGACTCTGTTTCGGACTGCCTCTGACTCGACTCTTGGTTCGACTTGAA
The DNA here is from genome assembly GCA_963932145.1 of Acanthosepion lycidas. Taxonomy (NCBI): domain Eukaryota; kingdom Metazoa; phylum Mollusca; class Cephalopoda; order Sepiida; family Sepiidae; genus Acanthosepion; species Acanthosepion lycidas. The sequence goes on along the minus strand of OZ010605.1, from coordinate 54,308,771 downwards.
CTACAGACTCCACTTGAACTACTGACGATATTCAGTCACCCCCCCCACGAGGGCGACATGTGGCACAAGGCCGGTTTAACATGGGATCTCCGAGCCCGTGGGCTCGGCCAAAAATATGCCCATTGAACCCGTATAAACGGGTTCAGGGTCGGTTTACCTCCCCGAAAGAGACTCCGCCCTTCGGCGTAGCCTCTTTTGGGTTCCTCCCCGGCCGAAGGCATAGAGATCAACCGATCAGAGGGTCAAGACTTGAACGACTGACGCTATTTAGTAACTACCCCACGCAGTCACATGCGGCACAAGGCCGAATTTAATGTGGGGTTCGCGAGCCCGTAGGGTTGGCCAAAAATATACCCTTTGAACCCGTATGAACGGGTTCAGGGTCGGTTTACCTTCGCGAATGAGCCTCCACACTTCGGCGTAGCCTCTTTCGGGTTCCTCCCCGTCCGAAGGCAGAGAGTTCAACCGATCAGCCGATCAAGACTTGAACGACTGGGGTATCATGTGACACAAGGTCGGTTATTTAATGTGGGTTCTCCGAGCCCGTGGGCTCGGCCCAAAAATATGCCCATTGAACCCGTATAAACGGGATCAGGGCCGGTTTCAATCCCCAAACGAGACTCGGCCTGAAGGCAGAGAGTATAACCGAACAGTCGGTCAAAACTTGAACGACTGACGATATTCAGTCACCCCCCCCCACGAGAGCGTTATGTGGCACAAGGACTTTTTAACGTGGGCACTCCGAGCCCGTGGACTCCGCCAAAAATATGCCCATTGAACCCGTATAAACGGGTCCAGGGTTTACCTCCCCGAAAGAGAATCCGCCCTTCGGCGTAGCCTCCTTCGGGTTCCTCCGGTCCGTAGGATGAGAGTATAACCGAACAGTTGGTCAAATCTTGAGCGACTGACGATATTCAGTCCCCCACCCCTCACGAGGGCATCATGTGGCACAAGGCCTTTTTAACGTGGGCATTCCAAGCCCGTGGGCTCGGCCAAAAATATGCCCATTAAACCCGTATAAACGGGTTCAGGGCCGGTCTACCTCCCCGAAGGAGACTCCTCCCGTCCGTAGGATGAGAGTATAACCGAGCAGTCGCTCAGAAAGTACTGGGTCGTCTGACTCAAGTTGAGCGACTGACGATATTCAGTCACCCCCCTCCCCCACGAAGGCGTCATGTGGCACAAGGCCTTTTTAACGTGGGTATTCCAAGCCCGTGGGCTGGGCCAAAAAATAGCTCATTGAACCGGCATAAACGGGTTCAGGGCCGGTCTACCTCCCCGAAGGAGACTCCGCCCTTCGGCGTAGCCTCCTTCGGGTGCCTCCCGTCTGTAGGAAGAGAGTACAACCGAACAGTTGCTCAAGTCAAAACTTGAGCGACTGACGATATCCAGTCACCCCCCACCACGAGGGTGTCATGTGGCACAAGGCCTTTTTAATGTGGGTATTCCAAGCCCGTGGGCTCGGCCAAAAATATACCCATTGAACCCGCATAAACGGGTTCAGGGCCTGTCTACCTCCCCGAAGGAGACTCCGCCCTTCGGGTTCCTCCCGTCTGTAGGAAGAGAGTACAACCGAACAGTTGTTCAAGTCAAAACTTGAGCGACTGACGACATTCAGTCACTATACAGTGCGCTATAAGTTTTTAGCCACCCTTGATTACAGCAATTTTGGCTTGTTTAATAACGCCTCTTCTTTTTTCAGACAATACTGTGTTAGTATCAAGCTACTCTCATCTATGAACAATAGTTCACTTATATTTTGCAATGAAAGTTCGTGGAAGTAAGGAAATTAGTGAATTTCAACAAGGGCAAATAATAGGATGTCATCAGTGTGGCAAGTCAAATAGAGAAATTGCTAGATTTTTCCAGATTAATCATCAAACGGTTAATAATATTATCAATAAATTTAATGAATAAGGCCATTGTCGTGTGGGACAACGTTCAGGAAGACCAAGCATCGTGTCTGAGCGAACGAAAAGGGCACCGAATAGGAATGGCATCTGAAACCTTTGCCAGAGTGTCAAAGATGTCGCCAACAACATGGAAATGTTACCATATGCGGTGAGAAAGACTCTGAAAGAGCTAGTCTACCAAAGAAGAGTTGCAAGAAAGAAGCCCTTCATTTAAGAGCTTAACAGGAACCTTCGTATGGACTGGGCGAGAGAATTCGGGAGGAAAGATTATGAATTTGGCAGTCTGTAATTTGGGCAGATGAAAGTCAATTCTGCCAATATTCAAATTCGAGATAGATTTATGTTTGGAGAAATCAGAATGAGACTTGGAACACTGCATGCGACCGTGAAACATGGAGGGATTGGAGTAATTGTGTGGGGCGCTGTCTGGTTTGGAGGGAAATCCGATCTGATCTGATCTTGTTGATGAGCGGTTGAATGGTCCAAAATACTGTCAAATATTAGATAAAGGACTACTCCCACTATTTGAAACCAATCAGATTCAGAAGAATGTCTACCTTTTCAAGAAGATGGAGCGCCATGTCATACGAGCAAAGTAGCAAAGACCTAGAAGGAATCGTAAAGAATCAAGTCACTGCCATGCGTAGCCCAAAATCCTAATATGAATCCAATAGAACACGTTTGGAAGCACCTTCACCGAAGACTTCGAAAGCATGCAACCAAAATCACGTCAGTGGCACCTTAAAGTAATGTTGCTAAAAAAGTAGCAAAATATGGCTCAGACGATTGTTGATAACTTGATCAAATTCATGAAAAATCGAATATAAGCACTGACACTAGCAATTGGAAGACCTACTCCATACTAGTTCCAAAGACTTTTTATGTTGAATAGGGATTACGTAATTAAATTTTGACATTGGATGTACTTTATTTCTCCTGACTAAAAACTTTTCATAGGCCACTGTATAAAAATGCACACTAGTATGATTTTAAAACCCTAAGTCGGCACATAGCAAAATGTTGCCGAACTCTGATGTAGGGCGTCATAATCTTCTACGTCCTGAAGGTACGAGGCGTCAGAATATATTAGGGAGAAGATTGCTAGCATTCTATTGGCAATATTTATTAGTAATATTCTGGTAATAGTGTTCACATAAACTTAACATCAACGAGAAACGATCTGATATTTTTCTTCTAATTAGTACAATGATCAATTTTAAAAATTGAAAACATTCTAAAAATAGTAGCTTGATTTACATAAACCAGAAACTAATTCTCTTAACATTTATAACACCTTGGTTAATCTCTTTGTTTCCCTTGAATTATATATATATATATATATATATATATATATATATATATATATAGTGATAAGAAGAAGACGGAAACTTTAATTATCCATTTCGATTATAAAAATATTGACGAATTGGATAATTAAGGTCTCCGTCTTCTTATTATCATTATAATGCTCTGTAATCTACATTGAGCTCTCCCTGGATTTATATCCTCCTCGGAATTATCCCTTCCACTCACAAACTGGTAAGACGTGTGTGTGTATATATATATATATATATATATATATATATATATATATATATATATATAAGCGTTTGGTTGCGGTAGGAAAGAAATAACAAGGATTAGGTTTCTGTACAACGTTTATTTGTTTAATATATAGAGTATCTTACAGAGTTGTCGCAAAATCGGTGAAACGTCAATTTCTGTTGGTGATCGTCAAGATGGCGATCAGATATAAGGGTAGCACCAGGAGTTAACCTATTTCTTGTTAGTTTAACCGAGGTCGCAAGATATGGTCGTTCGCACGTGCTGGCCAATCGAGGAATTGGTGTAGTTGGTATATCTGTTCTATGAAACAGTACTGTCATGATGATTGCGAATGTAATGCCTGTAGAGCATCGGGTATGCCGAAGTAATGGCTGTGGGTTGCCGATGGTGTAGCTGGTTGGTCGGTGTTCTACAAAATGCCGGTAGCCGGTGTGGGTTGCATGCTTGTGTAGTCGGAGTCGCTTGTTTGCGGAGTCGTTTGCTTTGCTTTGCTTGTGTAGTCGGAGTCGCTTGTTTGCGGAGTCGTTTGCTTGTGGAGTCGGATTAATGCCCGTTGAGAAGAGCGTGTCGATAAACGGCCTACCTCCACGCAACTACTTGTCGCTGTTGTGGGAGACCTGCTTTTATGCAGATCTGGCAGTCCCCAGAGACATCTCCTTTTCGGCGGGAACGTTCACGACTGGCCGGTGTCGCTTTCATTGCGAGGGCCTGCTTCGTAGACCGGATATGTTGATCGGAGCTTTTGAGCAGAAAATGCGTGGCGTTCCCATCCAGCCGGCATGCAGAATGAATCAGAAATAGATCTAATTGCAACGGGGTATAACATATATGTGATGGTTGGTTACTCGTATTGTAAGATGCCCGTTTATTAGAGCGGCTAGCTATTCCCCATTGTAGACGCCTGCTCAGATACATCTGTGCTTGTTCAACATCCATACTGCAACTATGCTGATCAGACTTTAGTTATAGTTTCTGGGATAGAGCTCGTTACCTAGAAATTTCTGTCTTAAGCCTTAGTTTGAGGCAAGTGTATATATATATATTTACGGGCAGGGCCAGTGCTAGGGTCTTTCCACTCTCCGAAACTTTGATACGGGGTCCCCCCTCTCTACTAAGTGTTTATTTCAAAATTTCCCAATCTGGGGGCCACAAACACTTGAAGGAAATTTTTTTTAAATTTACAAAAATTAAGAAATTCTCCAATTTAAATGAAAATTTCAGTACATATTCATTACACTATTTACTTTGTTCGGACTATCATCCTCATCATTGTTGCCATATTTATCACGACGTTTCGGCCTTCTTCGGGTGGTTGGAACGTCGAACTGAAACCTTTATTTCGCTCGCTGGCGTGGACTGTTCTAGTTCCACGTGCCATGACTAAAGAATGTCAGTTATCAGTTAATTCCCTTCTCTAAGTTCCCCACTGCCTTAACCAGGTATTGAACTCACACTCTTTGGGTATTGTCTAACCCTTTTATCCACTGTGTCAAGTGTCCTTGGGGACAGCTGTGTATGAATTTATGGGAATTATAAACCTAATGTCTTCAGCAATTTTTTTTACCAGAGCTCATATTGAAATTTTCGTTGTTATTATTGCGTTTCTCTAGCACTCCTGAAGAAGACCGGAGCGTACAACGGCCGAAACGTTATGATATATATGGCAAGAAAGATGAGTATGATAATCCGAACAATGTAAATAGTGTACATAATACCTCATTTCAGAAATATAGACAGATATATATTCATTAATTATTTACTTTTATAACGAATAGTTTTTTTTTATTTTAAAAAAAATCTGAGAAAATGTCATTCTTTTGTAATAACCACCAATATTTTCATGACTAAATTTTATTCAAAAAGTAATGTGTAAGTCGCAAAATTTTACATTTTCATAAAGATTAATCGCCGATGCATCTCCACTGAAAAAAAGGTTTTACAAAGATTTCAGCACAAAGCATGAAAATCATCCTGAATGCCAAAGTAGGCAAGGAGAGGTTTGGTGTAATAGCTGGCAAATTCGGAGTAGTAACCCGCAACGAACGCAGAGAAAAATGGGTCCAAATGTGCACGGCGAATGACCATAAATAGCCAACACCTAATTGCAAGAACATCCGAGATGATTATGGACATGGAGAAGCTCAGGAGGAGAAACAAAAAACCAAATCGACTACATAACGATCAAAAGATTCAAGAATACAGTTTTACACTGCAAAAACTATCCAATTTCCGACTGCGGATGAGTTCACATCCCTCTTATAGGTAAACAAAGAATGAAACTACGGAAACGGAAGAAGACTAACGCAGCATCCAAATTGCAATACAACAGACTTCTAAACGACCTAGATCGGGAAGAAAAGTATATGAACAGCGTGGAAAGAAGATACTAGGGACAAAATGGAAACTCGAAGTGGGACACACCAAGAGAAGCTTTAGAGACATAAGCAAACGAAATCATCCCAAAGTAAAATAGACGAAGGCGAAGATTGCCGACATGATGGAAAGCAGACAGAAAACAATGCCAAGACACGGAACGGAATACAGAAAACCACACAAAGAAATAAGGAATTAATGCAGACTGGCTAAAGAACGGCTCAACGAAAAATATGCAGAAATAGAAAGAATGAGTTTCACAGATAAAGGAGATATGCATAAAAAATATCAGAGAACAGGCTGAAAGATATGCTCATCAAAAGGCTGCATAAAATTCAAGGACGGAACGCTGATATTAGAGAAAGAAAAAATTCTTCAGAGATGGGACGAATACATCGGTGAACTCTTCGACGACGAAAGAGAACAGCCGGCAATACACAGAAATATCAACGGACCGGAAATATTAAAAACTGAAGTGGAAGCTGCACTGGTGAAATTGAACAGCAGCAAAGGTTGGATGACTCGACTGCCTTCGATCTGGAAATGCAATCTGATACAGCCTCGCGTCCTTTCCCATTTGCGCGTCCGTGTGTAAAAATCATATCTGCCTGCTCACGATATGAATATACTGTGATTGTTAACTTAGCTAACTCACTACTACACACGTTAAACTTTGACGATATACTAGCCACAAATGTACACGAATTACAAATGTAACCTAGCCTACATGGCAACACAACGCCATCTATTTTTGATACATCCTGTATATATAAACAAACCTCGAAAGAGTAATAATATAATAAGAAATAAACTAGAAATTAATACAAATGAATAAACAAAATTCATGATCATCATCAAGTCGAGAATTCTTCTCGGATTCTCCTGACTCGTTCCTTCCAACCATCCCTATCAGACATCGCTGTCGGTCGATCCTCCAGATGGCATCCAGAGTCATCTACAAGTTGGTCAATGTAGGTGTGATGAGGACTTCCAACCGATCTTTTGCCGCGTATTGGGTTCCATAAGAGGGTGTCACGCACAAGTTCTGACTAACTTCTCCAGAACTGACCAGCTAGCCGAAACCTTCTCTCTCTTAGCGAAACTGAGATAGGAGGAAGGTGTCCATACAAGCGTTTCTTTGTTGGGTGTTTCTTCTAGCTGATGTCCAATGCAACTCGTAATATTCTTGTGTATGATCCGTCATTTGTTTACCTCGGCAGCAACATCCAGGCAACGGAGAGAGACATTAAAATCTGCAAATCTTGAGGGACTTCTTTAAGGCCACGGTAGAATCTGTCTTACTCTACGGCTCAACAACATGGACACTGACGAAACACCAAGAAGCATCACTTGACGGAACATACACAAGGATGTCACGAGTCGCATTGGACATCAGCTGGAAGAAACACCCAACAAAATTAAGCAAATAATTAAAAAAATAATAAAATAGAAAGGCACACATAAACACAAGTAAATATAATAATAATAATAGACAACAAAAAATTAATAAGTAAATACAAAATACACTAAGTAATCAAAAATAAATAATAAGTTAAAAGTTAAAAAAAAAACAACACGATACAATAGCTACAAATTACCGGATTCTGACCGACAATTATTTCTAATCGCTAGCCTTTAGAATAATTTGAAATATAACACTTACCGCCTACCAAATAAACGTTAGCTTAATACAACAGATTTTTCTACACATAATGCACTCTTAACCAGCATATATAAATGAAATTAGTTTAAAAACTATATATATATCTATATATATATATATATATATATATATATATATATATATATATATTGATAATATTAGTGGTCAATATATATATATATATATATATATATATATATATATATATATATATATATATATAAGGTTGGTGCAAAAATAATATCGTTTTTTGACGTATTTTTTAACGTTATTTTTGCACCAACCTAATATATATATATATATATATATATATATATATATATATATATATATATATATATATATATATAATGCCCAAGAGGATAGAATCCAGGTAGAAATCAATGTTTTGGGATCGTGATTACGATTCCAATGTAATAAATTATAACCATGGAATATTAGTGTTTGAGCCTTTTATATCATATATATATATATATATATATATATATATATATATATATATATATATATATATATATATATCCAGGTAAGATGAGAACGAATAGAGTACAATTCCAATGTTCGTAACATTTAATCTAAAAGTGGGATCAATACAAAGTAGAGCAATATTATTTATTTTAGGGTATTACATCGAGAGTAAGTTACAATCGCCTGATGAGATGCACTGATACGCATCGAAACACGACTGCAACTGTGTAGCGATTTTGACATGTTTTCGATGTAATATGCTAAAATAAATTATATTTTATATGCGCAGTACTCAGTATCAGTAATAGAGCTAAATATTCTGTTGTATAGCTATGAGTTAGTGGCATCACAAACTCATAGCCATACAACTGAATATCTGAATATATATATATATATATATATATATATATATATATATATATATATATATATATATATATAATACTAAAAAAGAGTAAGCAAGACTAGAGTCAAGCTAATGCTTGGATATTTTTTTAAAGTGCTCAATACACAATTCAGAAAAGACATGTACTGAAGGCGCGTTTAAGAAAATGTGGTACAACCATAAATCCTCCTTCAAACTGGAGAGCCACAGCAGTTACACTAAATTGGCAATTCATGTGTGGGAATTTAAAAAGATATATAATAAAAGTCCCAGCATATAATATAGTGTACTAAGGAGAGTTAAGCCTTATAGAGGTATTGATAATGTTTGTAGACTGTCAGGAAAAACAAAGCTTGATGTACCCAAACAAGACGAACCTGTTGAACCAAAGGTCCGGCGTAATGTCAAAATATAGACATACCAATAAATATACTCTGAACCAGTACGAGCCCGGATGAACAAATATTTTTGTTTTGTTTTTGTTTCCGGTTCTTCTAACTCTTCCCTTGCCCCTCCCCTTCAGATATATCTTATTTGTGGCGCTTTGTTAACTTAATTAAGAGGGCATATATAGTGCTACATATTAACCATCCACAAGTAACTGCCCTGATAAGACCGTAATATTTTTTTTTTTTTTAGAAATAATGGTTTGGCGATATAAGTCTTGCTAATAACCCATAGCGGGGGGGGGGGGGCGAAGAAGTCAATTCATACCTTTCCCAAAGGTATTTGCGCGTAAAGTGAATATAGCGAATCAAACTCGAATTGGAACTCGGCTCTCCGATTAACAATTAACAATAACTCTGGAACTAAAGAATAGAGTTTATTTGACCATTTTTCCTGGAAATAGCGATAGAGTAACGAAAGGCTTGCGACGTAGAGAAAGGTTGCAAATTGGAAAATAATGCCATATTATTGGAAAATCATTTCAGTCAAGTCATTCTTCAACTTCTCTCAGAATTTATTAAAAATTACAGAATGGTAGAATGTTAAATATTTCAGACAAAACATTCACAGTTGTTGACGAACTCTCCACATATGTTGTTTGTATTATTCTGAAACCTGTGTATAATAGATTTAATTTAAACAAATAGAACTCTAGTTCCGTTTTTTGTATAAGATAAATATTACAATCTAGGTGACGTCATTTCAAAATGTCTGTTTGACGTCTGAATCTCTCCTTCCCATTTTCTTCCCGTATTTTACCTACTGAAATAATTATGTCAACTCTGCGGCTCTTTTTATTTCATTTTATGTGACCTATCCTTTTTACGTTTGAGCGAAGAACGCCATGACGCGCATGATCGGCCTTGTGGTTCTACGTCAGAGAGGTCAAGTGGCCATCTTGAGAGAATGCCACTAGTCAGCCGCTTTGGAATTACCAGTTATAACCGGGGAACATCCCAAATCAATATTTATCTCTGTTTTGTTTAGGAATTTAAATGTGTTTTGAAAAAAAAATTTTAAAAATTTTCTGTAAGCCATGCACATTCTGGTACAAACACATGAAAAATTGAATGAAATTTTTAGGCGAAAGGTTTAATTCATTGTAAATAAGTCAATTCGGACACATTTCCTTGTGATTTATACCATTATACTATTGCAAGCTGGATATGTTTTCCATGAATATATATATATATATATATATATATATATATATATATATATATATATTCAAGTGAACTTGGTGTTAACTTCAATGTCCACTTTTATATTTACATACTCTCTATCCTTGATATATATCACTCATAAATATAGAAAACCTTAAAACTATATTTTATCATACACACATGTATATATATATATATATATATATATATATATATATATATATATATGACGGTCATTCAATAAATAAGGTGAATTTTTCGGTATAAGGACTTCTAATACAGATAGAAGCTTACTTTTTTTATTTTTCAACTTAGTCTCCCAGTACTGTCACATACTTTTCCCATCAGTGCACAAGCTTCCGTATTCCCTCACCGTAAAAAATCGTTGGATTGATGTCTCAGCCAGTCGCTCACAACACTTTTGACTTCATCGTCACTTTTAAACTTCGTGCCTCTCGTGAACGCTTTCAAGGGATTAAACAGGTGAAAGTCTGAAGGGGCAAGGTCTGGGCTGTAAGGGGGATGAGGGAGCAGTTCCTAGCCCAGCTCGTTGATGGTTTGCACCGTTTAAGCTGCTGTGTGAAGCCTTGCGTTGTCATGATGCAAAATGACTCCTTTTGACTGATGACCCCTGCGTTTGTTCTTTGTCTTTCTTGACATGCCTCAGCAGTTCACAGTAGTTCTTCTGTCAGACTGAATGAGGTTATTGATTGATTCGATCACCTCAGGAGACCTCGCTTCTGTGGGCCTCCCAGGCCTGTCTTCATCCTCAACACTGCTCCGTCCTTCTTTAAACAACTTAGCCCACTTGTAGACATTTTTTGTCTGAAACATGTGGCACCATACACAGTTGACATTCTCCTATGAATTCCAACTGGTTTGCATCCTTCAGCAACCAAAAACTTGATAACTGACCGCTGTTCAATCCTGGAGCATGCTTCTTGGTCGGCCATCTTTGTTAATCGCCAAAACTCTCAAAGTTTTTTTTTTTTAATCTGCAAAAGAAATTAAATACATGTGAAAAAGAAGTAAAACAAAACAAAAAAATTAAAAAAAGTAAGCTTCTATCTGTATTAGAAGTCCTTATACCGAAAAATCCACCTTATTTATTGAATGACCCTCGTATATATATATATATATATATATATATATATATATATATATATATATATATATGTATGTATGTATATTGTGTGTGTATATATACATATATATGTGTGTGTCTGTGTGTGTATAATATGTTGAAACAATAGTTGTCAGTGAAAATGTAAACTCTACCGCCCCTTATTAAAATGATTGATTTTCTCCGTTTCCATAGAAATTAATATTACGAATGTATATGCTTATAAAGATCTGTAAATTTCAAAATTTGTTATTCCAAAATAAAATCTAATATTCGAACGTTTGCTGCTGATTTTAGTCGTCAACTCAATCTAGATATATTAGCGGCGCAAACGGCTTTAGAGCAAAGAGTTGATCAGGCAGTTAAATTCCGTGATAGTGGGGAAGTAGCCTTAGCTAAGGCAGAGTTGGCCTCCTTGCTTATCAAGAAAGATCAAGTTCTGGTAGTTAGGGCTAGGTTAAAAAGAATGTCCTCTGAGGCAGAATTGCGTGCAGAGGAAAGTAGGAATGCATCACGGCGGCATATCGCGTGCGTCACATTGCCGGATAAGCGGACTGTGACTACAAACTCGGGCATATGTGTGGCTTTTCGGGATTATTTTCGGGATCTTTATACCAGGGAGCACGGCTGAGCTCTGCTCAGTTCGACGCCTATTTAGCCGACGTTCCCTGCTTTGAGGCAGCTGAAGCGGCTAAATGCGAGGGTCCCATAACAGAGTCGGAAATTTGGGAAGCGTTGTAACAGGTTGGCCTGGATAAATCTCCGGGATTAAATGGTCTTCCCTACGAAGTTTACTTGAGGCAGTCGCGCGTTTTTGTTCCTTTGCTGGTACTGATTTTCAACAACTGGATGAAACAGGGGTCTATACCTCAACGCTTCACCAGGATTGTGATCAAGTTGCTGCGTAAGGACAAAAACAGTGGGGATGGGTTAGGGAATTTTCGCCCTTTAACTAGAATACACAGAGTTAAAGATTTTGGCAAAGATCTTAGCTTACCGTTTTCAGCTTGTCCTGTCTAGTCTGATTGGCTCCGAACAGACTTGTGCTGTGAAGAGCAGGACTATTCAGGACAACCTTCATATGGTCCGCTTGATCATAGAGAAAGTCGACAGTGAAGCCGCGCTGATTAATTTGGATCAGTCCAAGGCCTTTGATAGGGTTGACCATCGATTCCTGGAGGCTGTTCTTTCGGCTGCCGGTTTCGGGCCGGACTTTCGCTCCTGGATCCGTCTTCTGTATGCGACTCCCGGTGCGCTGGTGGAAGTGAACGGTGTAAGATCGGAATCTTTCGTATTGTCTCGATCTATTCGTTAGGGTTGTCCGCTTTCGCTTATGTTTTACGTTCTTGCATTGGAACCTTTCCTTCGCAAGTTAAAGGCTAATCCGGTCCTGCGCGAAATTTCCCTACCTGGTACTACCAATTTGGCCAGGTATTCTGCCTATGCTGACGACGTTTCGGTTCTTGTGTCGAGCAGAGCCGAGATTAACGAAGTCAGCAAAGAAATCAGTGGTTATGAGATGGTGACAGGGGCCAAGATCAACCGCGATAAGTCTGTTGGATTGCGGTTGTGTGCGTGGAAGAGAGTTTCCACTGGACGGATGGACCGGTCAAGATACTCGGCGTCTGGTTCGGTCCAGATATCCAGTTGGGAATGAATTGGTCGCAGGTACAAGGGAAGGCCGAGATCGCAATTAATTTGTGGTCTCGGAGGAATCTTTCCTTAAAGGGGAGGGAGGAGGTATGTGTTTCACATATCTACCCGATTCTCCTTTACCGACTCTCTGTACTTCCACTTCCGTCTGACACTTTGCTGGTGTTAGTGAAGCTCTTGTTCTCCTTCTTGTGGGGAGGCAAGGCTGCCAGAGTCTCTCCGGAGATCTGTTGCCTTCATCCATCTGAAGGCGGTCTAGGTGTGCCTAGCATTGAGATCCGTCTTTATATGCTTCGCATCGGGTTCCTAGATCGTTTGTGTCGCGAACCGGATGAGGAGGGCGCCTTCTGGGAGGAAGACGTCCGTAGAAATTTCCCATCCTTGAGAAGTGTGCACTTGTGCGAGGAGGAGGCCCACTGTTTACCCCGAGCCGAATGCTCCTTCTACCGTGAATGTCGTCTCGCTCTGAAACGCCTCTTACGGGCGTCGGATGGCCTCTCCAACGTCCAGGCGTTGTCTCGTAGGGCATTATATCAAGTGTTAGTTAGGGGGTCCGTTCATGATCTGATTGACGAGCTCGGTCTTACGAAGCAGGAGGCTCGCTCGATCTGGCCTTGGGCTTCCGGGTTGAAATGTCTCAATAACGATGAGGCATCCCTCACCTGGCTGGTGATGCGTGGGGCCCTCTGGGTCGCCAAAAAGCTTTGCGCAGCGGGCTTGGAGAAATCTTCAAACTGTCGACGTTGTAGTGGGGAAGTCGAGACCCTAAGTCACGTCTTCTTTCATTGCATGTTGGTAGATCCGTTGTGTAAGTTTGTTGAAGGCCTCATGGTTCGCATGTTGCAGGGAAAGTTCTTTGTCCTCGAGGCCTCTTCTGTTTGTAGCAATATGGCACCGCCGTTGACGAAGGCTGAACTTTATGTGTTCCACTGCTTGCTAGGAGTTATAAGAGTCGTGATTTGGTCGAGACGTCAGAAGGGGTTTTATGGAGGTGAGAAGTTCACCTCTTCCCAACTGATCTTGTACTTTTGGCATCAGCTTAAAGTCAAGATTTGGACGGAAAGGCGGCGACTCTCTTCATCAGAATTCGGTAAAAGGTGGGTAAATCTTGCGCGACTGTGTAGAGTGAAAGGGGCTGACCTGGAGTGGCACTTGAATGTCGGTTAGGTACGGGATTTTGTCCTTCCTGGGTTGAACAGAGGCAACCCGCCCCGATATTAGGCTAGTTTAGGTTTTTAGTTTGAATCTTTAGTTTCCCGTTTCTGGTTAACTTAGCTAGGGTATGCATGCTCATCGGCCCCTTTTATTTCTGTCCCTATTTTTCTTTTGTTTAACTCCCCCCTCGTTAGGTGGTCAGTGATTTCAGTTCTCTGTTTGTTGCGGGATGACTTTCGTTTCGTGTATGTGTTTTCGTATTTGTTATTGTGTCTAAATGAGTTCGTGTTTGTGGGCGTGCTTGGTTTTTTATGATGTTATTATCCCGCAATTATTTCGTCCAGTTAACTGATGTTTCTGCCACATTTAGGGATTGTGGGGGGGGGGGGGTATTACTAACCTATTTTGTTTTGTTTTATGTAAATAGTATTAATTCATATTGTAAATAATCATTGGGATTTTTTAAATTGTTGTTCCCCCCCCCACAGACTTTGAAATGCACATATGGGGGCTAGTTAGGATTTCATAGAGAATTTGAGGTATTATGGTGGATGTAGTAAGAAAGGTAGGAGTGAATGTGTTGTTTTGGTGATAGGATTATTGTTGGTATGTTTGGGTCCGTGTTCGTGACTAGCTAAATTTAGAATTAAGCCAGAAGACCGTCCTTCCCCATTTTTGGCCTTGTGCCACATTTTGTACATAAGTACGAATAAATAACTATTCCAAAATTCGCTTGAGGATGAAACAGAACTAGGTACTTTAATTTAATTTCTATAATTAAAATGAAGTTTTTAGCTTCTGTTTTTGAAACATGAGAACTCTTATGTAGCGATAGAATCGTATTTGTAAAAAAATAATATATATATATATTCAAGTGAACTTGGTATTGACTTCAATGTCTACTTTTATATTTACATAAACGCTATCCCTGATATTGATCACTTTAACTCATAAATATAGCATACCTTAAAATTATATTTTATTGCGCGCGCCCACGCAAACACACACAGATATATATATATATATATATATATATATATATATATATATATATATATATATATATAGGCAGCAATTTTTCATTGATGCCTGTTTCATTAAATAATATAGACAAGTTTTGTCTATTTATTTTAAGTGAGTTCCTTTCATATTGTCTGATAAGTTTAATCATTGAAGGACGAAAGGAAATCACCATATTGATACATGTTTAAATCCAATCTAAGCTTTCGGCTTACATAAGCCATTATCAAAGATGACAATTATTTTTCAATATATCAACCAATACACGGAACAATAATGATAGTCCGTTTTTGTTGCATGAAACATTTCAAAGCATCGACTAACTAGTGTATACGAGATGCGGCGGAAGCGAAAATTGCGTCGCAGCTCATGACGTCACACATGACCACGGGAGAGTGAAAACGAGTATTAACTATGGGAAGCCGTTTGTATAAACCAATGGCTTCTGTTATCAATTATAGGCATTTAATGTTTGTGGATATTTCGTAGTTTATTTTGTTCAGGTTAGGTTTCAACTGTTTTATGTATATAGCTTCAAGAATTTTTAGTTTTTGTTTATTGTTTTCATGTTTAAGTATAGTTGTGTTTTCAACAAGGATTTTCCGGCCAGGCTTGTTGTTTTAAATGCCTAAAATGTTAGAGTTATCATTTAAATGTAGTGTCAAGCGTCGTGAAAGCTAGTTTGAGGTGTGACCAACATAAATATTATTTAATCCATTGCAGATACAATCTCCCAAAGGGCACTTGAATTTGTAAACTATGTTGGTTTTTTGCAAATCGCTAACGGGGAGCGGGAAGAATCATTGCGAACAATTAAGTTGAATATACTAGATTTAGTTTAGTATATGATTAACCTAATTTTTTTTGCTAGGATCTGATGCAGATATATTAGTATTTACTAATTTTTTTAGTATATTTTCATCTTGTTTATAATTAGTATGCATTTGACTACGATATAAAAGATTAATATGTTTAGGATTAGTTGAAGCAGTATTATGTTCTATTTGCTTAGTATGAAGACTTCGAGGAGAGCATTTTATTTGTTCATCAACTATATAGTTTGGAAAGCTATTATTAATAAGTGTTTGTTTTATATTCTTTAGTTCAATGTAAAAAATCTGTTTTGTAGACGAATTAGTTTCTGCACGATGTATTAGATTTTTTATAATTGCTATTTTGTAGCAATATGGACATTCGCTCTTGTAGTTAAGTGTACATGAATTTATGCTGGTAGTTTTTTTGTATGGCGAAATAGTAAATTTGTTATTATTTGTGTTTATCAATATGTCAAGGAACGGAATTTTATTATTAGTTCATACGTGAAGGACAGAATTATTTTGGAAACGTTTTTGAAGTTGAAGTATTTCATATGTATTTTTAACTAACAAAAGGATATCATCAACATATGATAGATGGAAGGTTTTTTAACATCTGTAAATATCTTATTTTCGAGGTTCGACATGTAGAAATTACTAAAGGTCGGACTCAGTACTGAACCCATGGAGACACCATCACGTTGTATATATATATATATTATTATTATGATCTAAGAAAGGGACTTCCGTAGTACACGCTAATAGTAGTTTCCGTAATGTATTGAGATTAATTTTATGTGGAGGTAAAGATGAGTTACTGTATATATTTCTTATAATTATGCCATTAGTTTCACTAACAGGGACATTGGTAAATAAGTTTTCAACATCCAGTGAAGATATGATTTCGTTGTTGGGTTTTTCACTTTTTAAGATTTGAATTACTTCTAATGTTGACTTAACACTATATGTACTAGGAAGGTAGGGAGTAATGAGTTGGTTAATGTATTTTGTTAGATGATATACAGGAGTTGGAATTTGCGAAATGATGGGACGGAGAGGATAGTTAGGTATATGGTGATTTACTTTCGTCCTTCAATGATAATGTTATTTAGCCTATCAGACAATATGAAAGGAACTTACTTAAAATAAATAGACAAAACTTGTCTATATATATATATATATATATATATATATATATATATATATATATATATATATATATATATATATATCCCAAAAGCGGTTTACACAAGAGCGACTTTTTAAAATTTTTGAATTTCATGTAACTACACAACATTCCGCTTTTGTTTATCATCCCTTGCCTTTGATAAAGTCAAATGACGAAATCCGTCGACAAGGACTATTTTCATATTGTCTATTTTATTCAATTTGTGTTCTGTCAACTGTAACAATTTTGTTCCAGTTGAATTGGCTAGATGTAACCGTAAGTTCAAATATATATATATATATATATATATATATATATATATATATATATTTATATATATTCCAGGATCATTTTCCAACTTAGTTAAGATAACCTTCGTCCTCTCTAATCTTCTAACTTTCTGTCTTGTAGTAATAAGGTGCCTCACAGTTTTCACGTACGATTTCATTTTCAAATCTTTTTTCACTGCTCATTCGACTCTCATAGCTGAAAATCCTCCCACACGTGCAAAACGTCTTATGGATTTAGTTGGATCTTTTCTAATTGATCTCTTTAGCTCTAAGTTGAAATAATGGTCCTTCTTGTGACCTCCTGATCCAGTTTTCCTCTCTACTGTTCCCTCTTTAATTACCGTTCTCTTGATGGTTCTTCAATGGAATTTGGGGATGGAAGCCGGAGTATGAATGTTGGTACCATTACTAAAAGCCTGAATGATCTTTTTCCTCTTACCATTGTTCATTTGGGAAGACAGTGAGGCTGACACAAAGCGATCTTAACCTGTTCTCTTTCTAGCTGAATAACTAAAATGGTTTTTCAGTTATTCTTGTGAAAAATGGTGTCAAGATGGCTAAACGTCTTATCTGAAAACATGGAAAAAGAAACTCATTAGTGTTTTTTTTTTTTAGATATTAAACATTTTATAGGATGGACAATTATTCTGTAACACGATTTGGACAATTTTGCTGTTACACCCGGTATATATACAGGGTATCCATAAAGTCTCCTTATAATTTAAAAAAAGATATTACAAATGCAAATGAATAAATACGTGGAAATTGTTACAAAACTAAGAGTAGATACTAAAGTTTAATATACTAATTTAATATATATCTATATGGGCGCCATTAATTGCACGAAGCACATCAAGACGCTACCCGATCTTTTGCTATGTTCGCTGTAGCATAGCCTCATCAATGGTGTCAATGGCATTAGTGATCTTTTGCATTAGATCAGTGTATCATTGTTCGATACACGATATCTTTAACATAACCCCTTAGAAAGAAGTTCTGTTGTTTTGCTGAGTCTGCTTATCCAATTTTGTTTCAATAAACCATCACAAACATTGGGCCTTTTCTTGAGGAGTAGCCATTTTTAGAATTTCATTTAACCGTATTTCTTTCATCAACAGGATACATGAAATACACAAATGCAATGTGATTAAAAATTTTGATTAATTAGTACATAGAACAAATCTCATTAAGATATCTCATTAATTGCCTTTGTAAAATATTTTTAAAGTTATAAAGAGACTTTATGGATACCACACACACACACATACATACATACATATATATATATATATATATATATATATATATATATATATATATATATATATAAACATAAACGTAACTAGCGGATATTGAGTCGATGAAGTCACAAGAGGATGGGCAATCCATAAATAGGGAATTTTAACCTTGTTTTATCAAGGTGGTCTTCCGTAGACAAATAGCGGATATATATATATGTGTGTGTGTGTGTGTGTACACCTCTCTCTCTCTCTCTCTCTCTCTATATATATATATATATATATATTATATATATATATATATATATATATATATATATATATATATATATATATATATAGATAGATAGATAGATAGATATCCTCGATCTAGGTAGGTTGTTATTAGTTTAGTATCTTTATCTTTTTTTTATAAACTTCACCTCAAGCAAGGCAGTAAGGTCACTAAGACATATTACTAAGGAGCGAGACCAAAAGAAAAGTAATAGATAGCGATTGACATTACATTTAAATTTTTAAAGATTAAAGTTGACTGGAAAGCGTGGAGCCGGAAGAGAGTTCTGTCGAGGCCGCGTTTGGCCGCTCCATAAAACGAAAGAGAACAGGGCTTTTCGACCTTGACCGTTTGATTGTGTTCCCTACACGCTGGTAATTTAGTTTTAGATTTGGGCTAATTACTTTTTAGTTCCGTATGTGTTACGAAACTAGTCGTAATACACCTCTTGTGACCTCATCACCTGCGATACGGGGGCGCTTGGGCTGTGGTTTCATATCGCGCCCCCGCCTCCACCAGGGGTTCCGTTACAGTTCTACAAGCGAGACGTTCGAGAAAAGAAACTTAGCATAGATCTTAGGGTTACAATACATCTAGCCAATTCAAATGTGAATTGATGAGACCTCATCTCTAGTCTAATACTACGCTTAAATTATCCAAAATAAAGTTTTGTCAAAATTTTTGTGCGTTAATTAATAGGAAACATCAAATGATTTTTTCATGCAAAAATTGTTTTCTTTTTTGTTTATTTTATTTTATTTTTTGTTTTCTGACGCCTAAACAGGAACTTATATTTGTACGAGAAATTTGACCGTTTTTTTGCTTTGCGGTGAAAAACACATTGATTTGGAAATACTTTCAAAAAGCAGATAATTATTTAATGAAACTTTTAGAATTGATTTATAAATGAATATAATTGTTTTTTTAAATATTTCTTTTTTAGAAAATCTTTTTAAAAATCTTTTTTTAATCTGTTGCCCCTCACTGATTTAAATTTTATGAAATTTCAAGAAATCATTTTTGATATTTATATTTAGTAATAATGGCAAATTCTCGGAAAATTTAATTCATTTCCTTTCGTCAAACAGGACCCTCGGTTACACAAAATCTTCCCCGTTTCATAAAATACATTTTCCGGAATTTAGTAGCAGCAACAAAACATGACAATGAATTCAGTAATCCGAAAACCTCTTGGGATTATAATGACTCTTAGTAAAGCTATATTTATCCCTCATCTCTTGATATGATTATATCGTTCCTCTTTATACCAGATATATTTCACTTCCTCTTCTTTATGTGCGTTTCTTTCTCATCCTCCCTAATACCAGATATATATTTCTCTCCTCTTCACTATACCACATATGTGTATGTAACTTTGTGGACATACAAGAATCTCCATAAACTTACACACGCATAAATTTATCTACGGTTCTAATGCACGTGACACGTGTCTGACCAATAAAAACTGCGACAAGCATAATTGAAAATTGCTTCAGTCTATTCTCTTCAAAACCCTTTAACTTAATGTGCATATATTTAATATATATATGTATGTATGTATGTATATTCTATATATACATATATGTATATATATTATATATATATATATATACATGTGTATATATATATATATATATTATATATGTATATATATATATATATATATATATATATATATATATATATATATATATATATATATATATATATATACACGTTTCATAATATAGACAAGTGTTGTCTAATAATTAAATAATATAGACAATACTTGTCTATATTATTTAATGAAACGTGTATGAATGAAAAGATGTTGCCTAAATACACATAATATATATATATATATATATATATATATATATATATATATATATATTAATCGTTTCATCACAGGCTGGGCATGATGATAAGCTACATCTACTCCTGGGTATGACGATAAACTACATCCGACAGCAAAGCCTCTGGCGATGAGGTTTTGAGGAGCGTGAAACCACTTCTTAATTGCCTTTGTTCCCACGTATACCCTGACCCGGGATGGTGTAACCTATTCGAGTCCTAGCTATAGCCAAATAGTTGATGTCAAAACTGGGGTCAAGGTACTATGAACATGTAAGTATAGATTTTCATAGTAAAAATACCAGCAATACATTTTTGAAAAGAAAAAAAAATGTTAATGCATATTCTGTTCATACGAACCTATCCTAAATATCTTGTCGGCATTAAATAACCCATTGAGTTGTTGATATGCCGTAAAACAAAATAAACCAAATGGAACCATTCATCCCAGACAATAAAAAGGTACAAGGGTTTACTGAGAGTAAACCAAGCAGAGAGGGAAATAAAAGAACAAGATGATAAAAGTATCTATTCTATTGTCCAATATTTATCGCTAAGTTTTTGGCGTCAGGGCTCGATGGAATACTGACAATCCCCTTCTTTTTTCTTTTAGAACTAAGATTATTATAGCTCTCCACATTTTCCTGTATTATATTTTTAGTTTTCTCATTCTTGGGTATGACGATAAAGTACATCCGGCAGCAAGGCCCCTGATCGTGAGATTGGAGGTTATGAGAAGCGTGGAACTGTTGTTCCCGGGTTCACTCTGACCCGGGATTATAGCACTTGTTAGGATCCCAGCTATGGGCAAATAGTGAACCCACCCAACAAAAATGTAACCCTTTCGCTACGATGGTATCGTGATTATGAGCACGATTCCACTCGATCTAGCTGGCGTTCGTCTTCTTTACGATCATTCACGCCTCTGCAACGTTGTGTTTTTGGTCTCAGTGGGTGAGAAGATCGCTGATGAAGTAAACTGAAGTGGAGAACAGGTCGACGGCTGGAAGCTACGCAAAAATGAATTATTTGGAATAATCTCGACGTTTTTCAATCCCTTTAAGAGTAATTGTTCCTCTTTCCTTTTTCTATTTTGACGTTCACTTTGCCCTTTTAATTCTGCTAACAGTATCCCATGATCCAATTCCCATTCTACTGAATCTCCTTCAAATGATCTCATCTCCTTATTGTTTAATTAGCGTAGCATTGTCCTGTCTGTGAGTAAGGAATAACCAAAAATAACTCCGCTCATCTATTCCTAGGTGGCTATTTTCTCTCTTCTCACCCGTACTTTGTGCCTGCGCTATCTCGCTTCCCAACTTCTTCAGGAACACTGCATAAACTTTTAAATCAATCACAAAGGTTATTATCCACTGGTGATATTTACTTTGGCGACCCTCTTACATATCTTGTTCTGTGCATGTTCCAACGCTTCTGTTTGCCTTTAAGAAATCCTCAATCTTCAATTTAGGTACCTCCAAATAAACGCGATAAGATTTAAAATGAACCCTAAAAATGAGAAATTCTTCCTGAAGCTTTTACTTCAGATCCAATTTAATTTTGTATTTCCATGAAATTTTTACAAATGCAACTACAATGTAAACATGAATATCTTAAAATTTACCTGTCACTATCAACATCATCATCCTTCGACCTCCCTCTCTCCATTGACAATCCCATTCCACACTTCTCGGTCCTGCATTGATGTCCCCAGATCCCCAATGTCCAACTCTGAGACCCGAACTATGATGCCTGGGAAAGTCAATTTTCGTGAGATGCCATAGGAGTAAGGATGAGACAATTTCCCTGTCCGCTCGGTGGCAGTGTCCGGCAATCTGTAATCGTTTTTATTTGTTTTTAAGAAAGATTGGTCTCAGTTCTCCATAAAGTGTGTTAAGAGATGCTTGGGATCTCCAACTGATGTTCTAGATTTTTCTAAGTAGATTTGTATATGTTTCATCCTGTCGTCTTTCAAGACGAGCAGATAATGCCCAAGTTTCTGATCTATACAGTAAGAATGGTTCAATCAATGTTCGAAAGGTTTGGATTTTTAAGGAGGATGGAAGCTTCGAGTGCCAAATCTCGTGAAGTTTGTTACACGCATCCCATGCAAGAGATTTGCTGATGTTGATGTCTTTTTGGGAATCTATTATGCGAGATCCAAGATATTTGAAGTTTTCAACTCTTTGATGGATGTATTATTGAGTGTCATCAACTCGGATGGTTCAAAGGAGGTTGTGATATATTCTGCCTTACGTTGCAAAAGTGACCTACCTGGTTCGCTGCTTGCTCAAGTGATTGCATCAAGGATTCTGCATCCTTGATATATTTAGAAATTAATGCAAGGTCATCCGCAAAGTCAAGGTCAGTCAGGCATTGTGGAGGGTACCGAGTACTCTGGCGAGGTTTCAAAATGAGTCTTTTTTGTTCCAAATTGTCGAAAGATATACGCAGAGCGTAGTCTAGAATATTATTATTATTATTATTTTTATTTTCTTTGATTTCTGGCGTTTACACATTTCTTTCCGGGTCCTGCCCAGGGACCTAAGGTTAGAAATGGCATCATGACACTTTCCACTTACAAAAAAAAAAAAAAAATTGCATAGATAAAGCCCTTCGTAAAGTGTGGGCTGTACTTGTCAGAACAATTTGTTGTATCTCCTTGAGGCATGGACTTCCAGAAATCTCTTCAATTAGTCTACTGCAATCTTTTCCAACCAGTTCTAGGGCTCCAACTACAACAGGGATTGTTGATGTTCCCATATGCCACATTTTCGAGATTTCTATTTCAAGGTCTTTGTATTTTGACAGCTTTTTGAATATCTTCAAAGATACATTGCAGTCAGCAGGGACTGCCATATCAATAAGAAGGCATTTTAGTTTTTGGTTTTTAATAACACTATTTGGGTTGGATTTGATTGTTCTGTCAGTGTGTATTGTGTAGTCCCATAGAATTGTAACAGGTCCTATCTCCGTAACTGGGTCTGGGTGGTGATCATACTATTTTCTTTCAGTTTCCTCCCCGTAGAAGTTGCAGATTTTTCAGTGCAGATATTGGCCCACTCTGTCATTATTATTATTATTATTATTATTATTATTATTATTATTATTATTATTATTATTATATCTCGTCGACGTTTCTCAACTCTTCTGTCATAGAAGATTTTACTCATAATCGCTCAGGGAATGACCCTCTTGTTGACGTTTTTCAATTCTTCTGTCATAGGAGAATTCTAATAGTAATCGCCCAGGGAATGACCCTCTCATCGATATTTTTTAAATTCTTCTGTCATAGGAGATTTCTTTTCTGTTTTTGCTGATCTTATTCGTGGCTGTTCTCTGGCGTTGTTTTTGCTGATCTTATTCGTGGTTGTTCTTCTCTGTTGTTATATTTTGCTGAGAGGGTCGTTTCTCTTTTTCCGTTCGAACTTAATCGAACGAAAGACTTTTAGTGGTCCTCCTGTCTTGAGTCCTGTTTTTCTGGTTGAATACTTTTTCGGTGTCCTCGGTTGCGTCCCGGATCGACTAGATGGCGTCTTATTCTGGTTACACGGCAACAAAAAGATAGACCTTTTTCTTCTTTTCTTCCGTTCGTAAATCGATAGTTGGTTGTGTAATACCGACTTTACAGTCAATCGACTTTTTTCCCTTCTTCAGTGAGTCATCTTGATAGGGTTGCTTCGAGTTTCCCAAAATCTTACGGCGTCCTGGGTATGACGATAAACTGCATCCACGTCCTGGGTAAGACGATAAACTACGTCCAACAGCAAGGCCTCTGATAATACGTTTTTGAAAAAAGAATGTTGCCACCTGTGCGTTTTTGAAAAAAAAATACTATCAGCTATACGTTTTTGAAAAAAAAATAATATTAACAGCTATACGTTTTTGAAAAAATAATATTACCAGCTATACGTTTTTGAGAAAAAATATTAACAGAAATGGATTTTTGACAAAACAAAAATATTACCAGGAAAAAAAGTTATCGGCATTAAATGACCCATTGAGGTTGATATGCCGTAAAACAAAACAAAACAAATCTTATGACAATGAGATTGACAGGGAAGTCTAGTGCGAACCCCTTATATACGTTGTGTACTATGGGAAGAACTGCACAAGCGTGTCGAAGATTACGCAATTCCCGCTGAAGATTACGCAACACTTTCCGTAGCCGTGGTAACCTTCTGTCTATTTTGTCCGGGCGATCGTCGGAACTCAGACTGGAAAAAGGTTCATTGAATATAAAGAAAAATGGTTGAAAAAAGTCTATTAGTTACTGTAAATCAAAATTCTATGCCTCAGGAGTGATGATTTGAAGATTCTGGCTGCACCCATTAAAGTGATGCCCACTCATAATCACTCAGGTTATAGCCCTCTCGTCGACGTTTCTCAATTCTTCTGTCATAGAAGATTTATAATCATAATCACTCAAGGAATGACCCTCTCGTCGAAGTTTCTCAATTCTGTCATGCGTGTGTCAGTGTTTTCATACCAACCCGGAAATTGCGGGTGGGCTCTTTAGCGACAACTTTGGCAATTCCGGGCCCACACCAAGATGCGAGACATCTCCTACACTCTAATGTCCAATCCATGCTCGGGGAAAAATGACTGTCAGCAAACCGGCGCTCGATATATACGTATAGAGAAATCTTTCCTGATAACGATGATCGACGACTTCCTTTACCTACACAAAGACGGCAGATAATGGCAATTCCCAGTGCCCAAATTTCACTATCCCCGTCTCCCGTAAATCTGGCTTGTGTCACTCGTGCCAAAAATTAAGAATAATGTCACTTATACAAAATAGACGAACCCGTCCCCATTCATAGGCGCTAATCTTTATTTTTGTAAGGATATTTTTCTGGGTGTCCGACACGAACATTCTACATCAACCAGATATTTTCCTTCTTCTTTGCTATAGAGTATTTTGGTGTTGTCAACTTATGTCGATAGTTAAATTTCAGTAGTTCATTGTCTTCTGCTTCATTATTAAAAACAAACAGAAATAATATAAAAATCATTAAACACTCCTGAAAAATCGCTACAATGAAAACAAATGTTGACGCTACAATGGGAAGTTTTGATGGGGCATTCGCATGCGAACTCATAGGTATATATATGCTACACGAACTACATAAAATAATCAATAGAAATGATACAAGACTCTACAGAGACGATTGCCTCATGATCTTAAGAATAGCGATAATTACCTCACCAGACCAACAGACTACTAAATACATGACCAGAACTCATCTCCAAATGCAGGCACGAAAATGAATTTTTGCTACGTTACTTAGAAATCGAAAACTAAAAACGAAGAATAAACAAAAATAAACAAAAAACAAAATAATTAAACAAAAATAAGTAAAATAAATTAATCCAAACCAATAAATAAGTAAATAATAAACAATTTAGCAAACCATGAATGTACACATAAACAGAAGTAAACATAATAATAACAGCCAACAATAAAATAATCAATAAAAAGTTAGCAAACAATACTATAAATAGCCAAAAAAAAACTGCATCCTGATTTACAATTATTTCCACCCAATATCCTTAGTATAATTCAAAACATAACCGTTACCGCCCTTCCAAAACAACCACAAGAACAATACAGTAGACTGCCCACATGCGTCACTGACCTGTAGATATAAATAGTCGAGCAAAAACACAATGCATATGACGTAACGATTTTGTATAAGCATGAAACACTGGGTGTTAACTTCAAAGTTATAATAGTTGCCATATCTGGGTTGGAGCTGTTCAGTCCTCACTTTCCAGCCTAGATAAATCTTTTATCCGATCTTGTGGGGGAAAACTTTTTCCCATACTACAACAACAAACGCAACATCGCAAGCCTATCGCTTCTCCGTTGCTATTTCCATGGCGAATGTTCAAATGATCTCGATTCGTTAGTTCCAGCAGTTCGGACCATTAGAGCTGAGACACGCCATGTTATATTCACAGATCGAATCACTCTCATTTCCCCTGTATTCCAGATGTAATGAGAAAGTTCTACTCAGACAGCCTTTTTCCTGAGAACTTTTACTTTGTGGAAGATACTCACACATGGATGCTTCCATGAAAACTACAATCTTAACCTCTTCAAATCAAGCGTCAATTATTATCTATCCTCCCTATCCTCATGATCTTCTCTTCCTACCACCTTCTCTTTTATTCATATCGTGCGCCTTATTCCTTATGACTCTTTTAACAATAACTTTCTAATTTGAGTGGATCTAGAGCCTTATAGTTGATGAACTTTAGTATAAAAAACTGACTACCGTATCGCAATAAAAAGTTAGTGACGCCGCTGGCCAATTCTAAAATGTATTATGTTCAATTTTATTAAAAGATTTAACGTTATGTGAAGTTAAGTAAAACCTAAAATAGAGTACTGCTATTATATCTGGGCAGGAGATGTCCTGTTCTCACTTTTCAGTCTTGATAGAGTTCAATAGCGTCTCCGCGTCCTTGTGGGTGAGAAATTATTTCCCACCCTGCAACCTCTCAATCGCAAACGTGATATAGCAAGCCTCTATCGCTACATCCATGGAAAGTGCTCAGGCGAACTACATTCCTTAGTTCGACCAATTCCAACCTTCGTGGTTAAGACCCGCCATGCTACGCACATTGTATCGAACAACTCACATTCCCTTCATATTCCATAGGTGATAAGTACGGTCTACTCAAAGAGCTTCTTCCTGCGAACCAATGCTCTTTGGAACCGACTCCCAAGAGGATGTTTCCCCGATCCTTTACAATCGTAGCCTGTTCAAGTCTAACGTTAATCGTTATCTTCCCCGTAAACTGTGACTTTTAATCTGTAATGATCTACTTCGAATGGCTTTCGAGCCTTGTTCAGGGTGCACCTCACTTTAAAAAAATGTTAATCGTTTAATCAAACATAGTTTAATAACTAATTAAACGTTTTATTAAAAAAAAAAATACTTAAACGTTTAATTAAAAATCTAATTAAACGTTTAATTAAAAATCTAATTAAACGTTTTAAAAAAATTGGCAGCGTTCCAAATTTACTTGTGCGTATAAAGTTCCCAAAACTATTCAAAATCAAAAAATATTTTTCAACCGTGTATTCTGTTTTATTTTCTCAAAAAGGTTTTTTTGTTGTTTTGTTTTCAAAAGGGTTTTTTTGTTTTGTTTTGTTTTTTTATTGTTTTTTTGTTTTTTTTTTTTATCAAAAAAGACAAAAACAAAACAGTTCGGAATATGAAAGGAGAAAGAGTTTTGATTACAGGAACAGGCTGCTGGAAGGAAATCCTGCAATCTGACTGCTCGGATGGAATATAAAAAAATTAAAAAAAAAACATTATAAAAACAATATACACACATACGCCTAAAAAAATTCTAACGCATTCTGAAGTGGTTTTTAATTTAATTGGTTCAGACTCCCACACCCTTTCGTTGTACGTGACGTCACTATCGAATATATATAAATGCTGACCGCCGGTCACAATTCATTTGTTTTCTTCAAAATAAACAGATTGTAGTAGCCGGAGATAGCAGCGAACGCTCTGTTGACAACACATCACCTACATCGGCCATGACCAGTTGTTTTGCGGGCAAGAAGAAGATGCGCCTTACGGAGTCACTAGGATTGACTCCTCTAAATCTACTGATAGACGCCCTCATATGGATCATAGGTGAGTGTCATGTATGTACACCTATGTTTGTATTGCCAGCTTAATGGTTAGAGCATCGGAGTCTCTATTGTCCAAAGTTTTGACGCGTTTCAGAAACTTGAAAGTTTATTGATTGATCTTGGAAAATTGGTTACTATTCTTTTAGTTTCAGCGAAGTTACCGCACATTCCCAAAGGGGCTTGGCACATTATAGATTTAGGCTCGTGGTTACAAACCTGAAGCGCATGCCCCACAAACCTGGGAGGGTGTATTTTAAATGGGAGGGGGCAATTCGAAAATGAGATATTAATATTGAATTTTTTTTTAGTGATTCTGTGTGAGTATGTGAGTATGCTCGAGTTAATACATACAGTGCATATACGTTACATACATAAAAATATTTGTGTATGTATGTAGTATGCATATAATGTTAGTAACACAATATTTCTATAAACATTGTAAAATCCTAAAATTAAATAATAAAATTGCATTTATGCACTCTCAAGTTTTTAAGGAAAGTTAACTTAAGGGCCTTTTAGGCTTCCTCCATGTGAATAGATCACTTTTTGAATAATAAGAATGTCACGGAGCGACATCAGAATTTTAGAGATGCTTAGGTGGGGCATGACCCAAAAAAGGTTGAGAACCTCTGATCTAGGTATATATATATATATATATATATATATATATATATATATATATATATATATATATAGTATACTGTATGATGCATGGACGTAAATAGCAAAGATATAATTTGCTGTAAATGATAGGGCTGGATTAAGGTAATACGAGATATGTAGTATGTTATAAAGTGGCCCTGAATTTAAAAAATTGGCATGAATATCAAATAATATTCCTGGAAAAATTCCATGTACAATGGAGTTGTGCATTCTTTGTACCAAGTTGTCACCATTTTTTGCTGTGTATTTTTTAAAATCTTTCTCCATAAATTATAACTTTCATTTTAGGTTGGTATCCACTCAATAGGTATATTGTATCTTGTCAATAATTAACAGAACATATTCTTAATGTTATCAAAACGGACACATTAAAATTGTACATTAAAAACGACAAATAGTGGAGAAGGTGAAGAGGAAGGATACTAAAAGAAATCAGCGTAAAGAGATGAATCGGAAGAATAACAACTTTAAATAAGAAAATAACAAGAAAGAGGCTAACCGATTTTTCGATCATCACTCTTCAGAGCCAATCGAGGACAAAAGTGTAAATTGTAGGCAAAATTTACACTTTTGTCCTCGATAGTCTCCGAAGAGCGACGATCGAAAAACCGGTTAGCCTCCTTGTCATTTTCTGCTCTATTGATGTTATTGTTTCAATCTACCTTTTTACGCTGATTTATTTTATTATCCTTGCATTTTTGCCCTCTGTTATATATATATATATATATATATATATATATATATATATATATATATATATATATATATTCTGTGTCGCGATGAATACATATTTTAAAACAATATATATATTATTTTTAAATATGTATTCATCGCGACACAGAAATGACTGTTTCGGAACTAAAAACTGAACTTTAAATTAAACTTAAAACTAAACTTTAAATTAAGCTTAAAATTAAAGTTTTTGTTCCATTCTCAAGCGATGTTGAATAATTTTCGAAAAAAGATTTTTTTTAAGCTAATTATTATTATATAGTTTAAATTGGATAGGGAAAGGGATTACAAATTTGCCCTTCCAACTTAAACTATATAATACTATTTAGCTTAAAAAAAATGTTAATAATTTTTTTCGAAAATTATTCAACATCCCTTGAGAATGAAACAAAAATTTTAATTTAAAGTTTAATTTAAAGTTTAGTTTTTACTTCTGAAACATGCTAATTTCTGTGTCGCGATGAATACATATTTTTAAATAATATATATTTATATAATATATAATAATATTATGCTCTACTTTGTATGGAACACTGGTTGTTAAAATAAATGATAAAGAACAGTGAATTATAAATCTGTTCTTTCTTTTTATTTTGATATATATATGCACATAGTTTTAATATGTCCGTTTTGATAGCATTAATAAAGTGCTGTACACCCCATAGACAGTATAAGAATATTATTCAACAGTGTGTCTACTATAATTTGAATCTGCCTAATCTGTTTTACCAAAGTTCAATTTATACAGGTTATTAAAGTTTTCTTCACAAAAACTACAAACTATTTTAGATGATAAAAATCAAATGAAATAAAACAAATAATTTTTTAACGGTATGTATCATACCGTTAAAAAATTATTTGTTTTATTTCATTGAGGCAATAGCTTAATCCGGCTTTAAATAATGAACTAAACTGAAAGAATGCCGTTCTAAGCGAAACTTTTACCAATAACCGGATACTGACTGTGCGTGGAGATTTGTATATCAATGCCGGATTAACCTAGTAGCAAAAAATAACAAATGCTATAGGCTCTGCATTTTCGAGCACCCTGCATTAAATAATTTGAAGATGTCGGGAGAAATTGGCATCTTACGATCTGGCAATGCTCACCTTTACATATCAGGGAAGTTGTATCTTTAGTTATTCATCATTTCAAGTAAAATTATATCAAGGCCAATAAATCTACAGAGAATCATTTCTTTCATATTTCTTTTACAAAAATTGCTGGCATTTTTACTATCAAAATTTCTATACTTTCATAGTGTTTTGACTCCAGTTTTGGGGTTAACTATTTGCCCATAGCTGGGACCTTAACAGGTGCTACCATCTTGAGTAAAGATGAACCTGGGAACAGCAGCAATTAGGATGTGATTCCATTCTTCTCAAAACCTCCCGTATCAGAGTCCTTACTACCGGATGTAGTTTATCATCAAATCCGAGATGAATATTATATCAAGGCCGATAAATCTGCACAGTTATCTTGATAAAATCATTTGCTGAATATCTTCTGGACTTGTTGACAGAAGTTAAAAATTTACCTGTTTTATAAGCTAACCCTAAGCTAGTAAATAATTTAGGATTTATGTCATTTTTTTCCATTTCTGTCCCTTTATAACATGTTACAGAAGATCTCGAAGCTTCTAGCGTTACAAGACAAACCAACAATAAAAAGCAACACGTGAGCAGTAGAAAGTTTTCGATATAAGCAACATTATTCTACTATTTTTTAATCATTCCATCCCAAGCAAGGCGATAATGCCATTAAGACGCAAGGTGGTTACTGAATGTGAAAGAAAATGAGAAGACTTTAGTGAGGAGAAAGGACAATAAAATAACAGGTTTCAGGAAGACATGTGATGGCGATTGACGTTGCATTTCCATTTTTGAGGATTGTAGGCGGCAGAGAAACAAGAAACCGGAAGAGAGTTCCACCGGCGAGAAGTGCGAGAAAAGAAACTATTAGAATAGAACACGGTTACATCTGGCTATTTCTACAATCAAAGGATAAGACCTTATTGCCAATCTAGTAGTACACTTAAATTCATGCGGTTGATGTACCAAGGTGGAAAGCTCATTAGAACAATTGCCATGAAAAAATATATAGAAAAGACAGAGAGAAGGTATATCACAGCTGTGGGAAAGTGACTGAAGCCGAGATGTCAGGTCAGGACCGATAATATTTCAGACTTAGATATTAAGCTATATATTTTCTTTTTTTCATGAATTAGAAGCTTGAGTGTTGTGGTGGTAACCCGGTACCATTGGTCAACTGGTTATGGTTCGTTTACTTATACACTTGTAGCTGTAGCTGCAGTATAAAAATGAAGGGCTTATATTTCTAAGGTGGCATATGAACAAAAGTAACAAAAATCAAATCATTTGAGGACTTTCAACAACAGTAACAACTAAAATGGCTAGCGCATATAACTCAAAGAGAAAATAACAGCATCAGCGAGATGTCTTTCCGCACGACCTTAAGCAAATGGTTAGGAAGGAAACTCTCATAAGTACTAAAAAGAGCGATAACAGTGAACTTGAGAAACTTATTTTGCTGAAGAATTGTTTTCAGAGAAATAACGAAAACTAATACTAGCTTTTTGGTTTATCAATACCAAATATTTCCTGTATGGAAAGGACTCATCTCACCATTAATATGTTGGTAACACTAGTATACTAAGTGTAAAGAATAAAATCAATAACAAAGGGTTCTTCCCAATT
The DNA here is from genome assembly GCA_963932145.1 of Acanthosepion lycidas. Taxonomy (NCBI): domain Eukaryota; kingdom Metazoa; phylum Mollusca; class Cephalopoda; order Sepiida; family Sepiidae; genus Acanthosepion; species Acanthosepion lycidas. The sequence continues at coordinate 54,276,448 of OZ010605.1, read as the reverse complement.
ATCTGATATTTGGTCTCTTTTACTTTATATATATATATATATATATATATATATATATATATATATATATATATATAGGGAGAGATAGATAGATAGATAGATAGATAGATAGATAGATAGATAGATAGATAGAAAACCGTTATTGCTCACAGTTGAATTAAACCAAGAAATAATTGCATTAAAAAGTGCTTAATACACGTATAAAAAATATAAATTTAGCATGCAGAGCTTTTAAATTAAAAAAAAGGAGATCAGTCAATAACGCTAAATTGGTTTCAACGTTTCGGTTATATATATATATATATAAATATATATATATATATATATATATATATATATATATATATATATATATATATATATGTGTGTGCTATAGGTGTGCTATATTTATGGGATAAAGTGCTCAATATCAGAGATAAAGCGTGTGTAAATATAAAAGTGAACATTGAAGTCAACACTTAGAGGCGACAGGCTGTTTCATGCTTGACGCAATTATCAGGCCGCCTGACGATTGCGTCTAGCATGAAACAGCCTGTCGCCTCTAAGTGTTGACTTCAATATTCACTATATATATATATATATATATGTCGTATCATGCGACTTTTGAAGACCTAATTTTGAAGCTAATTTAAAGGAGGTCACATACACGAGATTAGCATGTTTACTTGCTAACCCTGGCTACGCTGTTGACCAAACTATACATCCATTTCTTGTAGTCAAATTATTTTCAAAATTAGATTTTCAGAAGTCGCATGATACGCGAGTATATACGGTATATATACAAAGAGAGAAATATTTTTAAAGACCTTAAATACATTCCCAGTATCAGTAAATCACCTAATTTTTGTTTAATAAGTTTCATCAACCCAGCATCTGAGATTGAAGTTTTGAACTTGAGACCTACATTCCATTGCTCTCCCATTGAGTTTTGTTCGCATGTCCGTGAAATAAAATCACCTGCAGTTAAAAGAAGAAAAATGCTTGTACCTTTGATACAGCTTAGATCGCTTGCTTATTCCTGCACTGCAATCGATAGAGAGTATGGACCTTATTGCATGCCAAAATGTAACCTTGTGCTAAACTTGGCTTAGCTTAACTTATTATTAATGTAATAAGAAATTTTCTTAATGAATTTTTATGCTCAAAATCATGCTTTTATCATACATTCATTTAAAACTGCTTTTATCATACATTCCTTTAAAACTGCTTTTATCATACATTCATTTAAGAACTGCGCTCTATGCATTTTTCTCCGTAAAGACTTATTAACGCAGTGACTCTAGTTATTCACAAAGAGCTTTTTAAAAGTTATTTTTTCTTATCCTTGCTCTGATTTCCCCTTTGTTTTTATATGTTTCTATATACTTTTAGATTGTCGTTTTTAAAGCCGTAATAAATTCTAAACGTATTAAAATGCAGAAATTAAACATCGAAATTATTAACATGTGTTCATATAAATAGGAAATAAAAACAGATAATAAATTTACATATATAAACTCCATGTATCACACCATATATCAGAATTCTAGAAATATTAGACTATATATTAGAATTCTATAAATGTTAGACTATGTATCAAGATTCTAGAAGTGTTAAACTAATGATTCTAGAAGATTCTAGAATTGTTAGACAATACATCAGGATTCTTTATATCAAAATCCTAAAACTGTTAAACTTTATATCAGAATTCTTGAGTGTTAAACTATATAACAGGATTACAGAAGTGTCAGACTATATATATCAGGATTCTAGAGGTATTAAACTATATAACAGGATTCTAGAAGTGTTAGGCTATATATCAGAATTCTGGAAGCGTTGGACTATATATCAGAATTCTAGAAGTGTTAGAGTATATATCAGGATTCTAGAAGTGTTAGACACAGCAAGATATGTTTCTTTTTCATTTTTATTCTGGCAGACCATAATTTCTGGTCTGTTACTCAAAAGCATTAGCTGCTTATTTTCTTGCATTTTTATATATTAAAATGCTGCCTTTTTTGACTTTGTGTTTTTGCTTTCATATGAAAATAATAATAATAATAATAATAATTATTATTATTATTATTATTATTATTATTATTATTATTATTATTATTATTATTATTCCAATTACATATTAGATGTGGAATTTCAATTATTAGCGGCTGTCGTCTTTAATCACACAATCTTTCATCAGCTGACGAGTATAAACTCGTTTAGTGCTGCTTACTTTGATGTGTAAAACCTATTAAAAATGTCCGTGACCGAGGCTAGTTTTCAAATTGGAGGACATCGTTTGTGGGCTAACCTAGAGAAGAATGGGCTCCATCAGTTCTACTTGTCCGATGCGCTGCACATGAATCAGTGCCCCTCCGGCTTTCATACTGGATCGGTCGTCGTCTGGCATTGTATTCTAGAAGATCGTTTACAGATACTTTGACATTGGCACGCAACAGAATCATATCGAGGGAGATGGTATTCAGCTGCGCAAAGAGACATACAACTCCACCCGGTCATGGGATTGATGAGGATGATTGTGATGATGATGATAATGAGCACGATGATGATGAAACCTCTTTCTTTTTTCTAAATAAAAAAGCGAATCATCCTTATCTAAAAATTATTTTTAGTTTTGATATTTTTTAAAAATTTGGGTTTAATTTTCTGTCTGATATTTTTATAATGAGAAGTCATCAGTATTCAAATTATTTACATTCGGACTAACGTCTTCAATGTAAACACCGGCTTTCTTCAGTTCTTTGTCGATTCGGGTAACCTTCAGGGAATTTCGAACTGAACCCTTTATTTAATCTACGGGGATAAATTGTTCTCGTCCATGTCTAAGGATGGATCGTCTCTTTCTTATTTAATAATAATCAGGTTTGCATAAAAATAGCCAGAGGATTTAATTTGGTTTTAATTTTCTGTTGGCAATAATTAAAGATAGAGGAATGATTGTTCTAATTTTGATGGCTCTAGGAACATTCACCGTAAACATTTTGACCGTAGGAAAACTCACCTCAGAAATTTTCGTCGTAGAAAACTTTGCAGTATAGGATTTTTGCCGTAAGATAATTTTGCCTCATTTTTTTTTTTAATATGTGAAGTACCTTGTTTTCAAGTATATCTGGCTCAAACTAATGTTACTTCAATTTAAACATTTTAATAAGCGAAATTATACTAAGATGCACCCAAATTTGTGGAAACTAATTGCGTATTTGAAAAAGGAAGAGACATTAACAAAAAAGAAAAAGTGTAATTAAGATCGAGAAGATGCAGTGCAAATGAAGAAAATATATGTTGATACCAATGCAAGACTTCAGCGGAAAATGCTTCATTACAGTCCAACACAAAAACACATTATTTACGAAGCATTGCTTGGAATTTGCACACATTTTAAATTATTTCTTTATTAATTTGATATATTATTACTTTTATTTTTTAAATAAATGTTTACTTTTTAATTTCTTTTCTGATGTTTGACCCAGTAAAAAACATCCATATATACTTGATAACAGGGTAGTTTGTGTATTAAATTGAAGATTACTCTAAAAGAGACGTTCAAGATAAGGATATCGAAAAAAATGCGGCGAAATTGTCTTATGGCAAAAATCCTATACGTCGAAGTTTCCTCCGGCGAAAATTCCTGAGGTTAGTTTTCCTACGGTAAAAATGATTATGGCGAATGTTCCGGATACGAATTTTGATAAAAGTTTTTATTATTATTATTATTATTATTATTATTATTAATATTATTATTATTATTTCACTCAATTCCAAGTTTCTGGAGGGTTACTGTTAAAATGGTTATGATGAATGAGATGTATGGTATAAGTGAAAGAGGAAGTGGTAAGAAGTGAATATTACGATGATAAGGAGGATAGATAACAATTAAAACTGGACTGGAAATGATTTATTTTGAAGCGTTCAAGGAATCACCAACGCAAGAGTTTGTTTCATGACGTCGCGGTCCTTGGGAAAAAAGCTGTCTGAGTTAAAGTCCCCCCACCCGTGTAGATGTACGTATGTAAAATGTATATATCTCTCTGGCCGGAAAAGAAGCAAGATGTGGCGGTTTAGTCGCGTGGTGCTCCTTTTAAATTATTATTTTTTTTTTTTTTTTTTGTGATTAAACATTGTTGTTATAAGGGCTCCTGTCGATTCTCCCGATCCACGTTTATGTTCAAGAGAATTCATAATCCGAACCTAATGTTCAAAGCAATGGAGCTCATATTTTTAAATAATTCTGGAAGATGGAATATTTTATGTGGTGTCAAACTGAACACCAGATCATTGCTTTTACCGCCTTCATTACTATCTGAGTATTGTCTTAAATCACAATCGATTTCACTGCCGAGGTGAAAAGACACTGGAAAAAGAAATTCTTTGTAAAGTATATCGTCATTACTGTCTGCGCATTGTCTTAAATCACTGTTCAATCCACTCTCAGAGAACAAAAAAAAAAATATCTATCACGAAATATCTCGCAAACCTCTCTCAAATATTATATCCTACTAAATAATACAATCACTTTAAGTACTAAAAATGATATTATACTTAATATTATCTTAACGGGCTTGTTGATTCGAGATATATATATATATATATATATATATATAATTATTTATTTAAAAATATGATTCCAACACGCTACATAAGAGTTCTCATGTTTCAAAACAAGAGCCGAAAACTTCAATATAATTATTTGAATTAAATTGAAGTACTAAGCTCTGTTCCATTATTTACCTAACTAGTTCTTTCCTATTTTCTATATATTTTTCACACACACACACACACACATATATGTATATATGTATGATAAAAATACACACACATATATATATATATATGTATGATAAAAATAGTTTTACGGTATGCTATATTTATATGGTTAAAAGTGCTCAATATCAGAGATAGAGCGTATGTAAATATAAAAGTGGAGACTGAGATCAACACGAAGCGGAGACGGTCTGTTTCATGCTTCAACCCAAATTTCAGGCCATGTGTCTAAATATTGCGTTGAAACACAGTGCGATCACTAATAGGTCTGGAGTCAGGGTGCTGAATATAACATCAATCACATATCTATATATATATATATATATATATATATATATGTGTGTGTGTGTGTGTGTGTGTGTGTTTATGTTTATATGTGTATATATATATATATATATATATATATATATATATATATATTAGACAGTTAAAGAAGTGGTCGAAATCGCTTGAGACAATGGGCAATATGGAAACATTTTGTACTCTCTTGCTCGCACTAAACAGGAAAACGTAAGTTAAATTTTCCTTGTCTGACATATTTAACGGAAGATGTTTAAAAGTAAAGTTGCTGCCAAAATATACATTAATATATACTGTATGCATATATATATATATATATATATATATATATATATATATATATATATACTCGCTATTCGTAATATGCACTTTTAAAAATATAAAACATTTTTTGATCATAATTTTTATATTTAAAAAAAATGGCTTTTTTATGCAGCTTACAAATATCGTGTGTATATTCTGGTAAAAAAAAAAAAAAAAAAACTGTTAAAAGATTTTTTTTCCGATTGCCTCTGTCTCCCCTCCCTCCCCAGTTTCTCCTTCGGTGGGCATGTAACTCAAAATGACACGTCATTAATATTTAATAGTAACGACTACATTAATTTACCTTATTGTTTGAAAGAAAAGTTAATTTCTAAAACCGAATACGAAAATGGTCTGATCTGATAAAAAAAGACTTTTATTTTCATTACCTAAAAATTAAAAATGGAAAAATCAAATCGATGCATTATTTTGGGTTCAGGTTTTCTTTCTTTTCTTTTTTTTTCATTTGTTTATATATATATTTATGAAACCTAGTTGCGAATCTAGTACTGCGCTTAAATTCCTAAAGTCTAGGTACCATAGCGAAAGCGATATTTATTTGTAAATATTTACAAAATGTGTCACAAGGCCAAAATGGAGAATGAGGAAAAAGGACGGTCTTCATCACTCTTAACTTTAAACTTAGCTAGCCACAAACACTGACCCAAACATACCACAATATTCCAAACACCAAAACAGCAGATTCTTACTTAATACATCCACCATAATACCTCATGTACAATACATTTTCTGTGGAGGTAGGGGAATAAAACAAGCGAAGAGTTCATCCGAGCAGTTACAAGAGTATTTATAGAAAAGGCAAGCTACATTGCAGCAGTGGTAGAGTGACTGAAGATATTGAGAGCTGAATCCATCAGGAAGGTCATTGATGAAAATTGGGAACAATGTCGGTCCAATAATAGATTTTGTTTTAGAAATATTTTCTATTTAGAATTGTAATTAACAGGTCTTCAAGGTTATAAGACAAATATGATGTAACTGATGTAATTACAGATAAAAACATACACATCTTTTTTTACAAGAGCCTAGAGCCTGATTCCGATTTTGAAATGAACAAAAAAGCAAGACATGATATATATATATATATATATATATATATATATATATATATGAGAGGGTGTCATTCAGTACTATCCGCTTCGAGTGTGCGTACTGTTACAGTTATATATTTAAAAATATATATTGAATTATGTGCCAGCTTCAATCAGATATGTTTTCCTTGCGACAAAAAGTCTACTTCCCGTTTGTAGGTTTAATATAAGTCGGTTAACACGGAGAAAATACATTCTGCCATTTGATGGACAATGTTTGATATATATATATATATATATATATATATATATATATATATATATATATGTGACAAATTATTAGGACAATTTGAGATAATCATAAGTAATTCATTGAGTCTAGAAGAATCCTCAAACAGAATGCAGAAAGGACATGACAGCCATTTTGTCCTATTTTGGGACTCATCATTAGTGCAGGTCCGAAATTTTGAAGGCTATTTTTATAGCTTTCATGAAATAAAGATTATTACCTATGGTATTTTAAGTGTTTGATATTCATTAACACATACACACACATGTGTGTGTATGTGTGTGTTCAGGTAAAATGTGAACAAATGGAGTATAATTCCACTGTGCGTAACTTAAAAGAGGGCTGAAAACAACGTAGAGCTAAATATGATTTATTTTAGGATATTAAAACATGTTAAAAATAGCTACATAGTGGCAATTATATTTCAACACTACAAATGTGGCCTCTAAAGTCAACACCCAGAGGCGACAGTCTGTTACATGCTTGAACACAATGGCCTGATGATTGCGTTCAAGCATGAAACAGACTGTCACCTCTGGGTGTTGACATCAATGCGCTCTATCCCTGATATTGAGCACTTTAACCTATAAATATACGATTCCTTAAAAGTACATTTTATCACGCGCGTGCGCACACACACACAAATATATATATATATATATATATATATATATATATATATATATATATATATATATATATGTGTGTGTGTGTGTGTGCGCGTGTGTGTGTGTGTATATATTTAGGCAGCAAATGTTCTTTAAGGCAAATGTTACTAAAGACAACTGACGTTTTCTGTCGATTAATTTTATTGATTATTAAGAATAATCCTTCTCAAATTCGGAGGAAATTCCCTCAGAAATTGTCCAAAGTTAATTATCGAAGAATTACGGTCGGAACTTTCAACTTTCTTAAGTTCTCATCAGGGTAAAGTTGAATTTGCTTTTCGACGACATTTCCTCGGAACTTTTATGGTTGATATCTTGTTAAGCTGTGCAGTCATGCAATTTAAACAGTGTGCATTTAGGTAGCAATTATTTAAGCAGCATTATGCGCAACTAACTCTTGTTGATACCCAAATTGATGAGTAAGTTTACCATTATGCTTCATGGTATCTCCTTGTATTCAATTATGTCCCGCGCTTTTACAACGTTGTGCTAGAATGGCTCTGCGATATTTACCAAGAATTATTAGGCTGGTGCAAAAATAATCTCGTTTTCTGACATATGTTACTATGTGAGAAAACGACATTATTTTCTTTCTTTAATATATATATATATATATATATATATATATATATATATATATATATATATATATATATTGCGAATTGTTTTGACTGTTCCTGGGCAATATAGGGGAAAAGTTTCTTGTTGTCGTCTATATAGTTATTAGTTGCCCTATCCTTTGCTGGTTGCCAATCAAGGCTATAGTGCCCAGCGTTCTTTGCAGTTAACTCAGCGGCATGGAGGAGAGATAGCAATTAATGTCTTTTATAAGGTTATTAATACAAAATGAACCCAGTAGTTCAGTCTGAATTTGAACTCGGGTCGCTGACTCCACTTTCCTCACTGGTGACCGTTATACAGCCCACATATCTGCATCTACCACTATAAAAACTAAGAGAATTTTTTCCTTACTTAGAAGCAAATTTCTTTGATATAAGTATTTTTAACAGATTTTTTAAGTTGTTTAGACAGCCCCTGTTAATAAAAGTTTAAGTATTTGCTTTTTGTTGTTTTTTTTTAGTTAAAATTTTATCTGAGGACACAATTAATTATAGAGACGTGTTTACATTTTCTGACCAATCAATGTTATGGTCAGAGGTGAATTGGTGCAGTTTGTAAATTTAAGAAGGCGTAAATAAGACAGACAGGAAGACTAATAAGAGTCGGAAGCGTGTGTATGCATATATATATATATATATATATATATATATATTGTAATATTATTATTATTATTATTATTATTATTACTATTACTATTATACATATACATATACATATTATTATTAGATATGTACACGACTCTTATTCGTCCTTCTGTATATTTATATATGTGTGTGTATATTTATGCACATATATATGTGTGTATATTTATGTACATATATATATATATATATATATATATATATATATATATATATATATATAGGCGGGTATTTTAGTGAGTATAATCAGTTGTTTATAGGTACTGATCAGGAGACACACTTGAACGAAGCTGAACTGTGACAAAAATAATTGTAATGGTCAATTGCTCGAGTAATTAAGACGGCAAATAAAAGGTTGCGGCCAGTGAGATGTGGGTGGGAAAAACACAAGATAACAAAGTGTGGCTCTTTGCACGTCCCTGATGATTGACCTCAAAGGTTGAGAAGGTTTGAAGTGATCATTTTTAAATGCGGCCTGCGATATTTTTGAAAGTCTTTGATGTTTAGAGCAGAGTAGGAATCCATGTTGAGAGTGTAGCATTGGGTGGAGTTCTTTGCATTGCGCTGAGTGGAACACAATTTTCTAAGAGGTTCCTATAATGACTACCCTAACGTCACTATTATGTAAGTTTGGGGGAGGGGCGCCATGTTGTTTTTACGGCAATATCTATTTTGGCGTTCTCAATTCACTGACGGCAAAATGAGGAAATTTCAAATCTAAATTGTTTGTCCATTTAAAATACTATATTAGAAAATATATTCAGTTTAAATACAGAAGGTGTTGTCATAAAAATGACTTCAAATGGCTGCTTTATATTATTTTTTTCTTGTCAGACAGATAGGAAAATTAGCCTTCAAGACACATAAGTCGATTCAAATCATACATGCAGATATGTTTCCTATGCATAATTATATTTTAATTCAGTGACAGTCCTATAGATATTTCTAAAACAAGATTTTCAAAGGATTTTTTAAAATAATTCTATTTTTGACAGATTAATTTTTAAAAGGATCAATAAAATCTTAAAATTATCTGATTTTTTAGGATTTAAAGAATTAATTTTTTTTTCTTTTCTTGCCTCAAACTTTGTTTTTATTACTCACCCCAGGGTAGGAGTTGTCCACACAGAGAAGCAGAGTAATGCATTATTCCAATGTCTTATTTCAAAATCATCGCGTTCCCATCAATCAATAAGTCCACAATATCTTGTTCATTTTTTTGATTTGATTTTATGTTTTATGATCGATAGCCGTCTTTAAGTATCAGAAATAAACAATACGGAGGGCACGGTGGAGTAATGGATAGTGGCTCGGATTGAGGAATCGGAGAGCCGAGTTCGTATTCCAGTCGAATCCATTACGTTCACTTTTCTTGGGGAAGGTATGAATCCTCTTCTTCTCCCCCATCTATGGATAAATAGCAGGGCAAACCGGTTTCTATAGCCTTGGATAGCAACTGGTCTACCGCAGAAAGAAATGGCAACCTACTGCCAAAAATATACCTCGTCAGTCATTGCCTTAGCGTGTATCACGCATGGCACATAACATACTATGATCAATATTTACTGATTAAAAAAAAAAACAACTAAGATAATGTTATATTATTCAAACAAGGTTCCTTATTTTAGTGCAGGAATAACAGGATGACAATTAACACAATCAACAAAACATGCAAACAGTAGAAATGGCAAATTATTTAATTTAGTTTCTGTTTATTGTTCGATAACTTCTCCGCATCAGGTGAAATATTTGTCGGTGACATGACCAAAACATTATCTAGGTGGTCATTACCCAAGCATCTTATTTATAAACAGACGTAAAAGTCCGCAAGAGGACGAAACGCGTCGATAAAGAAAAGTTTTCCTTTTGTCTTTATTCAGATTGTCTTTTTACAGATAAGTTTTTATTAATATCTGATTTTGATACACACACACGCGCGGACACACATACATACATATATATATATATATATATATATATATATATATAGTGGGGGGAAACAAATATTCGTACACATACAAATTTTTACTTCATTGTATTTCCACCTAATGAATAAATATACTTTTCATATAATTAACTGTACACAGATGCATTATAACTAAATATGCATTGAAAACGGAAAAAATATTTGATTTAACAGAAATAAATCCCATTTATCTATTTTAATGGGTGAAAAATATTCATACAATACAAAAAAGAATACATAATTTTCATTTAATACTTTGTAGAATAGCCATTATTCACTTCTACAGCAACCAACCTCTTCTTCAATGATTTGCAAATTTTAGTTGGTATTTTTGTTCCATTCTTCGCATATGGCCATCAGATCCGGGATGTTTTCTGGAGCTCTCAATTAGATTTGAATTTTCAAATAACATCACATATTCTGGATTGGGTTTAAATCTGGGGACTGACATGGCCATTTCAGGATATTTACATTATTTTCAGCAAGCCATTTCATCGCAGATTTTGCAGTGTACTTAGGATCATTTTCTTGTTGGATGATCCAACCGAATCATTAAATTTGCTTCAAAAATATTTTGATATGCTGCAGCATTCATTCTACTATATGTTACTGCTATGTTGCAATTACCTTTTCTAGAAAAACATCCCCAAACCATGATGCTGCCACCACCAAATTTCACCGTTGGAACTGTGTTCTTTTCTTTGAAGGCATCACCATCTTTCCTGCATACATGATTACTAGAATTACGTTCAAACAACTCAGTACTGTTTTCGTATGTCCATAATACTTTTATCCAATACGTTTTTCTTTATCCTTATGTTCATGAACGAATTTCAATCTGGCATCTCTGTGCCATTTCAATAGCATTGGAGTTTTCCGAGGGGAGCGTTACTTTATATTGTTCCTATGAATTTTATTGTTTATTGTCCGTTTAGTGACACAGATTTCTGATGAAAGTAAATCATCTTGCAGCTCTTGATGAGTAACCATTAGATTTTGTTCTTGAAGAAATCTTCCGTGGGCACCTATTCTTTGTTTTTTTTGTTTTTTTTTTATACCTTGCAATGAATGAACTAATGGTAGCAAATGGAATATTCAGTTTGTCTGAGATTTTCCTGTAACTTTATCTTCTTTCCAGAGCTTAACAATCAGTTCTTTTTGCGAATTTGTCAATTCTTTACTTCTTGCCACGATGATAACCTTCTTGCAATAATATCAATTACAGAATGTTCTGTTTGTATTTTTAGGCTATAAATAACTGCTGATAACATTACTGAAACATTCTAGAACATTCCACTTGAATAATGTAGAGTATTAAAGCAATTAAAAAGTTTTAAAATCTTAAATTTGCATTGTACGAATACTTTTTTCACCCATTAAAATGGATGAAGGGAAATTATTACTGTTAAATCAATATTTTTCTGTTTTCTATGAATATTTAGTCACTATGCATCTGTGTACAGTTAATTACATGAAAAGTATGTTTATTTATTAGTTGGAAATACAATAAATTAAAAATTTCTATGTGTACAAATATTTGTTTTTCCCCACAACATAAAGGGTGTTTCCTTAAGACGGATTATATATAAAGGTAATTCATGAAGGCGGATGAAAGTCAGCAGTAAGTAAATCAGTGTTATTGGTAAAAATTTATTTATTTCTCTATTGAGTCATGTTATTTAAGTCGTGGCAGTTATGTTTGAAAAATAATATCACCCAAATGTCCGCCAAATTTGAAAAAAAAAAGTCATTAGACGCTTAAACTTAATTCACATTAAAACCGGTCCAAGTTATTGGAACTCCCTTTATATATATATATATATATATATATATATATATATATATATATATGGTCATCTATTATGTATGTATGTATGTATAATCTCAAAAATTAATAGTTAATCTAAAAGTTTTTAGTATCTATCTTCGTGGTAATATTAATGTATTGACTTTGATAAACTCAACATTTCTTCATCTGTCTATATTTCTGATATGAGGTATTGTAACTATTTACACTATTTACATTGCTACTACTTGACCATGTGAACTCTATAAGACCATCGATAGAGTTCACTATGGAGAGAGAAAACAACAACAAAATAGCATTCCTGAATATACTAATATCTCGAACAGAGCATGAGTTCAAGACATCCGTATACCGCAAGCCAACATTCACCGGACAATACCTCAGCTCCCATCACCCATACAGTGTAAAGAAAGAGATCGCCTGCTCCCTACAACATCGAGCAAGAGTCATAAGTGGTGACCCAGAAACATATGAACAATAAATGTTTAGCATAAGCAGTTCCCTACAACGTAACAACTACCCTAGGTATATGACAACAGCTCCTACAAACTGGGACAGAAGGGCACAATAGGATAACAACACTCGGAGCCTCGGTCTGCCTACCCTATGTGAAATGACTATACGAAAAAATACAAAAGATCTGTGGTCCATATAACATCAGGACGACCATCGAAAGTGGTTGTGAGTTCACAGCAGAGGTGAACAAAAACTTGGAGAGTTGAGTTACTAAAGGGAAATAACTGAGATATCCAAATAAAAAAAGGGAATGGCGCGTGGAACTAGAACACTCTACCTCAGTGGACTAAATAAATTACAACATATATACACGAGAAAGGCCAGAGCGTGTATCGGTTGAAACGTCGTGAATATGACACTAAAGATGAGCACAACAGTCCGAACAATGTAAATAGTGTAAATAGCCAACATTTCGTATAAAATATTTTGTCAATCAAATTCTGTTTCATAAATCAAATTTATATAATAATTAATAGTTAATTAATAATTAATGGTTAATTAATAATGTTAATTAATATAAAGTTGCATTGTTGTTTATATTTCAGTGGCCACACCAATTGGACTAATGTACTACTTCTTACGACCGACGAACAAAGGTTTCTTTTGTGATGATAAATCATTGGATTATCCCTATCGAGAAGACACGATTCCGCCAATTTATATGTACTTGACCACCTGTTTGACTCCCCTCGTCCTGGTGAGTAGCTGTTTCCGTCTGATACAAATAAATCAGCATCAAAAAATATTATAGAGGATCGGTCAGACTTCAACTTTACAAGCGTCACATCGTTACGGACGCTGCCAAACGACACGCAGAGATTGAAGGGTTTTATCGGTAGATTCCCAAGCTGTGCAAGCGAGATTGAAGTCACATAAACAACAAAACATATGTGCGTGATTATTGGCATGTTTTCGCTTGAAGTCAATAAAGGACGCGCGCAATATTATTAGCATCTCAGTGTATCTAGAAGTTTTCGTTGGTTAATTTTGCTAACTTCAGAACTACTTTTTTAAAAGAGCTATTTTATGCAATTTCTCAACGAAACGTTCATAACAAAATTTCCCAGTGAACTTCAGAATTGTAATGGTAATATTAGCTGTTTTCTTATAAGGAAACAATCGGCATTTATTGACCAAGCAGCCAATGTTACTCAAGTTACATTTTTCTTAACTCCGTAGCCATTAGGCTGGGATCAAAGTGTAGTATCTGTTCTCCTTAGCTCTAAAGACAATGATAGTATTAGTTGTTTAATTATAAGAAAACATTCAGCATTCATTGACTGAGAAACCAGTGCAACAGACTCTCGGCGACTGTCGAACTCTCTGCATTAGCAGAGAGGAACCCGGACGAGGCTTTGCCGAAGGGCAAGGTTTCGTCTGGGGAGGTTGACAGGGCCTGAACCCGTCTAGGCGGGTTCAGAAAGGCCATATTTTTGGCCGAGCCTACGGGCTCGGGGATACCCACATTAAAACGGCCTTGTGCAACTAGAGTTACACTTTTTCACTCCATGGCCATCAGGCTGCGATCAAAGTGTAGTGTCTGTTCTCATGTCTAATGGTAATTATAATATTAGCCGTTTGCTTATAAGAAAACATTCGGCATTCAATGACCGAGTAGCCAGTGCAACTGTCGGTTGAAACTTATAAAATATTTGTATTAAAACAATTTTTCAGGAAAATAGTTTTTTCAAGTTCACTATTATCGTTCTTTCTGGTATCTATGGAGGCTTCTTTCTTAACCTTTTGTGATGTGCGGATGGTCTAATGGATTGGAATGATAAATAGGAGAGCCGAGTTCAAATTCTAGTCGGGTTCATTACATTCATTTACGCGCAAATTAACAAATGGTATGAATCCACCTCCTCCACCAGCTCATGGCTAAATAGTCGGACTTGTATCTGGAAAAATTATTTTTATTCTCAAAGAAATTGTTAACGTAACAAAAAAAAGAATTATTCTCACAGTTCAAAATATTTATCGGTTTAAAATGACTCATAAATTGTTGATAAGTCGTAAAAACAAATCAGTTATTCATTTTCTAATCTTTTATTGTGCGGAACGTCAAAAATCTTGATTATTTCATTATTTTCTCTTCAAGTTATATCCATTTTAGTTGCTTCATGATGTTGAAAGTCCTCAAGTGATGTGGTTTCTGTTATTTCACTCAGTTCTTTGTTTTTCATTCTGCATAGCTAGTTCACGAGCTTTGAAAAAGGATGGTCCGCGCTAAGATCCACAGAGTTCACTTGCTTGACGCCATTTTTAATCATTGATATAAGAAAGCGTTTGTATAAAGCTGGCAATTTATATATTTCTGGACGAGTTTGGCGCCATCCATGACATCCATATGAAAGACACAATCCGACGAGGCTATTTAGTAAAATGATCGAGTTCTTGAATGAGATCTCTATAACCAACAGTTGGTGATTTGCTGCAAAATTTAGAAACATGCTGTTACGTATTTCTCATAAGCTCCAGGCGTTGGCGTTTGAATACAATAAAAACCAAGGTAGTAAAGGAAAGCAAGAAGAAAGGACCAATTATTAACTCTAAGAAAGTAGAATACGTGATTGTCAACAAAATATACTGTTCAGAAATAAAGAAAAGAATGCTCAATTAATTCGGAAGATATAACCTCCAATATGACATTGAATTCTGGACGGTTACTTAACAGATGAAGACTAAAAACGATAGAGATGCAGTTCTCTTGACAAATGCTGAGAATACCTTAGACATAACATGTGAACAGAGAGGATGTTTTAATGAAAATATGATCTATAAGAAAAGTGATGCTAATAATGGGTTGATTGACTTACAGATTTTTTTACGGTTTATCAAACCCATTGCAGGTTATTTAAAGCCAGAAGATATTTTTAGATTGTAAGAATCCTTTTGGAGATAATAATTTTTATTGATACAAGTCCTACTAATTAACACATAGCTGAGGATATTTGCGAGTAAGTGAATATGATGAACCTGACTGGAATTAGAATTCGTTCCCCCAATTCCGAGCAGTTATCCATTACACCTCCTGCACATCTAAGCTTACAGCAACTGTCAGTCCCAAGCAGCCATCCATCTACGTACTGACCAGGATCGACGTTGCTTAACTTGGGTGATTGTACGGGAACCGATGTTTCAACATGATGTGATCGCACGCCCAGAAACTACAAGGAAAATGATGTTAACAATTAGAAAGAGACAGTTAAAATCTGGGGGCGCAGAAAAATAGCGAAAGATGTGTTCTAGAAACTAAGTATTGAATTAAGAGATAAGAAAATATCATTAGAAGCAAGGAAAATAGTGCTGAACTGCTATACAATATACAGTTTTCTATATGACAGAATGCGTCCCACTCGGCTCCCTCGTATCACCCTGTTTGGAGAACTCACCAGTAGCAAGAGGTTACGCGGAGGCCCAAAACGACGCTTCAAGGATCAGTTGAAAACATCTCTGACAGGCCAACATCGACCCTGAGACATGGGAAACCGTTGCTGCAAATCGGCCTTCCTGGAGTAGGATCATCCGAAGGGGGGGGGGGGCGAGACGTTCGTGTCCAACAGTCAACATGAAGAGGATCGATTCAAAACGAAACATGAACATTAAATTTGAAGCAGGAATTTACCAAAAAAAAAAAAAAAAAAATGAAGGAACGACAAATGTGAGATATTTAGAACTCAAATGCATGAGACGAAACCTCCAGAAATTGACTTGGTTTACACAGGAATCAAACATGCTCCTAACCCTGCCTCTCTCACTACTATGGGATTGAACTGCCAGAGTGCTGTCTGATATTTACGAATATACAGGATGATTGAAAAATAACTCCCCATTTTAAAATACTTATAATTTATTTATTAATTATAATTTTTAAAAGAAATGGATATGAGAGGAAAGCGTTTAGCCTGAGGTTTTATTCAAAATTCGAATTGGCACCAGATTTCGCTACCAATTTCTCGAACCGTTTAGGAATCGTGTCAACTGATTTCACCAGGAATTCTTGTGGTATGGAAGACATAACTTCTTGTATTCGCCCTTCAAGTTCTTCCAAAATCTTGGAATAGTACTTACTCCTTTAACCAACCCCAAAGTAAAAAGTCACAGTGTTAAGTTAGGACCCCTGGCTGGCTATTCAGACATAAAATTGGGAGTTATTTTTCAATCACCCTGTAGACATAAAATGGGAGTTATTTTTCAATCACCCTGTCGACATAAAATTGGGCGTTACTTTTCAACCACCCTGTAGACATAAAATAAGCTGTCAGTAAAGTGCTTTGTCTATCACTTTCAAAAGAATCAGTAACATTACAATATTTCAGTCAGGCAATTAAACAGTATTAGCAGTCAGAGAGAGCTGAAATTTTTTGGCGCCAACGATTTTCAAAGCATCTAGGCGCTTACTACGCAATCGTTGATCCCTTCACGCCGTACCAAAATAACCTTAGCTGATATCGACAAATCTTGCAATTGAGTGTATGTCGCTTTGAGTAAAGTTAAAAAATAACCCAAGCTTTGTTCGGACAATTTATCTCCTTTTTCTTCTCGGCGTTGTTAACACATCTCGGTCGATCTCTTCTTCAGGGGTGTAATCCTTGAGAAAATAGGTCAGAAAATCTAATTGTAGGAATTTTTCCGGTTGTGTGTGTGTGCTCGGTATTGTATAGAATGGAATGAACAAACTCAAGGCTCAACATAACTGTTTAACAGCTTTCATTTGTGGTTGAATAAGAGTGCAAAATACCAGTATTTGGCGGGAAAAAATTGGGTTTTACCAGAGAACAAAGTTCTTTCCTTGAGTAGATGCTTAATAGAGAGAGATTTCTTCGCTTATTCCTTCGAGGAACGAGAAATCTTGGTGATAAGCTGCTAGGGCTTGTACGAGTCCTCTGCAGCAAGTCAAGTGTTGTGAATAGGGAAACATTACTAATGTTTTTGCCATAGGAAAACATTACTAATGATTTTATCATAGAATTCATTATTAATGATTTACTATAGAAATCATTGCTAATGATTTTACTATAGATGACTATTATTATTGATTGAACATAGAAAATACTATTTTTATTAAAGAAAATGATTTACTATCGATAATTACTGCAAATCATTTTAATACAGAAAAGGGTTACTAATCTTTTTGCTATAGAAACATAAGTAACGATTTTATCATAGAAATCATTAATAATGGTTTATAGATAATCATTGCTATTGATTTATCATAGAAAATACTTACTAATGATTTTACTACAGAAAAATCTTTGTTAATGGTTTTATTATATGTATTTGCTATTAATGTTGTACTCTATAAATTCACTGCAAATAATTTTATTACAGAAATGCATTTTAAATTAATATAAAAAATATAAGTGAATCCCAAAGTAAATCTGTCCTCTACCTCTTTAGAATTAAATTTAATATCCGATTTAGCTTTTTGATAATTAATATCACCAACCTCGCAGTTTGATTTGCGCATCAGACTAACAAACTTTCAAGGGAAGGTAGTCTTACCTGAATCGTAAGAACAGTTAAATAATGCGTGACTGAAGATATGAACATAAGCTACTTTCGGATCTTAAAATTGTACTTGAGATCCAAGAAGCCGCCTCTCTTACCACCAAGATACATCAGAAGACACTTCATATCAGTGTGCTTTTTTCGAGATCTTGACACACTGACTTTTACGAGTGCTAGAGTGACGGCTTCTAAGAATGGCTCTTTGTTCGGCGTGGAAGTAATTTGTCCTTCCCAAGATAGTTTTGTGGTAATGGATTTTCTTTTTCTTTTACGAATCCGGCTTTTGTAAAAAAAAAAAAAAACAACTTTCAACCTCTTATCTGTTTGTCCGTTTCTGTAACCACTATACAAAATACAAAATTCCAAAAGGTGTGTCTTGTATCTATTCGGACTCATTTTTCCATAGCGTAAAATGAAAAGGAAGAATGAACCAATAGCGTGAAGTTGTTTTTTTGTTTTGTTTTTTTTTTAATCGGTATCACCCCTTGCAAGGCAGTAAAACCACTAAAGCACAAGTGGTTACAGGATGTGGAAGAATTAGAAACAGAAACATTAATAATAAATGGAAAGAGAAAAGAATAATCAGGAGGACAGTAGAAAGAACATGATATTACAGTTAAATGTTTGAAGATTAAAGTTCGGGGAAGCATGGAGCCGGAAGGGATTTCCACAAGCGAGAAGTGCAAGAAAAGAAACTGTTAGCATAGAACTTACGTTTACATCTAGCCTGCTCAACTGCAAATGGATGAGCTTTCGATGCCAGTCTAGTACTGCGCTTAAATTTATAAAGTCTAGGTATCAGAGGAAAGACCTAACCCGAACAATTACCATAAAAGTATTCACAGAAAAGGCACAGAGAGGCAACCTTACGTCGGTGGACATATATATATATATATATATATATATATATATATATATATATATATATATGTGTGTGTGTGTGTGTGTGTGTGTTAAAAATAAATTAATTTTAAAATTAGTGTAAAAATAACCATAATGACAAAATCCGCAGTCAATTGCTGAAACGAGAGGACTGAGCGATTTCAAAAAAGTTCGTCTACGAAACTCTGGAGTCGAGTTGCTGAATATAACATCAATCAGCTAAATGATTGATTTTATTCGTATTAATCCTTCCCTCTCTCTCTCTCTCTCTCTCTCTCTCTCTCTCTCTCTCTCGTCGATGATACGACGATATATGAGTGAACCTCCAAAACTCGTTATGACAAGAGATCAGCAGCTGATCTCCTCTCCAATCTAGCTCTGACATCTCAATCGGGAGAAAATTGGCTGCTTACATTCAGTGTCTCGAAAACCAAACCATCATCGCCGATCGGACCCCAAACTACCACCAGTCACGATGAATGGGTATCCCCACCGGGAGGCTGCATGCCCCGAAAGACTATTAGGCCTTAATCTTTATATATATATATATATATATATATATATATATATATATATATATATATATATATATATACTATTTTATATATATTTATTATTTATTTATATATTTATTTATTTATTTATATATAAATTTATTTATTTATTTACATTTATTTATTTATTATATTTATTTATTTATTTATATATATATAAATTTATTTATTTATTTATATTTATTTATTTATTATATTTATTTATTTAATTTATTTATTTATATATTTATTTATTTATTTATATATTTATTTATTTATATATTTATTTATTTATATATTTATTATTATTTATATATTTTATATATATTTATTTATTATTATTTATCTATATATATAAATATATATATACTATTTTCTATTTTATATATATATATATATATATATATATATATATATATATATATACTATTTTTTTTTCTATATTTTTATATATATATATATGTATATATATATATATATATATATATATATATATATATATATATATATATATATATATACTATTTTCTGGCATCCTTTGTTCAAGAACGGTCCCGTATTATCAGTCTTGCTGGACCAGAATTTACTAACAATTCAACAATACACCTCTGACCGCTAATTATGCATATCTTTTATCTCTCTAATACAATCAACTGTCAGAAACTTATATTAAATTATTATTTAGTATTTATTTTATTTATGGAACAGACAATATGTTTATCTCTTAAGTCATTCTTTATGATTAGACATCAGACGTGTAATCAATATTTATTGTTTGCTTATATTATAGATCACGGCGACAGAATGGATCAATTGGCAGTTCTTAGACAAAACAATCGGCAATGGGACACAATACTCAACTACCATCCGAGCCTACACGATTTTTCTTTTCGGAATCACGCTGAACCAGTTCTTTGTTGATATTCCCAAATACTTTGTACGTGAACTTAGACCCAATTTTATCGCCGTATGTCGCCCCAACTACACCAATTGTGATGGGTGAGTATAATTACTAAGTAATGTCAGTACAAGTGTTTGCTTTTTCTTGTTTTAATCGGTGTAGAAATTAGCAAAATGTTTATTGGCTCCATTGTGTTGCTGATTACAATTAAACTTTATAATTAATTCCTTGAAAATGACTAATAGTTTACCCTAAAGCGCTCGGAATCAACAAAATATTTGAAGAATTTTAACATTCTAGAAATAATGATCACTTGTAAGCATGCAAGAAAAATATAACAAAATAAAGTAATTGATTATTATTGATAATATTGTAGACACGACGTTTCAACAAAACACCCTCTGGTCATCATCAGGTATCTACTATTTTGATTGATATGGAAAATAATCAAAATAATGATCACTTGCACGCATACATAAATATAATAGGAAAATTAACAAAAGTACTTGATTATAATTGATTATAGACACGACGTTTCGACCAAGTACCCTTTGCTCATCATTAGGTATCTATTATTTTGGCTGGTGTGGAAAAATAATAAAGAATAATGATCTCTTGTACACATACAAAAAATAATTAAAAAAACAAAAGTACTTCACTATTATTGATCATATTTTAGACACGACGTTTCGACCAAGCACCCGCTGGTAATCAACAGGTATCTATTATTTTGGCCAAATATGGAAAAAATGTTCAAAATAATGATCACTTGTACACATACAAAAATATATAGTAAAAAAAACTTAACAAAAATACTTGATTATTATTGACCATATTATAGACACGACATTTCGATCAGGCACCTGTCACGTATCTATTATGAGAAAATAAGCAAAATAATGAACACCTGAAAATGGTCAGAGAGTATTTGCGCCAGAGTAACATTTAGTGAATAGTCCTATATCTGGGTTCCTCATTTCATTCTGTTATTATAGAATGCCATTGAATTCATCAGTACAAT
>OZ010605.1:54122179-54252179 GCA_963932145.1 Acanthosepion lycidas | reverse complement strand
TTTTTTTGTTTTTGTTTTTGTTTTTTTTTTAATTTAATCCACTTTCTTTTCCTCGGGAATCCTGACCTGTCTACTTCAGTTCCCTTTACGCCATATTGTCACCTGTCAACTTCCAAATCTTTACGCCATTTAGACTAAAAAATCTAAAGAAAGATCACGCAGATATCTTTGGTTTAGCTCTGAACACAGGGCAGCACTACCTCCTCAAAGCACTTGACGTAGGCTTCCTTTTCTTATCAGAACGATCAGAGTGAGTTTTCTGAACTGCCGTACCTTCGTAATCACCATTACACTCATCCAACTCTCCGTATCCTCTGCACTGTCCTCACTCTGAAATGTTCGTATTGGAGCAAGCAGTACATCATACCGTTTCCAAATTTCTGTTGGAGTGAATTGCGTTATGATGCTCTTTTTCTCATAGACAATGCCTAACTGACCCTACAATACTGAATATTTATTGTATTTAAAAATACAATTGTGGCACGAGGCCGAAAAATGGGAGAGGTTGAGGCTGGTCTTAACTAACTATCCTATATCTAGCTTACTGTGCCGTCGACAAATCAAAAACAAACAGCGCGCATGCGCGAAATTAAAAATATAAAATGATGACAATTTACCCATTGCAACCCGTAAATATAACCCCCACCTCACGTATTGAAGCCATTTATTTTGAAAAGGATCAACCTCTGTCCATTACAACTGGCAATTGCAGTTGCTACAAGGACATTCTTTTCAAAAGTTACTTTTTTTAAATGACATGGATTCTTGTAATATGGGCGATTCTTTTTAAAAGAATTTTACAATTATTTAATCTTGAATTTTTTTCTCATTAAATTTCTGTAAAGGTATTTTGATTCTAAAGTTGAAGAATTTTGTCTAACCAACTTAGTTCTGTTGATTTGTCATAACTGAATTATTTATTTGCTTTTCAGTTTTACAAAATTACCTGTCCGAGTTTACGACAACAGCAAGTTAAGACACCACCCCCGTTCAACAATATTGGGGAGCCACAAACACCGACGCCTCTCATCCTGAAGCCGAGATGCTGATAGCAGCTGATAATTAAAGAAACATCGACATCACAGATCGAACCTTGCCTTCGACATACGATTTTTTTCTTATAAATAAATGAAAATTCTAACCAAGTGTCTCGAGCAGGCAGGAAATTAGATATCCATTTTATACAAACGCAAAACATATACTGCAAAAACATATTTATATATATGTATATCATATGTTCGTGATTTTCATTTGCGACAGACTTCATTTGTTAAAATCATGCCATGAACAATAATTTTAAATTAATTGTTACCTGCAAACCATTGCAATTGATTTTAACGTTAAGTTTTTTAAAAACATTTTTTTCAAGTTTTACTTCTCTGTTTTGTTCGGAGAAAGTTACATGATCAAAACGGATTTTATGTAAAACTAAATTTTTTTGTCAGTGCAAGAAATTACACAGCACTTATTTTGATTAACCGCGTTACTTAGAATGATTAATTTGTTACTTATATAAATGTAAAAACAATCTTAGTTGATAATAAGTGACGGAGGACTATAAAAAGGCACCGTTGATTATTTTCGGCTAATTTGTTTAAATAATGCATTGACTATTGTTTGCGTCACGTGGCAATAATTATAAGTAAATGATGCAATACAATAAGTAACCAAGTAATCGTTTTTAATATTTTAATGTATGTGCCTTGTGTCAGTCGCTTTCGTTTGAACATTTTATATCGGGAAAATCTCATGTAAATCCTATGCAAAATCGAAAAAAAAATTATTTATTTTTATTTATCAATTATTATTTTTCAAATGCTTGTGATAAAATCAGCTTTGTCATTTAGAATTATATTTTGTATAGAAAATATGCGGTCGTAAAACGCTATTTCATAACGGCATTAACATATAATTCAGCTTTGGTATTATTATACAATACAGTCGACTCTACGTATACAACAAAATTCCTCATTTCAGTTCATTGTTATGCAAAAACTACTGAAGAAAAATCGGCAAACTTGAATCTTCGTGTCCACAAAATAAATAAATAAATAATAAAAAAAAAAACAATGTGCCAAAAAGACGGTCTTTCCCTTGACACCGTTATTATTTTAACTACCTTCACACCTCGGTAATGTGTATTGTTTTAAAAAGCGATGTTAATAAAATATTGATAAAACCTAAACATGATGAAAGTGAATTTATACATTTTCTTATGTGCAGTACTATTGGCAGCGATGTCTCATTTTTTTTACAGCTAAATATAACCGTAACTTCTATGTTAGCAGTTTCTTCGATCGTACTTCTCGCTTGTGGAACTCTCTTCAAAATTTAAGCAAATTGACCTAATCAAGTCTGAATTGGTATTGCATCTCACTTCTCAAAGTTTTCTTTCAGATAAGTAATATGGCTTTTGCTTATCTAGGTCAACTGTTGAGGTGTTTATAGTTATTTCTGAAAAAGTTTATCAAGCTTAAGATAGGATTGGTGAAGCTCGGGCTGTTGCTTTGGACACATCTCGAAGGCATTTGACATATTGTTCTTCCTTACAAGTTGAAAGGTTATGATATTTCTGAGCGAACTTTTTAACTGATTCAGTCTTTCTTATCAACTCGCAAAATGAGAGTTGTCCTGAATGGCCACTCTTCTAGATCTTTTTTGCATTAATGCAGGTCCTCCCCCCCCCAGGATCATATTCTTGGACCAACGTTGTTCCTAATTTTCTTCTTGATGGCATCAGTTCTCAATTCGGTATCTATGATAACACAACCATTTATTCTTAATAATAAGTTTGAATAATTTTATAATGTCAAATTGGCAGCTGATTAAAAAAAACACAATCTGATTTATGTCGTTAACTGGGGCAAGGAATGGCATCTTAATTTTAACGCCTCCAAAACGAAACTGCTCTCTTTTAATCGTTTGATAGAACCCTCTTTAAGTTCCATCAGCATGGCTGATGCTAACCCCCAAGAAAAGTGATTTATTGTGCCTTCTCGGGCTAACTTTTTCCGCTGGTATGAAGGGAAAAAGATTATATCGAATCAATTGCTAGGTCTGTTATTAGGAAAGTTGTTTCACTGTGTCGTGTTAGACAATTTTTCTCGTCAGAATATATCTTACACATTTATACGTCTACCATTTGTCGTTGATTTGAATACTGCTGCCACATCTAGTCTAGTGCATATATTTAGAGATTCTTGATAAATTCCTAAAAAGAATATGTAATTATTGGTTCTGACTTGGGCCTTCAGTCACATTCTCACTGCCGTAATGTAGCATCCCTGTGTTTTTTCTATAAATAATTTCATTGTAATTGTTCTGGTGAACTCTCTTCTATGACAAATTGTTCATATGGGAACATAGAGACTTCGAGGTATTATGGAGGCTGTAGTAAGAATAGTAAGTAAGAATGTGTTGTTTTCGTGTAAGGAATACTTTGGTATATTTGGGTCAGTAATTGTAGCTAGTTAAGATTAAGATAAGACAGATTGAAAACCAGCCTTCTTCTATCCCCCTTTTGGCCTTGTGCCACATTTTTGTATTATTCAAAATAAATATTACTTTCTTCTATGACACCTAGACATGAATTTGAGCACAGTACTAGATTGGCGTAAGGTCTAATCTTTTTACAGTTGAAATGGCTAGATATAACCGTAAATTACCAGCTAACAGCTTCCTATCGCAATTCTCGCTTGTGAAATTCTCTTCTGATCTTCACCAATTTAAATGCAATGTCAAACGTTATCTATTGTCTTCTTAATTCTTGTTCTTTCTCCTTAATAGGTTTTTTTCTCATATTCTCTAACACTCAGTAACTCCTTGAGTTTTAGTGGCTTTATTGCCTTGTTTTGGGGGTGAAATGATTTTAAAATTCTTTATAAATTGGTAAATGATTAATATTGCTTTGCATTAGTTTTTTTTGCAATTGTATCAGTTTTTAGAATGTTGTAAATATAAAATTATTCTTGTAATTAACCAATCTAATAAATAAATAGTGTTTGATATTTTTGTTGCAAATTCTCAAGAACATGAAACATGTATAAATTCGCATTCATCATATGTTTATGTTTATTATAATTCTAATCATCGCTATTTAAAAGAATAAACATTGCCGAAGAGTGAATGTAGTTAAAGTAAAATATTAAGCACTTTAATTATAAAGACTGCTTACCTTAAAAGCGTTATCTTCCACAAAATACACTGGTTGGCCTAGTGTTGGTGCAAATCACACACACACATGTACACATATATTTTAGGGAAAAACTATGACAAAGTGGGAAAGGTTTTTCGTGTGACACCTTTCGTCCTATAGAACTTCATCAAACTACTTTTTCCACTGTGTCATAGATTTTTTCCCTAAAATTGTTCTTAATATATAAAAATTTATATATCGTTTTCCCATACATTATATATGTGTTTGTGAGTGAGAGAGAGAGAGAAAGACTGAGAGAGAGAGAGAGAGAGAGAGAGAGAGAGTGGGGGGATGTGGACGCCGTAGGTATCAGGAATATTTGCATGAGAGCTAAATTGGATCATTATTCAAACTAGTATTTTCATAGGTAACTCCACGAAATCGCTAAAAAAAAAGAGCATAGTCTGATGAAAAAGACGCCAAACTTTATGAAAACAAAATTTTATCGTCTAAATGCTTATGTTTTTATGAAGAGAAAAGACCAAAGTTTTTTTTAATTATTTTTAAAAAATTTTGCTTCTTTTTAGAACATTCTAAATTTTGATTAAAAAAACCTTGTTTCTCTTTGTACCAACATGGGCTAGTAAATAACATAGATAATTTTTAGCACGTTTTTTTGGTATTACACACATTAATTTGGAAAATCTTGCAAAAATAAAAATAATTGTCAGATGTTAATGAAACTTTCAGAAACTATTCACAGAATATCGAAATTATTATAAATATGTTTTTTTTTATTAAAGTCATGGCAAAATTTTTTTTTATTATTTATTAACACCCGCATAACTAATTTTATGAAAAACTCTAGAAATTCGAGCGCATCAACCTTAGTGATTACAATAGTTAAAAGCACAAGGCTTTGAACAATGCAAATCATGTTGCTGTTTTTTTTAATTGGAGCCAACGTACCTGAAAATCAGCTCTGAATTGTAACGTAAAAAACTCAATAAAACAAATATATTATTTAATTTCAAATGCTTTTATTTGTTTTTAGTTGTTTTTATGAATATGGACAATATTTTCTGAAAGCAAAAAATTTTTTCAATGAAAATTGAATTTTTAATACAATTATTTGTTATTTCTTTAATTATAATAGATTTTTACAAAGTTAGTTATTAAGTTTTTTAAAAATATTATAACATTAGTTAAAAGCACCTTTCAAAGTGTCCATATGAGATTGTCATTGTCTAGCGCTTTGTAAATTGTATCGTTTGGACCAATCAGAAGAGCCACGGTAATTAAAAAATTTAAATTTTGTGCTTATAATCGGGCGGTAATTATAAAGTACGGAAGACCAACCAGAATACAATTTAGTTGCATTATTTGAGTTCAGCATTGTTCTCCGCTGTTAAGGCCTTTACTTTTGCGAAACACGTATGGAGAAGTTAATTTGATTTTTCAATTTCAACTGAGAAGGGTACCTATAAGTATCAGTATCATCTTATGAAATTTAACTGCTGCTAAACTTTAATTTATATGATCTTATTTTTATATTAATCTCAGTTATGACATTTTTTCATAAATGAAATATCAAAATTAATAATAAAATGAATGGAAATACAAATAACACATTAAAATGTAATAAATGTACATAAAAATATAGTATTTTATGTACACTTCAGATAAAATTTCATAAGAAAGGTACCTATAAATTAATTAGATACCTTTTTCTTATGAAATTTAATCTCACTCTTAACTGTCTTATTTTTTAATTTCTTTATATTTTCCATAAAGCATCGTAAACGTAAAGATGAAAGCTAAGTACAAAAAAAAAAAATGAAAAATTAGAGCGCTGAAAGTTTTCCTTAAAATTAACGAGGTAAATAATTTGTTCACTTAAATCTAAATAATTTCACTTCCTTCCATCCGTAGAAAGAATTATCCTCCCGTAAGTTATCTAAACGCCATGAATGTGTCTTTCGTCACCTGTCAAGCGACGCGAAAGGTTATGACCTGCTTTTTATTTTCAAATTACATTTTTTCGGCGCAGAAGCTAAGTTAAGCTTGGTTCAAAATATTTTAAATAAACTAAACGTTATAATTTCTGGTTTTAAAATCAGTTTTGAAAAAATTATAATTGATTTTTAAAAGAATATCAAAGTCAGATTTTCATCTTTTTTATCAAATGATTGAAAATGATTGATTATCTGTCCTTTTTTTTTTGACAAAAAAAACAAGATTTTTAACGAAAATTTCGGACGTGCTAGGAACGATTAAAAAATGTAAAAAAATACCCCCAAAATACTTTCCTCTTTAATAATAATATTATTATGATAAAAACTTGTTTTCGTCAAGTTCGGCGTCTTTTTCATCATGCTATCTCTGTTTGTTTACATTTTCGTGGAGGTACCTATAATTTTCATTATTAAATTTTAAACTAATCTTTTCTTCAACTTATTACTGCATTTTTATTCAAAATTTCATGGTTGAACAAAAATACCAGAATAAAAAAAATTATAAAAATAGCGTCTCAGGATCCTGTCTTCTATTGACGACACCCTTGCCCAGTTCAGCTCTTGAGGCCACTGGCTTATTGAGCTTCCAATCTACAGCCATATTGCCATTTGTCTACTTTTCATTTTCATACCATATTGTCTGTTTTCACAACTGACTCGTAAATTATTTGAATTCTGAGATTAAAGATTTTCATTATTAATTTTTGCCTAAACTTTGTTTGTTTTCTTTATTTAACTTAACATTCTAAATCAAAAACTCTTTCACAGTCAAAGTAGCAGGAATTAAGAACAAAAAGGTAGCTTTTTTTGACTAATAAAAGCTACAAAGGTTTAAATTACTTGTATTCTGAGATTAAAGATTCGTCATAATTTTTATGTGATCTTATCTGAATGTTATTACTATTTTTACCAATACATTCTAAGCTGAATACCAGTTTACAATTAATGCGAAAGAAGAGTAATAAAGTACTTACCTCATCTTAAATTGTTTGAATTCTGACATGAAGGATTTTCAGCAAAAAAAAAAAAAAAAAAAAACGCAAAAAAATTTGTGTCAAAAGGACGATTTCTCCTATGACACCTTTTTTATTTTAACTGCCTTCACCCTTCGGCAATGTTTATTCTTTTAACAAGTGATGATTAAAATTGTAATAAAACGTAAACATATGAAAGTGAATTTACTTGTTCTTAAAAATTGACAACAAAAATAATAAACCCCATTTACTTGATTGTTTATTGAAATGATTGGCATAACATCGGCTAATTACCAATTGATTCAAACTTTATGAAATAATAAATAATAACGATTTCCTTATAGTTTGTTCACATATTTTAAAAATGTAGTAAATATTTCTAAATTAATGAATAAAAAGTATTTTCATATTTATTTCTTTATAAATTGGTAAATGCTAATTATTGCATTAGTCTTAACATACAATTCTATTACTTTTTAGAATGTTGTAAATATAATATTATTCTTGTAAATAAACAATCTAATAAATAAAGTTTTTAATAATTTTGTTATCAATTCTCAAGAACAAAAAACGTATAAATTCACTTTGCGTTTTATTATAATTCTAATCATTATTTTATAAAATACTGTCAAGGGGTGAACCCAGTTAAAATAATAGCGGTGTTATGCGAAAACTGTCCTTTTGACACTGATTTTTTTTGGGGGGGGGCACAAAGGTCATGTTGGATGGATTTTCACAACTACGTATTTTTTCTGAATTTTAATGCTATTTTTATCATTGCATTCTAAGCCAGATAATCGTTGACAATTAAATTCATGTAAAGTAACAATAAACTTGAAGTAAGGAAATACTTACTAAATTATTTGTATTCCGAGACGAAGGATTTTCATTATTAATTTTTGACTCGTATTTTCTTTATCTCATTGTTGCTTTTCTTCGAGTTCTAGATCAAATGCCCACCTTTCATCTTTGGCGTAGCTAAAGTCTGTTTCTCCCCTACCCCGGACCCACCCCAAAATACAATATATTACATAGTGAATCACTCTAGGCCAAAAAGACGAAAAATAGAGTAACACATACTCTCAAACGAACTTCTGTCAAAGAAAATAACTGAAATTTATATGATAACAACTAAGATGTGTCTCCCACACACAATGGTGCTGTGGCATCAAAAGAACGCACCCCGGGTCCGTCCACAGGTTTCAAATTGTCAACAGTGATAAAATAACCCTGAATATATCACTGGATAATGTTTATTGTTCGTTCAAGAAAACAATCGCTTAAATATATATGCCATAGTTTAAGTTACTTGAAATCGAAAAGGTCTTTCAATTGTTAGTCGTGTCCCGACATTAAAACCAGTTTTATTTCAATACCACCTACGCAAGCTTATACAGCAGGCATCCAAGTGCCGTCTCCATAAAAGTGATGATTAGAATTTTAATAAAATCTGAACATATGAAAGTGAATTTATACATTTTCTTTGTTCTTAAGAATTGGCAACAAAAATAAAATACTATTTATTTACTAGATTATTTATTTATATTATTTATTTATTATAGTTTATTGGAATGGTTGGCAAAACATCGGCTAATTGCCAATCGATTCGAACTTTATAAAATGGTAAATAATAAGGATTTTCTTATAGTTGGTTCACATATTTTAATAATTTAATAAATGTTTATAAATTTATGAATAAAAAAATTGTTTTCATATTTAGTCACGTATCGCCCGGCCAGCATTTCTTCTTTATTTATTGAACAGGAATATAGATTTATCCCGTGTTTCCTGGATAGAATATCGTTTATTGGTTCTTTCTTCTTCTATCACCCTATCTTAACTTTTTGGTGATTTGACTGATCAGTGGCTGCGGCTTTTCATTATGAGGGTACCGGGTTGGCAGTTCTGTGGATACTGCATCCGACTGGTAGTAAGGAGCCCAAACTCTTTGGTAGCGCTTAAAGATGCTGCTCTTTAATAGTTGTATAATACCGGGGTATTTGTAGTGTCATGCGGCCCATGCGCAGGTGTCCCTACATGTATTTCTGGTGAGCAACCCTAAGGCCACATTATGCTCTAGTCTTAGTCACCTACTGCATTCTAAAGTAATAGGAAAAATAAAGATGTGGCTATATAAAAAGAAAGTTTAAATTTTGAATTTTGAGAGGAAGAAATTTCATTCTTAATTTTCGACTCGTATATTCTTTATCTCATTGTTACTTTTCATAACATTCTAGTTCGAGTACGTTTGATAATTAAAGTGTAGTAGAAATGCTCAAGTAGCTTTTTATGAGAAGCTATTAAAGTAATAGACTTAAATTTCTTGAATTCCAAGATTAAATATTTGTCGTAATTTTTACCTTTTATTGTTACTTTTTATCATAACATTCTAAGACGAATATCCGTTGGCATTTACATTAACGTAGGTACCTCTTTTAATTCGCGATTCCTTGGGTTCAAAATGAATTTTTATATACGAAAAATCTTTCTTGAAGCTTTTATTTTAGTTTTAATTTCAAATTAATAGATTAAATTTAATATTTCCAATAAGCAAAATACTTTACTCTATTTCAAAACTAATTTAAATTGATTGGAAAGAGGTTTTTTGTTTTTCTTTGCTAAAAAAAATGATTTTAGCGCCATTTTAGCCCCCGTTTCATGCAATTTAATTCTCTTTATTAAAAAATCTTCCAAAAATAAAATATCCTTTACCGAAATTTTATTTAAGTAATATTAGCTGATTTAAATTATAATTAATCTTATTTGAAACAAATATTATTTATTTTAAGTTTAAAATATCACAGAAATAGATATTTTAACCCGAGAGTAACTGTTTATTTAATGTGTTGACGTGCTGACAGATTTAATGTTTTTTTCTACGGGGACTTTGTAATTGAAGAATGACGTGAACGCTTTTTATATATAATTTAAGTACTCAGTAATCTTTAAAATTCAAGAAAATATTCTCCATAATCTAATGCTTATTGATTTTTAGAAATTTTGGCTTTAAATTTATTATATATATCGCTCTTATTTTCTCATAATTTTGTGTTAGGACTCCCATATCTATAAAAATCGGCCCGTTTATACACATACAAAAAATTCAAAATTCTTTTAAAAATATTGATGTTTGATGATTTGTACTAAACTTTTCCAATTATGATTAGTAAATATAGTTTTTATTTAATAATAATATTATTTAAAAGGGTAGAAATAATACAGAATTTTAAACGATCTAAAACTTAATAAATTATTCAAATAAAAAAATGAAAACAATTGTTGTAAAAATTCTTTATTCATCGAATTTTTTCTTTCTTAAGACAATAGTGTCCTTAATATATCTTACTAGCAGTAGAGCACGGCGTTGCCCGGGGATGTAACAGTAAAAGATAGATCAAGTATCGACCATCATAAAGACTGAAAAATAAAATTGACAAAGATTATTGTTTAAGGTTGACGGACACGCATGTCTTAATTAGTTTTTATTTTTATTTTTATTTTTTTTTAAGAATTGGTCAAACCCAAACTCAAACAAAATCATTGTTTTCAATCGTTACGAGTCTACCGATTGAATAGAATTTTATTATAAACAATTGTATTGTAAATGGAATTTTTAAAGCATTCTGAATGTAAAAATAAAGAAAAAAGTGTGCAAGACAATAAGAAACACTACCTGCCAAAAAAAAAAAAGTGAAGTTTTGTTGAAATCGGTTGAAAAATGTAGGAAATCCGATCCAATATATAAACGTACAGACACATACACACACAACCTGGGTTTTATAATAAGTATGATTTATAAACGCAATAAAAAAAAATTTCTAATTGAATAATGGCAGTTTTATTGAATTTTTATTTTACGATTCAGAGCAGTTTTTCGGTAAATGGTGTTTCTGTTAGTTAAAAACAAATTGATGATTTAGATTCTCCAAGGAGCCCTGCTTTTACCTAATATAAATATGAAAAGTGTGGAATTTTAATTTCTTGACATTTCATAAAATTAATTAAAAATATTTTACATCTGTTACAGCAACAGTTGTAAAAATAATTTTACCAAGATTTTCGAAAAAATATTTCCCAAATAATTTCATACATTTGTGAATAAATCCTGAAAGTTTCATTAAAATTCAACAATTATTTGATTTTTGCAAGAATTTCCAAAACAATGTTTTAATGGCAAAAAGTGATGCTAAACTTACTTATCTTTGCCCCACCCGTTGACGCAAGAAAAACAAGATTTTTAACCAAAATTTAGGACGTGCTAGAAAGGATTAAAAATTTTTTAATAAAATAATAAAAAAATACCTCTTAATAATAACAAACATTTTGACGATTGGGACCTTTTTTCATAGTGGTATGCCCTTTTTAGCGTATTTTTGGAGGTACCGACATTAACCCCCAAAATAGCAATAACGATATAATATTTATTATTCCGTTTTAAGTTATTTGAATTCAGAATTTAAGATTTTCATTATTAAATATTGCCTCGACTTCCTTAATTTTATTTTTACTTTTGATCAAAACATTCCAAGTCGAATACACTTTGAAAGTGAAATTAACATTAAGTAATGTCAAGAAAATCTCAAACCAAAAAATAGTCCAGAGACGGTGCAGGTCGAGAAAAGAAGTAAAAGTACTTACCTTAAGTTGAGAAAAAATATTTTCTTCCGTGACGTATCTTAATCGTCTGATAACTTGCATTGAGTTACAAGAAGAGCGATGAAAAGGCGGAATAAACATTTCCTTTATAACCATTTCAGGGATCACGTGGTAACAAGTCACGAGACCCTGTAACTATTAAAAAAAATTAATAAAAAGTAACAGCTTTTAGTCAACAAGAACCAACAACCCAGGTAAGTACATTACTCTTTCCCCCACCTGAACTGTCAATTTCTCCACAGCAGGAATAAAGAAAGAACTTTTGATTGATTGATTCGTTTTCTACGGTTTATCAACCTTTTCAGGTTATTTAAAGCCATAAAATATCTTTAGACTGTAAGACTATTTTTCGGAGATAACAATGATTTAGTCAAGTTTTACTAATTGACCCATAGCTGGGAAGAGAAGAGGTGGATTCATACCTTTCCCAATATAATAATTTAAAATTGTTAGTAGCTTCTCGTCTGACTTGCGACCATATCACGGTGATACACCGGTTCCCGTATGATCACCGAAGTTAAGTATCGTCGAGCCTGGTTAGTGCCTAGATGGGTGGTCACTTGGAAATACCAGCACCTGTAGTCACCCATCCAGGCTCAACGATACTTTTCGGTAATCATACGGGAACCGGTGTATCACCGTGATATGGTCGCAAGTCAGACGAGAAGCTACTAACAATTTTAAATAATTTATGTTCTGAAATTAAAGATATTCATTATTAAAAAAAAAAAGAGAGAGTGTAGGAGGGAGACATTTCTATCCCTCACGTGTTATATATCTGCAGATGGTTGAAGAATGGATCGGCCGAAGCATTATAGTAACACGATCAATAGCAGAGAGGAGTTGAATTTTCCAAGTAAGTCTTGGAATGTTAAAGACTTCTCTCAAAGTTATAAAAAACTTAAATATATATTTTCCGTATTTGAAAGCATAAAAAAAAACGGCTCATTAGACAAACTCCAGTTTCAGCAGGCCATTTACAGAAAAAAAGTTTTAGTATATTGAAGGATATAGAGTTTAAAGTATATCACAAAACCACTTCATAACTCCAGCAGAAAATATCACTGTATATAAAAAGGTAAGTAATATTAGAAGTAAATATAAAAGTAAGGAATCACAACAGTGAAACTAGCATACGTGATTACCGTAATGAAACAGAATACCACCAGTACTGTACCCCACGCGTCGATCATCGTCAACGACAACCAATAATGTAGTCCTGAGTCGCGCGTTGTCCTCAAGTTCCTTCAGACCACCTGACTTCCGACTCGTTAACGCGTGGCTGGTTCGTTGCTAGTATCGTGATGATGATGCATATTCGACTTAGCTGGCGAACATTCACTCATCTGCACGTTGTTTTTTTTTTTCTTCTTTTTATCCCAGAGGGTAAGAAGATCGCTGATGTAGCAAACAGAAGTGAAGATTGCTCAACAACTGGGAGCTACAAAAAAAGAATAATTTGAAATAAAGAATTAACTCGGGTTAAAAATGTAGCAACAATTTAGTTTATATATGGTTTGTTGTATACAGCAGTTTTAACCCTTTCCACTTACTCTTATAATCAAATGACACTGGGATCCCTTTGGTGTCTGCAGCTTATGTTAGTAGTAACTTAAATTTCTAAGTTCTCGTCTTCAGGTCGGCATAAAGTCTTGGTCAGGAGGTCTCGGAGAACGAAGTGGATTCCAGTAGTGTGGGGAGTCTTCAAGTTGTCCAAAACTCCAGCTTATATGGCGTCCTGCGTCCGGCAGGGGTGGGATTGACTAGGTACTGGGTTCGGTTGTTTCCACCTTTAGCATCAATCGTTTTCTAAAATTCCATATTCTCAAAATATATTTACTCAAGTGGTTTTCCAAATTTGGGGTTGTCCAGCCCCACCTTTTGAGAGTGGTCAGATGAATCAAGCCATTCCTTAACTCCAATTCCCTTCACGTCTCACCTAACACCATCGCTCCATATAGGCGGTGATAATCTCTCTTCCTTCTCCCACTTTTTCAGCATCCAGCCTCAGACCACTCCATGGGCTGGTACACTGTTTTTGTGACGGATCCAACTTTCAAATGGCATAGGCGAAAACCAAAAGAATTTTCAGTCATAAATCTTTCTTTAGCAGCTTGTCTCATGCTGTGATTTATCGATCGACCAGACCATTCAAGAATTGTCATAAGTGGGAAAGAAAATAATTCCCAATCTCTTTAGTGATAAAAATGCCCATGGTCAGTCCAAAATAGTAATTAATTTTTCTTTATCACTTGTATTCAAAGGAATCCGAATTAATGTTTGTCATAAAATATTTCTTGGTGAATGTCACAGAAATTATGAGGACACTCCTCTTCTAGATGACTAATTCAAACCAGATTTTTCTTTTTCATGGTCACCGAAATAGCATTTAAAGATTGAGCTGAACAAAAAAGTTCAGCGCGATCTTTAAATACTATTTCGGTGACCATCCAGATTTCTTTATCGACAACGTTTTTCTATTTGATTTATTCGCAGATACATTAATGGTCTCTTTCTTATCGGTGGGAAGAACAGGTTGTCTTGGTTTTACTCAATCTTAGTGAATTCCAACTAGTTCAATTTGGGTTCGATTCACCTTGGAATTAAACATGATTTTTCAACGCATTTTGTCTTTAATTATCTCTAACTTTTCAATTCATCTTGTGAATTTCAACAATTATCATCCAGTTAGTAGACTCTTTCCTCTTCCTTTCTTTCCCTTTTTGTTTGATCATCTCCCGGGGATCCCAGTGTCACACTACATATTTAGGATAATTCCTTTTTTTTATAAGTCATTTGCGTAAATTATTAGGGAGCCGGATGAGGTAGACGTGAGCATGCGAGGAAAAATGATAGCATACGGTGGAGAGAAGTGAAGATAAATTCAGCCTACAGAGTGGCCTCAACTTTGCCTATAAGACGTAAGTCGGCATTGTCAACATTTTTAGGGGTAAAAAGGGGTAAAAAAATATGCCGTCAAATACGGTATATCGTATTTTTAATTAAACGCTCGTGTACACACACATAAATATATATGCCAAATTAATAAAAGTTCAAATGATATCTCCTTCGAGTGATTTTGATGTTTTGCAGTGATATCTCTATTGACAAAAAATACTTTTCGTCTTGAATTACATTAAGTCTGAGTAACTTTACACCTTTTGATTAGTGTTATTAGGTACCTCCCAAAATTTACTAAAAAAGAGCGTACACGACGAAAAAATATACAAAACATATATATATATATTAGGTTGGTGCAAAAATATCGTTTTTTGACGTTAAAAAATACGTCAGAAAACGACATTATTTTTGCACCAACCTAATATATAAAACTATATATATATAATACATAAAACAATTTTATTGTCAAAACCTTTGTGTTATTAAGATGAAAGCTTAAATATTTTAAAATCTTTTTTAGTACCTTGAAAATATTGGTTAAAAATTTTGTTTTCCTGTATGGGTAATTTGATCGTCTTTTTCTGGTGAAAAACACATGGATTTGGAAAATCTTGCAAAAATCAGATAATTGTCGAATTTTAATTAAATTTTCAGGACTTATTACTGAATGAATCATTATGAAATTAGTTTTGAAATGTTTCTTTTTTTTTTTTTTTTTGAGAAAATTATTATTAGTATTTCTTTTACTTCTGTTACCCACCACTTATTTAATTTTATGAAATTTCGAGAAGAACAAGTCCTAAGAGAATTTAAATCATTTTTTTGGTCAAACAGGATCCACAGTTACAGAAAATCTGCTCTGAATCGTCAAATAAAATTATTATATTATGGGCACTTAAGAAAATTTTTGTCTTTTATGAATAATGAATTTTTATGAGTAGAATTGTTCTTGCAACATGCTGAAATCCTCAGTATTTAGTATTGTTAAAGTTATAGCTAACATTTTTGTTGAGATTTACAAAGTACATTTCGTTCCATTTGCAAACTTTGAATAAGCTGATTTGTTTGGAAAATACTTTGGGAAAAAACTTTGTGGTTTAATAATTAATTTAATTTGATAGGACTTCTTGGTAGACAATATTTAAGAAAATTTCTTTTCCTTTTTAACAGCGAAGAATAAATTCCTATGATTTCTTACTCTTGAGCATGCAACATGCAATTGGCCATGAGTAAATATTTCTTTCTGGAGCCAAATTCCAACTTATTGAAGCGTTTGGCCTCGAGATTTGTTTATAGTTTTCACCCAAAGCAGGGCGATCCGGAAATTCCATTCTTATATATATATATATATATATATATATATATATATATATATATGCATAGTTTTAAAGTGTACTATATTTATGGGATAAAGTGCTCAATGTCAGAGATAGAGTGTAAGTAAATATAAATATAAAATTGAACATTGAAGTCAACACTCAGGCTGTTCCATGCTAGAAAATGGAAAAAATAATTAAAAACCTTCAACATCAAATGCCACTCAGCCAGAAGAGAGGGAATTCTGGTCATGGGGGGCTTATGTAGTCAGGCTGCATTCTAAACAAGGGCATTCACAAACTGCCTGTTGAGATGTGGAGAGAGGCATTTGGAGTTTCAGACATAGAATAAAGAGTCAAACTATTCATTGGCTGAAGGGAAGATCTGGTCAGTTAGTCTGAGAGAAGACGGAAAAAAAAAAAAAAAAAAGCAAAGATGTTGTATATGTAACTTATCTACCTACAGGCAGTCCATGGAAAAAAAAAAAAAAAAAAAAAAGGTTGCCCAACAGACATTTTTTTCTGTTGTCCCCAAAGTGACATCTCAAGATGGCTGAACTTTATGCTTTTCTCCTTGTGCATTCTATTACCCTCAATTCCTTTGGCCTTCTTCTGCTTTGCCCCCACCAAATTCGAAATTGAACTGTGGTAATAGTATTGGACAGAAATCTACCAGCCAATGAAAAGCTGACTAACGGATATGGGCATATGTTCACAGTATTACCCTGAAACCAGTTCAGCGATCGATATAGATATATATATATATATATATATATACATACACACGCACACATTAGTAGTATAACCTATATTTGGCTGGGGGGGGGGGGTCATTAGTGGGAATTTTTGCCATTCAATTGGAGCAGTTTAAAGTCAGCCTACCCCAAAATCAATATAACAACAATTTGGTGCAGCTGAGTCATATCCCCAAATTTGGGGTTGAGAGAGACAACAATTTGAAGTGGAGGCTGAAAAGGGTCGTTTTTGCATTCTCAATCTTGCAAGGAAGGAACCTCTTCCATGGACTACCATAATAATAATAATATACAATAATTTTTATTTATAATTTTTTTTTTTAAGAATTCTAATAATCTTTTGCGTTAGATTTCAACTCTCTAAATTGATTGTATGTTTTTTTTTGTTTTTTTTTACAGACATTAAATTTTGCCTTTGATTTTTGTGCAAAGTGTAAAAAAAAAAAAAAAAAAAGAAAAAAAAAAAAAAGTCTGTTTTTTCTATTTTTCACCTTCAAGGTTGTAATTTTTTCCAATTTGGACTCAAAACCGGAACTGAAGAATTATCTATCAAACAAAAAAAAATTTCATCGAAATCAGATGAAAACTGTGGAAACACATAAACAACATCCAATCACACACACATTTTGGGAATTATAGATATAGATGTCAAAAATTATCCACACTTTCACCATCATGTGTTATAAGTATGCATACTTTTGACTTTCCCCATGTATATATGTATAAAAAAAAAAAGAAAAAAAAAAAAAAAAAACACAATGAATTTAAATATTCAAAGTACTTGATTTTGCTATGTTTATTTAAGATCATATCATGATCATGTTCTTGAAAATGTGAACAATTCAAAAAGTCTTTAATGATTAATAAACATGAAATTCTTTCTGCTGCCACAGATTTTAAGATGAATTACCATTATTTCTTTCAAATACTTTCATTTCAATTTTGTTGCTTTTTATTGCAATAATCAGGTGGTTTTTACATTCTACTACCATTTGGAAAATGATACTGATCAGAATTTAAAAAATAAAAATAAAGCCTCTGACAAGATTTAAACTTGAATTCCACATCCTTGAATCAACCTTCAGTAATAACATAAAATTGAACCACAGAAAGTGCAGCTATTTGGCTAAATATGAATGATACTTGATGGTGGGCCTCCATGACTGGATCTCAGTGAGATTCTCATCATAGGCGACTTTATTGCTGATTTACAGTGTTGACTTCTACATGATGCACTGCATATTGCTTTTGTGGAAGGTAATGTGAATTTGCTACAGCAATGCATTTGACATGGTTTCTACTCAATAGCAGAGATTGGAGGATGTGCTTATTTACAGGTTTTCTGATTTACATAAGACTTCAACACCAAAATTAAAAGAAAAAAATAATTTAGCCATAAGATTTTACTCTTTTTTATTTTTTTTTTTTATTTCTCTAAATAAAAAAATTACTTTGGTTTGCAGAGCTGATTTTTTTGTAAATAACAAATAAAAAAATACCCACAAATACATACAATGGAAAGACAAGGAAAAAATCTCAGTCAGTATTTACATTCAAACTAACATCCTCATCTTTGTTGCTATCACTACATTCCTTCTTCAGGCCAGGGAACACAATGACCAAACCATTATGATAACAACAATGATGAGGACAATAACCATTACAAGAATTCAAAAGGGTTCAAATATTCCAGGTCACAGTGAATACGTTAAGAAACTGATGTTTTTTTTTATTATTGGTAAATAAAATTGTCTTATACTGCAATTTCTAAGAGTAACAAAAATGTAAAAGACATTATCTAAGGGTTCAGATAGTCAAAATGTTTACTTGATGGTCGTAGAGTGTAAAATGATCTCAGTATTGCAACAAAAATAAGATGAAAAGTAAAACTAGTCAAAAATGAATAATTGTAAGCCTTTGTAGAATTCTTTGGGGTCTTTTAGCCATCGGTAGCTTTGAAGTGTGTTTCATCAATAGTTGAATAAATGTGACCTTCAGCACTGAGGAACTCTATCACGTCTCTGCAAATTAAAAGAGAGAAGGGTTTAAATTACACAAAGAAAGAGAGCCAGAGATTAAAAATTAGTTTCGGACGATACAAAACTATTAAAATTTTATTATGTTTATTGAATTGAGATCAAATAGAGATTGGAATTCGACAGAATGATAGGATAAAGAACAAATAGGAAACATTTATAAATCTAAAATGTTTTGCTTTTATTAAAGCGCCATCAGCGAATGGGATATGGAGAAAAAGAAAGGGAAAAAAAAATTCTGGTATTTAAAATTGTGTTGTTTGTTTTGCATTGGGTAAGCTTCATGTGGACGTGTCTTGTCAAGCAGTGTTCATGTGTAAAATTTGTGTGTAAGTGTATCAGGATCCTAATTTGTCTACACGAGATTCAGATGATAATCTGCGTGTCCTAGTAGGCATTTTTTATTTATGTTTGGTGGTTGTTCCCATGTTGATTTGGGGATGTTTTTATGTAACATTAGTTGTAGTGGTGATAGTAGTAGGTAGACAGATTCTTAAAATATGCATTTTATAAAAGTTGATGATGTAATATAGTGTGTTTGACAGGCGTTTATAGGTGATAAGATATTTATCAAACCACCCTCAAAGTATTTCCTGCATAAAGCAATAAATATGTCTGTTATTTTAATTAGGGCAGCATTTATAAAACCAAAGTTATGGACTAATTTTTGTTCTTGTGTATTATCAATCGATTTTAAAGGGTTGTCCCAGTGTAGGCCTCTCTTATGTTCATAGTTGCGAGCTTTTGAATTTCTTGATGTTTCACCAATATAATTTTCTACATACACACTTTATTTCATAAATCCTGGCATCTGAAGTGGCATTGGATCTATTTTTCTTCCTAACTATATTTCCAATCGTCTTGGAGGTGGTGGTAAAAAACCTTATTGTTAGGGATAACCAATTTATTTTCAATTTTTTTTTTTACATAGTGTTGCAGGCTAAGATTATGAATTTTGTGTTTTTGATATTAGAAGTGCTGTTGGCAGTGTCTGCTTTTTTTTTTTTTTTTTGATTTCTGTGCTCATTTTCTAGCATTGACAATGAAATGATGTGGGTAGGGAAGAAATCTAAATGTTTTTTTTTTTCAATGTATTCCTCTTCATCTAGGTATTCTGCGTTACATATCCTAAGGGTTCCTGAGATAAAATACTATGATTAGACCTGATATTGTTTTTTGGCTGTGGTGAGAATAGAAATGGATTAATTTGTTTTTATTAGTGGGCTTGTGCTAAACTTTAAAATCTAATTTGTTATTGTTATATATTAATAAGATGTCGATGAGAGGTAGAGCTTTGCCTATTACATATTCCTGTGTGAATTAGATGGCAGGTTCTACATTGTTTCTTTATGATGATTAATAAATTTTCATTGTGAGGATATATTAGAACATCATCCTCTAAATATCCAAGGTAAGTGGAGTTTTTAGGTGCGAGATATTTAAATGAGCTGCACTTTAAAAATTCTAGGAACAGACTAGCAAGGACACTGCTTATTGGTGATCCTATATATAAACCAAATTTTTGCTTATAAAAACATTTATTGAAATAGAAGAAACAGTGGTTAGCGATTTGTTGATTTTATGGACAGGCAGAGCAAGTTCTTTGTATTTTTTTTTCTTTTAGGTGGTTTCATATGTTGAGGCATTTTGTAATGGGTATATTTATTAGTAGTGATATGATATCTAGGCTAAATTAAAAATACCAGAATTTTTTTTTTTCTTTCTTTTTTCTCCAGATCTCATTCTCCAATGAAACTTTAATCAAGTGACACTTACTAAATTTATAAACATTTCCTATTTGTTTTGTTTTTTATCCTATCATGTTTATTCTAAAAAGTAATTTTTTTTTTTAATTAAAAAAAAAAAATATTTTTTACCAGTCAATGTGGGCTTTTAATAAATGGAATAAGCATGTACAAAAATACACAAAATTTTTTTAAACTGACAAATGAAACCTGAATAAAAAATGTAGATTGGAGTTAAATAATACAAATATCTGGGTCAGTCTATCTTAAATTGAGCAATGGCCACAAGTGACCCTCTCAGAAAAATCTGGAAAATTCACAGATGTTCTGTGATCAAAATTATTGATAAATACTAAATATTAGATCTTTATCTTTTATTAGTTTTAAAATCAGAGCATTTTGAAATTTCACTGCATTAAATAAACAAATTTCTGACATAACTCCAAGGATACTGCATGTACAAATTTGAACCTTGGTGACAAGAGTTAATGTTTATTATAGATTACAAAAATATAAACAGCTTAGGTGTGTCTTATGTATTTTTATAAGGGTCTGAAAATAGTCAAAAAGACTCTGTCCACTTTGAGCTTTTCATTTACAAAGTATATCAGATACAGCATCCAAATTCATGACTTAATAGATCATTTCTCTGCAGTAACCATATTCATCCATTATAGGATAATGTCAGTATTACTGTTTGAAGATTACTCAATTTCTTTTTTAACATCTTTAAATTTGCCTATTTTCATCAGCAGTTTAAGAAAATTTTTTTATATTTTTACTACATATTCTTACATGTCTGAAGATTATGACAAGTTTTTTCTTTCGGTGTCTAGGATTAAAACATTTTTCTAGAACAACTTGTTATGCTGAAATCATTATTTTAAACTTGATATTTTAGAAAAATATGAAATTGAATGCTGTCAAATACTGTTTTTCATGCAAATAAACTATTTTTACCTTCATTTTATCTTTGTTCGAAATAATTTAGATTGCTATGGGCTCTTAAAATTAGGTTTGAGATAGTTTACAAAATTTTTAATTAAATAAAGAAACTAAACCAAAGACATTAAAATTTTACTAGATAATTTTAAATACACAAAAGTCAAAACAAAGAAAATGCATCACAATTTGTTCATGATAATTTTATCAATAGTAAAAAATAAACAAATCCGGATCATTAGTAAGGCAAAAATCACATTAACAATTTCTTTTTTTTTTTTTTTTAAAAAGGAAATGAATATAAATATTTAGGTCTGGTGATAATGGTCAATACTTTCAACATGATAATAACAGCAGATGAGAATATCAATTACTACAGAGAATCATTATATTTATTTGAAAAACAAATGTGAAGGGCTTAAAAAGTTTAAACATAAAAAGCTTACCTGATGTTGTTTTCTGAGACTCCCCGAAGCTGCCGAAAGATTTTGGAGATGTCACAGCCTTCATCATCTGGTGTGGATTTTATAATCTGATGAACCTGAGAAAAAAAAAAAAAAAAAATATGAAAAATTTTTCATTCATCTGAAAAACAGAAAGAGTGGGTGGTATGTAAGGTCTTTTTTTTTGGAGGGGAGTGGGAATGAAAGTGTGACCAGGAGGTTACCGGGGGCAGCGGTAGAGAGGAGTAACAGTGACAAAGGGGCATAAGAGCAACCAGGGAGATGATGGGGAGGAGCTGAAAGAACAAGAGGAGACAACTGTTGTGCGGTTCTTATTTTTTTTTTTTTTTTTAAGAGAATTAAATGTATAAACACTGAAATTCCTCTTTGAATGTTCACGTGGCACCTATTTCTTAGAAAAGAAAAAAAATAATTGTATTTTAACCAATTTTATATTGGGTGTGTCACATAATTGCACCATAAAGAGGCAAACGAAACAAAGCCACAAGTGTGGATCATCCAGTGAGGACTGAATTTACTTCAGCCATAATGGCCTGCAAGAAAAGTTGGTTGT
Organism: Acanthosepion lycidas; assembly: GCA_963932145.1. Classification (NCBI taxonomy): domain Eukaryota; kingdom Metazoa; phylum Mollusca; class Cephalopoda; order Sepiida; family Sepiidae; genus Acanthosepion; species Acanthosepion lycidas. The sequence continues at coordinate 54,229,687 of OZ010605.1, read as the reverse complement.
TACCCCAATTTGTACCAACAAATTAAGTCGGTTATGTCATTATTTGAATGTGCAGGTAGTGTAATAGTTATTGATGAGCCAAGCTCAAATTCCAGACTAGCCTGCTACATACCCTTACATATAAAAGCCTTTGGGAAATGCACAAACCTATCCCCACCAGCAATAAATTAAACCAGTGGTTCTCAATATAGGTCAGGATGTCAGCCACCCCACCTCCAAATAATATGCATATATTATTGAAAATCTTCATTCTTTTCCCTATCAATACATATACAATTACATGGATTATTTTTGTAGGGACAAAAAACACGAGAAAAGAATCCAGTGTGACCTCTCAGTTGCACAAATCAATGCACATTGCAGGTTGTGCCACCTTGAGGAGGTTGAGGGTTAACATTTTGAGTCTACCGATCTGTGGCTTCAATTTCCCCTTTGAAACCCTGACACCCCCCACCCCGTGATTCCCCACCGATTGGGAACTCCTGAATTAAACTATAGGATAAACTGGACTCACTTGCTTTTGGCATCAGCTGGTCTAAAGATTATTCTGAATTCAAAAGCCATGGAGAAAGCAATGGGAGCCATTCCTGTATCTTTTTCAGTGCATGGCAACTGAATGCAAGAATGGGAGAATATGAGCAAGAAAGATTTGGAGAACCATGATCACCTATATCCTGATGAGACAGAGCTTCAAATGTAGAAACCAATATATTTCCTTTCCTCTTTTCAGTTAACGTAGTTTGACACATACAAAAGATGTGTGCACATATTTTTTGAGAGAGATTAATAAAATGAACATCTAAACAGATTATTTATACTATTTACATTGTTTGGACAATGTCCTCAGCTTTATTGTCATATTCACGATGTTTCAACCACTGTTTGCTCCGGCAAGTGATAAACATTCAAACCAAAATTCCAACATATATCACCTGAAGACGGCCAGAGTGTACAACAGCCGAAACATTGTGAATATGACAATAAAGATTAGAACAACAGTTCAAACAATGTAAATAGTGTAAATATTTACAGTACCTCATCTCAGAAATATAGACAGATACTAAACAGATTAGTTTTATTTTTGCTTTTAGTGACGAAAAGAAAAAAAAAAAAAAAAAAAGCCTCACTTACCTGGTTATGCAAGTGTCCAAGGCCAGAAATTCCGAAAGATGATGTTTCGTAATCATTATTGTTAACTGACTGTTTATGATTCTGTAAAAAGTAACAAAGATTTATAAACCTGTAGAATAATCCAATCAATTTGGGGATTCTGTTTCTGAAGACATTTTGTTAAGCATCTTAGTTAAGTTCATCACACCTCACATGTAATATTGAAAGATAAAAATATATCCTCAAGGCCATGTCTACAAACTAAAACTCTTGAACTTGCAGTATTTTAATTTTATTCAGAAGATAAAAATATTTATACAATTCCAATTAAGACATAATCAACATTAAAGAATTCATTTTTTTTCAAGTAGTAAAAATACATCCATGAAATAAAATTTAAAAATTACTTATACATTCAGAAAAAGTTATTTTTTATTAGAGAAATGGGTATTTTTATTTCTGCACATTTTTATATATAGTGAATTGGTTAACTGACCAAAATTATCCTGTTAAATTTGTGTTTAATTTGAATTTATTTTAATTAAAACCATATCTACTGGTAATATATATTATCATATAGTGGAATAAGTATTTTCTTCACCTGTAAAACAAAGATTTATAAACCTGTAGATGTCAATGCTTAGAATATTGTTGCCACATATGTCTAATCTGACAGCTCAGCCCCAGTCACATTCCCACCACCATAAAGTCACCTCTCTGTGTCTTTTCTATAAATACTTTCATAGTATTTGTTTGAATGAGTTTTTTGCTATGGTACCTAGAGGTTTTGAATTTAAATGCAGCACTAGATTCATCAATTTACAGTTGAGCTGGCTAGATGTAGCCGTAAATTCTATGCTAACAGTTTCTTCTCTCACACTTCTTGCTTGTGGAACACCCTTCTGGCTCTATGCTTTCCAGTCAACTTTAATCTGCAAAAATTTAAATGCAATGTGAATCACTATCTACTGTCCACCTGATTATTATCTTCTCTTTCTGCTTATCATTAATGTTTCTTCTTTTCCTTAATTCTTCAACATGCTGTAACCCTTTATGCCTTAATGGCACTACAGTCGATTGGGGTGATTCAAAAAAAAAAAAAAAAAAAAAAAAAATCACAGAATAAAATCTACAAACATTGTCCAAATTTCTCTTTGATCGAGATTGATTTTTTTTTCTTTCCTCTCAAGTATTTTCAGACTTTGTTGATACACAATTTTGTGAAATGTTGAACTCTGTTTTCTCAATGGATCATATATTAGGTTGGTGCAAAAATAATGACGTAATAATGTCGTTTTTTGACGTTAAAAAATACGTCAAAAAACGACATTATTATGTCATTATTTTTGCACCAACCCAATACTTATATTTTCTATGTTTTTGTTTAATTATTCTAAACAAAAAAGATATTTCTGCAATGGCATCTAAAATGTTCCTAATATTTGGGGAATAAAATTATCTTTTTTTGGTGCATTGAGTCAGTAGAGGGGGATTAGTTTTGTTCGTTCCGGGAGCCCGGAGTGTACAACAGCCGAAATGTTGTGATAAATATGTTCTTTCTTTGTATGTTTGCATTTATGGAAATAAGTCAATGCTTCCTAATAATGCATATAGTAGCTAATTAACTTGTTACAGGATATTACTAGCACATTCTTTGCTAAAAACATTCTCTGAAATTAATATTTAGTACTAATTTAGGCCTACATGCCTGCCTTCAGGTGTGGACCCCAGTTGTACAATTGCCAGCCCTGTTATAAATATAACCTTGATTTAAGTCTGTTATAAATATAACCTTGATTTAAGTCTGTTATAAATATAACCTTGATTTAAGTCTATAAACCTTGATTTAAGTCTATAAACATTTTACTTGGTTTGGAGAAGGTAAATATTGGATGTTTATATTCGAGTCTCTAAACATTTACTTGGTTCAGGGACAGGTAAATGCTCGTCGTATATATTTATGTCAGTAAACAATTATTTGTAGGCGGCTACTTTCAGGATGGGATTTGGGTCATTCCTCTGCAATGGATACAGTTGGAATATTCTAGGCCTGCCAACTTGTGGTAAAGAAACTCAGAAAATTCCAAAATTTCTAAAGGCCAGAATTTTTTTTTTTTTTTTTCTTTTATTTCGGTTTATGAAAAAATGAAAATGGCCACATTCTAATTCGCAGTTATGGACAGACTTTGGTTAAATACTTACTGTTTCTTGGATGGTAGAGAACATCATATGGCCATGAATAATTTCCAGCAAGTGAGCGGTCAACTCATTCATATCGCTCAACGCAAAAATTCTACCTGCCACAACACAGCGTTGACCACCAAATGATCGGATTTTTCCACATGCACGGACGTATGTCTTTTCGGGAAAGGGTTTCATCTTTTCATCTTCGTTCATCTGGCCCTGAAATATAACCCAATTTAGCTTTCAATTAAAAAAATGAAATCTTCAATAATGCTTTTTTATTTTTAAGTTTAGGTATCGAAAATTCAGTGGCGGTACCTAGTGTACAGTAATTTGTTTTAATTCATTTCTATCTGTCTATATTTCTGAGATGAGGTATTATGTATACTATTTACATTGTTTGGACTATTGTCCTCATCTTTGTTGCCATAATGTTTCGGCTGTTGTACGCTCCAGCCTTCTTCAGGTTTGTGGACTGTTGAACTGAACCCCTTATTTCACTTTCTAGGGTAGACGGTTCTAGTCTCACATACTATGTCTAATGGATGTCAGTTATCTCCTGTTAATTCCCCTCTCCAAGTTCTCCACTGCCGTAACAAGGTATTGAACTCACAGTCTTTGGCTGCTGTCACTGGATAAGGCAGTGGAGAACTTGGAGAGGGTAATTAACAGGAGATAACTGATAACTAACATCCATGGCACATGGAACTAGAACAGTCTAGCCCAGCAAGTGAAATAAAGGGTTCAGTTCGACATTCCAACTACCTGAAGAAGGCCAGAGCGTACAATGGCCGAAATGCTGTGATAAATATGGTAACAAAGATGAGAATGATAGTCTGAACAATGTAAATAGTAAATACATTTCTAATTATTAAATAAATAAACTGAAGCAGACATCAATTAACAAAAAATTCAACAGAATGCTAGGGTATTGGAATTCAATAAACAACATTCTGTAAATAAAAAAATAAAAGTTCTCCCTTTGAAATTTCTTTGTTGGAGAATATCCCGTTTGAGAAAATGTTTTAGTTTGATCTAACTGATAGATCAAAAGTTAGGGCCATCACATGACAGATGTTTTTTGGCTGTTTCTCCATATTTTTTAAATCTGCAATAGTTTTCTGTTGGATGTTGATATATAAAAATAGATATATTTAAAATCAAAATGAACTGAATTTAAAAAAAATTTTTTTTAATGATCAAAAATAAAAATTTTATGGATAAATGAATACTCAAGATTTGACCATTCAAATACTTTGGCCAATAAATTTATGATGAAAAAACAAGGGCTGTGGTGAAATAATTTATTACATGGAACCATAAAGTGGTCTGTTTTTATTTAAATTATTTGCTCTGGATTTACATTGAGCTCACTGGATTTTATCCTCCTTAGGTTTACCAATACGGATTACTTAGTTTTTCATATATCTATATATATATATATATCTATATATATAAAAGGACGACTCTAGTTGTGACTTGAGTTTCATGCAAAGTCATTTGAAGATCATGTTGCGTGAAACTTGAGTCATGATTAGAGCCATCCTTTAATAAGATTTAACATTGGAAAGAGTTTTTTTACTAAGTCTAGACAATCTAGACTTCGATCACTTTACTCAGTAGGAAAGTTGGCTTTCTGGCTTTTTTCTATTTCTTTTTTTTTCAGTAATTTTCTCAATGAAAAATTCAAATTTTCCTTCTGTCATAATCAATGAAACATGTTTGAAAGAAAGGTTGCTGCCAAAATGTGTTTGTGCACGTCTTCTTTTGAAAGAGATATTATGGAAGATAAGAAAACTTCACCTACCTCATTGAGTACAAACTGTTTCACAGTTAAAGGTACACCACTGTAATCTTCTATCTCGTAGTCAAATCTTGTGGACGACTCCTCAACTGATTTCACCCATCCAATGATCTGCACCTAAAAATACATCAGACATGGTTAATGATTTAACAGCATGTCAACTCTTTATGGATCATTTAATGCTGAAATTTAATTTTCTTGAGAGCTTTGAAGTAATAAAATTATGTTATTCTGCTTTCACAATTGAATACATGGTAGATGATATGCAGTTTTTGTGCATATAAATGTTTGTGTGGGCAGAATTACTAGAGGCAATGATATGCATGTTTTGTTATAGTCATGCTGAAGTTATATTTTGGAATACGATAATAAAAAAAATAAATTGTATGATATTATATGGATTAAGGTCATGAAAGTTCTTTCACGGTAATACCTACGTTTTATTTTCATTCTTGGTAATCCTTCAACAGATGTGGCATTGACAAAACGTGAATAAGTAATTACTTTTAATAAATCAATTATACTTATACCATTTAGAGAATAGTAATCATTTGTTACGATGAAGTCTGAAACTGAAGTTCATTTTTACATGTCTTTTTCAAGTTTAGTAATATGTTTTAATTAAGAGGTGGTTCCACGTTCCTCAAAACAATCTTTAAAGTTTATGCCCACAAAACAAAAAAAAAAAAAAAAAAAAAAAATAAAGAAGAAAACGGTGTGTAAAAAAGGCAGTTTTTCCTTTGACACCACTATTATTTTAACTACCTTCACTCCTCAGCAATGTTTGTTGTTTTAGTTTGGTTTGGTTGATTTCGTTTGACAGCATATCAACTTCTCTGGGTTACTTAAAACTGAGATCTAAGTATTTTGAACAGAATTTTATGGCTTCAACTAAATATGTTTTGAACGCAATTATATACCTTCATTTACAAGTATCTTCAGGGTAAACATGTTTTACAGGTATATAGTTTGTAGATGATCTGTTGTAGGTGTTATATGTGTTGGCATAAACCTATTTCTTTAAGGTAGGACATTATGTTGACGGTTTCAGTATTCTGAAATAGTTTTCTCACATTGGTTTCCTTGTAGTATTTATGTCTTACAGGTGCTAAGTGACTACATTAAGTTCAAATGTGTTTCACTATGAGTCCAGTTTGGCATGTTGTACATGTTGTTTGATCTTCATTCTTCAGCATGTATGAATTGGTCAGGTATGTGTGGCTTATGTGCAAGCGGACTGTTGTTTTAAAAAGTGATGATTAGAATTTTAATAAAGCCAAAACATATGAACATGAATTTATACATTTTGTTTGTTCTTTGAGAATTTACAATAAAAATATTAAACAATATTTATTATATTGTTTATTTACAAGAATAATTTTATATTTACATCTTAAAATGCAAACCCTGAAAATGAGAACCGACTAATGCAATGCAATGTTTATCATTTATCAATTTATAAAGAAATAAATGTTTTATAATTCAATATTTTTATAATATTATAAATAAAAAACTGGTTTTCATAGTTATTTATAAAAATGGTAAATGATAAATAATGCATTGTAATTGGATTACATATTTGGAGAATTTTGTAATTTTTTAAAAACTTTTGAATAAAAATATTTTTTCACTCTAATTTCTTTATCAATAGTAAATAATAAATATCACATTGTACTTTGTTCACATATCTTTATAATCTTATAAATAACCACTGCTGAGTGAATGAAGATAGTACAAAATTATATCATTTGATACATCGTTTTTTTTTTTAAGGGGGGGGGGGTAGACAAAAGTTTGCCAAAATATGGTCCAAATAAAAATTACTCATTTATAAAACTGATCTTTTTATTTAGCTCACTAAAATATGCAAAATATACAATGCGAATCTCAAACTGAAAAGTCAGAACTGATAATTCCTAAAAATCATAACAGGGCAAATGTAGATTATCTCCCTTGATTCATTGTTTAGAAGATTAAAAGAATGTTTTTTTTTTTTCGTTCTTTTTAAATGTCACACATCAAGAATTTAAATAGTTTTTTTTTTCTCTTTTAAACGTAATTTAGTTTGCTATTAAAATTATATATTTAATACCACTTTTATCTATGTTTTTAATCAAATTACCTCCCTCAAGAATATATAACAAAGACATTTTATATATGTCTATTAATATCTGCCATGAGCCTAAGTATGATGGAGCATATGGATGCCGAGATCTATATTCAACATCTCTTGGAGACAACAACCAACTAAATCACAGTTCTATGGCCCCATCTCCGATATTTCTACAAACTTACAAGTAGACAGAATATGCTTTGCAGGACACTGCTGGCAAGCAAGACAAAAACTTGCAAGTGATCTACTACTTTGGACACAATAGCCATGGCACAAGACAGCAATCACTTATATTGATCAATTATGTTATGACAGAATGTCACCTTAATGACCTTGATGCAGGACCATGATGGCTGGCATGATAAACTCATGAATGTCCAAACTAGCTTGACCAAGTAAATAATTAGTATCAACAAAGAATATTTATGTTTAGAGGTATTTTTTTCTGTGATGATTGAAATTCATTTTTAAATATACCCATCATCTAGAGTGGCTAGTTAATTCCTGTTGTAGACACCTGCTCATGCATGTTTGTGTCTCTTCAACACCAAAAGTACTAACCTGTGGTTTATAACAGCAATTATGAGGAGCAAACCTGAATTATAGTTTCTGGGAGAGAGTACATTATCTGGCTGAATAAGGCCAGTATGTTAAAATCCTCAGTCTCAATGACTTGTGACTTTGTGCTAGTACAACCATCAACAGCTTAGCTTCCAAACAATTTGGTTTACCAAATTTCACTCATAAGGTTTCTGGATGATGGGATCATTTCCTCAGGCCGATAACATCAAGAAGACAATTCAGTTTTGGTGAGATATGAACCTGGTCCTCAACATCAGAACACCAATTTTTGAACCATTTGACCATGCACTTTATATATATATATATATATATATATATATATATATATATATATATATATATATATATATAGACACACATACACACACACACACATTCATTCATTCATTCATTCATATAGTGCAACCCTCAATAATTTCCAGACAGTTTTGTCTACTCAATTTTATTCACACATGCTTGGAACCACCCATGGATCAGTTTTCAGGCACTTTCCAACAGTGCTACATACCAAGATCACCTGCCCAAGTCAATACAACAGCCTTGACAGATTGACCCTGGTGAGATTCAAACTTAGGCCTCATTATCAGAACACCAATGTTCTAATCACCCAGCCACACTTGCAGAAGAGAAAAACAATTGAATGATTTGAAAATTCCAACTGATTTTTTTAAATTTTTTTTTAATTTTCTTACAAATTTATTTGTATAATGTTAAACACAGATGTTAATATAAATTTCAGCAGAAATACCTTGCTCATGTTTAATACTGGGAACCATTAGGGCAAGCCTTACCTTCTAAGCATTGTGTGCATGGCTGAATGTTTAGCCTGTTAGTCCTCTGACCATGAAGTAAAAGTTTGAATTTCCCCATAGTCATTTTGTCAAGGTGATTACTTGATAAAATCAGACTGGTTAGACAATTACACTGTGGGGAAGTGCCTGAAAATCACACCAGTTTGACCCGAGCCTTGCAAATAGATAAAACTATTTGGAATTCAATGGTTGTGCTATATGAATAGTTATAATTGTAATCAGGCATTTGCAAACAAACAGATTTTGGTATTAAATGACCCATAAAAGGATGTCGATATGCCATTAAACTATATCTTCTAAATATGAATGACAATAGGAAAGCTGTAGTTATTGCTGGCGCATTTCGTCCAATGTAGACTTTCTCAAAGCAAAAAACGAAATGAATTTAATTAAAGAACGTATATCTGTGTGTATGTTTTTGTTTTCCATGTCGACAAATATGAAAATTTCTCAGAGTTAACCTGTAGAAAAGACAATATTTATAAATATAAATGACAATAGGAAAACTGTCGTTATTTCTGATGTGTTTTGTCCAATGTGGACTTTCTCAAAGCAAAAAAACGAAATGAATTAAAGAACGTAATTAATAATAACAAAAAACAATGTTCTTAGCAACTGGAGGAATGTAGAGAATGCTCTTTTCATATTGTTAACTGAAAATAATGTCAGTTATTGTAATGTGTGGAGAATATTGTCATTATAGCTGTGTTGGCGGATTCAACCATTTTCTTTTGATTTTACATTCCTCCAGTTGCTAAGAACATTCTGTTTTTTGTTATTATTAGTTACTTTCTTAAATTAAATTCATTTCGTTTTTTGCTTTGAGAAAGTCCACATTGGATGAAATGTGTCAGCAATAACTAAGTTTTCCTATTGTCATTTATATTTATAAATATTGTCTTTTCTACAGGTTAACTCTGAGAAATTTTCATATATCTTCTAAGCATATTTCTTTTTTATTATATATTATTCCTATTTTTTTTTTTTTTTTTTTTTTTTTTTTTTTTAAATGTCATGTCTCTTCAGGTTATATGGAATCATGATTGTCCACGGATTCCTTTCCTTTATTATCAGTTAATTACCATGATTTTTGAGACCATGATTCCCTTGCCTTCTCCACACGGATTGAAATTCAGAATTTTCCTTCCTTTAGACTGCAGTATAAATCCCATAATAAAAGAGAAATAAATGGCCTAATCAATAAAAGTATTGGTTTGTGAATTTGGTTACACAGTGGTTGTGAGTTCAACCCCTGGGTCAGGCAGTATAAAATAAGAAATAAACAATATCCCAAGACATGAGCAGTAGAATAAGAACAGTCTATCCCCATAGATTAAATAAAGGGTTCAGTTCAGAATTTCCTGTAGGCTACCCAGATTGATATACAGCTGAGGAAGGCCAGAGGGCAGAATGGCCGAAACGATGTGATAACAACAATGATGAGGACAATAGTTCAAATATAAAAGGTGTAAATAAATAATAATAAAAAAAAAAGGGGAAACTCACATGTGACAAAGGAATTTTTCCAGAATAGAATTTAGATTTGCTTTGAGTGGCACTCAACACTTCTGCGATGGTGACTGGAACAACATTTAAGAGGTCATCCTCCTGAAAACAAAGAAATGAAAAGATAGTAGCTCACCTGACATAAATCTAAACTTTTCTGTCAGTAAACTGATGTGGAAAAAATATCTGACAAAACCTCTATGAAAAAATAAATACCCCCCCCCCCACCTACATACACAAAGCTATTCTTGATTTAAGTTTTAAGGCAGGGGTTAGTAGCCTTTTGGAGGGAATGGGCCAGACAGCTATGCAATGTCTCAAAGAAGGGCCATAATATCAAATGTACTATAATAAAAATTGTCTCGACCTCAGACAGCTCTATCCAGAAGGCTGCCTTGGAAGTTTAAATAAAAACCAACAATATTATATTATTTAAACACGGTTCCTTGTTTTACTGCAGGAATAACAGTATAATCAACAAAAAATGCAAATCCCTTAATATGGTTCAGTTGGTGGCTGGACAAAAATTCATTGCAAGCCACATGTGTCCTGGAGGTTACCAACCCCTGGTTCAAGGTCTGAAACAGGCTTTCTTCTCTTTCATTTTAAAAATTTTTTAGAAGCAAATAATATAATCTCTGGCAATACATTTACATTATTCAAATAAAAAGTCCAATTCTGTTAGAAAAACTTGCATTAATTTTTGAATCCCAAAAATCATTTTCAAAGTAGATTTTTATGGTAAAAACATTAGCAAGGTATTTATATGATAATATAACCCTGTTCTATCATGTGGAGAATTACCTCGTAGATCCAAGAGGGCTAGAGTAGCATAGCCTATATGTGCAAGCAATTTGCTAGTGAGGAAGATTCTCTGAGCACCGGTGCTGGAATGACAAGGTGCATGTGCAAGTCAGATTGAGGCTGGCAGTGTGCCCAATATGCAAATTCTCTGGCTTGGCAAGAACATATAAAAAAGGTGAATTCTTGTTGAGTCGGCAGAAACAATTGTGTGTTCACCGTAGTTCACGTTGTTGCTTACTAAACCAAATTTCACTGCGAGAGAGTTTCCAGTGTCTGTGCTATAGAATCCCCGCTTTCCTGCTACAAGCTATCTTATCACCATTACTATAGGGATATAAAGCCATTTACTGGTGAAGGAGACATAATAGCATGGTTGAAAAAGGTGAGGCTGGTGGCAAGACTTCAGCTGGTGGATGATGTCACAAGTCTGCTGCCATTGTATGTGGACAGCGACACACTAGCCCTCTACACGGAGACATATGAAGACGACCAATGGGATGTAAATAAGATAGAGACCCGGTTGAAGGAGGCGTTTTGCAATGGTGCGTTTACAGCTTGCAGGAAGCTGAGTCTGGTCAGGTGGGCTGGTGAGCAGGTAAACGTTTACGCGAACATGATCAAGCAGTTGGCTGGATTGGACAGGTTCAAGGGAGTTGGGCTGGAAAGGCTCACCAAACTTACTTTCGTCACTGGGTTCTCTGGTATCATATCCATCGGACTTCAACAGGCACCAGACATTGACACCCTACCTATGGCAGACCTGATAGCAAGAGCGTAATTACTGACAACAGCTGGGAACCAAAGTCATGAGGTAGTTGCAGAAGTGCAGTAATACCATGGTCCCTAACAAAAGGGGCTTCAGCTACAATGTGCAGCGGCAAGGGACACACAGCAAAGGATTGCAAAAGATGTGGAACATGTTGCTCTCGATGCAGCGAGGTTGGGCACTGGGCTTGGGACTCTCTGGGAAACAAGCCAGGAGACGAGACATCAGCACCAACCTTCTCCCACACCAAGATGAAAACACTGCACTTCTGGAGATGAGCATTTATGCTGACAGGATGCAGTGTTCAATGCTAATTGACACTAGTTGATCGTGGACAATATACAACTAGATGCCGATTGGTGTTGATTTGGAAAGGGTGGATGCCAGGACAATTGCAAGGTACACCCAATGCGTGTTGCAGTATCAGAGTGGTCACTATATCCATGGACAAGGGTGATTCTGCCAAGGTTGACGTTCTGGTGGTCCATGGCAAGCTACTAGGTTTTGACCTGCTGTTGGGGATTGATGCAATAAAAGTATTGGGAGGTTATCCTTGTTGGGCCAACATGATCGGCGCAGATCAGCGATGGGAAGGTCACTATGTGCGCAGCCATTTCCATCAATGAACCTGATTTCACTGCCACCTTCAACCATCTAAGTTGATCATGGACTGCAGCATGGAAGTGGTTAGAGGACTGTGCACTGGAAGGACTGAAAAATGGAGCGTCAGAATACCTGGTAGCTCCACACATGGATAGATAATAGCTGGTTTGTGCGATACACAGAAGGAAGGCTGGGGCCTTCCAAAGAGTTTCCTCTGATGGCCATGCTGCAGCAGAATAAAGAAAAGATGTCTCCTGTGATGGACTACCAGGAGCTCAACCATCACATTGATGCGTTCACTGCTAATGCAGATATCTGTGCACCTAAGCTACATGAATAGCGGCAGAAAGGTTCAAACGTATCTGTTGGACCTCAGGAGAGCGTACCTCCAAGTACATGTCCATGAGACTTTGTGACCATTCCAGACAATTTTGAAGGGAAGCAGTACTGCCTGACACATTTGGGGTTTGGCCTAAATGTGGCCCCTCTTATCAGGAAGGCTATTGTTAGCACAGTGATGTCGCAGGAAGAAGATATTGACTGGGCGGATTCAGCTTACATCGACAACATCTATGTTAAAGATGTTCCCGTGATCCGTATCAGAGAACACTTGGCTCAATTTGGACTGGAATACAAAGATCCAGAAAGGTTGGTGGATGGTGCATGAGTGCTGGGATTGACCATTGGGATGGAACATGGTGAATTGTGGTGGAAGCGCAGAAACATGGTCCTAGAAGTTCCCAACATGTTCTCCTTGTGTGGGAGGCTTGTTGGGCACCTCCTGGTGTGTGAGTGGCTTGTGGAGTTATCAAGAAGAGAGCCAGTGCGGTTACAAAGGGCTGGGATGATGAAGTGAAGGACACTCTTCTCCAGCATTTGATGTTTGAGACCATGGATGCAGTGAAGCGGAATGATCCGGTTTGTGGGGATTGGTGCATGGACAGTCAGAAGATGAACGTGTGGGTCGATGCAAGTTCTTTAGCAATCGGCGTAGCATTGGAGAGGCACGAGACTGTGCTAGAAGACGCTTGTTGGCTGTGACCAGAAAACAATGCCCATTACATAAACCTGGCTGAACCAGACGCCATGTTAAAAGGCATTAACTTGGCTCTCCAATGATAGAGCAAGGTGCTGCACATTAAGACGGACTCTCTCTCTGTACCACTGGGTATCAGACACTCTTACTGGGAAGACACGAGTGCATTCCAAGACAGCAAGCATCAGAAGACAGTGTGGATGTGATGTTGGTTACATCACCTGAAAACATGGCCGACCGACTGACCAGAGTGCCGCAGGGGTGGTTTAGAAAAAGGGAAAGCTTGAGGTGAACAAGAATTGACAGAGGTTAGGAATGGAAATAACACGCAATTCTGTTTGTGCAATTTCTTAACCCTCATAGACTGCGGCCTGTCACATTTCTCTATTTGGAAGCAGTTGTCAAGGCAAGACTCGGCAAGTCTAATTCGGCAGCTGGAGATGGTGTTCTTTGAGTGTGGCCCACTGTATGAGCTCCTTATGGACAACGACACAGCTTTTTACAGCAAGGAGTTCAGAAATTTTGCGCAGGAGTGGGGAATAAGCCTGCAATTTTGTTGTGCCTATGCTCCAGCTGGGAATGGCATAGTGGAATGATGTCACCATTCAGTGAAACGAATTGCGTACTAAACCAGAATTCATTATGAGGGTGTTTAGGGAAAACAGTTTTGGGTAACAAACAGCCTTTATTTGATTTGATTGATTCATTTTTGTTTTTTTTACAACTTACCAATCTTTTGCTGGTTATTTAAAGCCAAAAAATATTTTTAGATTGTAAGATTTTTTTTTCAGGTAATAATAATTTAGTGATAAAAGTCGTAATTAACTCATAGCTGGAGCAGGGGAGATTCATACCTTTCCCCTAAAGGTATTTGTGCTTAAGTGAATATAATGAGCCCAAGTGAAATTGGAACTCAGCTCTCTGATAAACAATTCCAAATCATTATACATTACACTGCTTGCACCTCCAAGATTAAAGTAGCTGGAATTATCTTTAAATTTAATTTTTCCTCAATAAATAAAACAAAAGATGATTAATTTTTTTCTAAATAAATCAACTGAAATAAAGATAAAAGAAATAGTAGTCAAATAAAAAAAAAAAAAAAAATGAATGCTGCTTCAACTGATCAAAATTCCATATATTACTACTACTAACACTACTAGTGGAAATAAAGCAATTGAAATTAAATTGAAAGAAATTTTAATCAAAATTAATAATGGCTGACAATGCTTCATCTAATATAAATTCCACATAATATTATTACTATAAGTGGAAAACTTTCCCCGAATACTTTAATCTTGACCTCTTCTAGTCAAGGGTCAATCATTAACTAATCTCCTTATTCTCATAATATCCACTACCTCCTAATTTTTTCCCATTCATATCACACACCTCATTCATTATTACTATTTTAACAGAGTTGTTTTCTTGGCTTATATTTAGTATGAACAAATAAAATAAGCAAATTAAATTAAGATGAAATAAAAGTCAAAAATTAAAAACGGCTGACAATGTTTTGTCTATTAAAGAATTTCAGAATATTACTATTATTACCAGTATTTACTTTTGGAGTGAAAAAAAAAAAAAAAAAAAAAAAAAAAAACCACCACTTTTCATAAGCTGTTGGTTATTTCCCGATTCAGCTTACCTTTTCGTCCTCCTCACCACCTGGCCGTCCAGCCATGTAGCCTCCTTGCAGGCCATCATTATTAGGGTTGTAACTGTCATCAACTACAAAAAGAGAAAAATGCAAGGTTTTAAATCTGCCTTACTTTCATTTTCTATCATCACATCTGAATTTTGCCTATCATCACCTTATGATTCAAATACCTACCTACTACATCGATCACAGTTGAGATCATAGTCATTATAAACTATAATCTATTCGATAGCTATACAGTAGGTACCTCCAGTGATTCACTAAAAAATTAGCATACCATGATGAAAAAAATGTCCCAAACTTAATAAAAACGAAGTTTTAGCATCAAAATCTTGGTTATTACTAAGAAGAAAAGGATATTTGGATTATTAAATCATATAAAAAAAAATATGATTTAAGAATCAAAAAATCATTTTGTCTTTCTTCTCCAATTTAGAAAGCACAAAATTTGGGATGTTTTTTTTTTTTCATCCACAGGAGAGGGTGGGCAATGACAGGGAATTTTAGCTTTTTTTTCTTTTTTGCAGTAAAAAAAAAAAAAAAAAAAAAAAATCAGATAATTGTCGGATTTTAATGAAACTTTCAAGACTTATTCACAAATGAATGAAATTATTTTAGAAAGTTTTTTTTTTTTTTTTTTAGAAAATCTTTATAAAATGTGTGTGTGTGTGTGTGTGTGTGTGTGTGTGTGTGTGTTTTACAACTCTTCCCTTCCACCCCACAAACATACTTATGAAATTTTGAAGTGCTTAATGTTTGCATTAGTTAAAAGCAGAACTCCTTGGAGAATTTAAATCACTAATTTCTTTTTATAAAACAGGACACTCAGTTACCGAAAATTTGCTCTAAATTGTAAAATGAAAAATGCAGTAAAACTAAGACTAAGTCTTTATTTGTATCAGTTTGGTGATACTGTAAAGTAAAAACTATATTTAATAATTATAAATGAAAAACTTGTTACAATTTAGGGGCCGCCAATATTTTAAAAAGAATTCTGAATTTTTTTCATGTGTATAAATGTGCTGATTTTTGTAAATAACCATTCATACACCACATTATCAGAAAATAAGAGCAATAACTATAGAAAATTTAAACCAAAGTTCCTAAAATTCAATAAAACATTAGAATACAGAGAATATTTTCCAAAATTTTAAAGATTACTGGGTAGTTAAAATTGTATAGAAAAGGGGATCACGTTATATTCACATCATTTTTACAGACATATCCACTTCAGAAAAAATTAGATAAACTTAACTGTCAAGCTGTTAATGCCTTAAATAGACAGCTACAACTGTGTTAAAAATGCATTTCTGCAATAGTTTAAGCTTCAAGTAATATTGGTTTCAAATCAGATTAAACTTTAAATCAGCTAATATTCTTCAAGTAAAATTTCAGAAAAGTATATTTTTGAAAGATTTTTTTTAAATAAATAGAATTACATTTTGATGACAATAGGCTAAAAATGGTGCTAAAATCGTTGATTTTAGGAATTTCAAAATGAAACTCCTCCCAGACCATTTAAATTAGCTTTTGAAATTAAGCAAAGCGTTTTGCTTATTGGAAATATTAAATTTAATGCATTAGCTTGAAATTAAAACTAAAATAAAAGCTTCAAGAAAGAATTTTCTTTTTTAAAAATTAATTTTAAATGTTAGTTATTGTGTTTTTGTAGAGGTACTTACTATACAGTAAGCATTTTAGCAGGATTATATTCTTTGTGTCTGTATTGTTTTCCTTCAGGATGTAGACAATCATAGCTCTCCACAACTTCTTATCCTTTGTAACTCTTAGTAACACGTCTTTTCGTCATCTCTCCCAATTGCTGTTCTGCCAATCATTTTACACAAGCCTGTTAGGTAGCTTACTCACTGCTTTCCTCTGTCCTTCCTGCCTTCAATAGGGACAAGTGAGTGTCAGATTTTCAGAGCCCTGTTCCCTCATTAGGAATCCTAGAAATTTCAACCATCTCTTTTTTAATTTCCATTTTCCTTAAAATTTCCTCATTACTGAAATGTTCAATCCATAGTGTTTCAAGCATCTTTCTGTAGAATCAAGTCTCTTCATCTGTGAGGAGATGGGCCACCATTCACTGCTATATAGGAGCATCAATGTTGCATAACAGATTAACACTCTTTTCTTTATGGTTTCAAATTCAGAGTTATCCTCCTTTGTTGGTTGTGACACTATGGCTAATGATCCCAGTCTGTACTGCTATTCAAACTATAGCTTGTAAGAAGGGTATTTTTTTTTTTTTAAATCAATTCCCCCTGAGCAAGGTGATAATGCCACTGAGATGCAAGGGGCTACTGGGAGTGAAAGAACATGAAAAGACTTTAGAAGGAACTGGAAATCCAATCCTAAACAGGAAAAATAGGATAAAACTCTACCCCTGTTCAAAAAAACCAGAGAGGAGTGTGAAGCAGATGATATACAAACATATCAACTTCTGTTGAGGTAAAAAATACATTTATTCAGAGTTCCTACAGGTCTGTGTAAAAAAAGATTACAGTATTTTTCAAGGACTTTTCCAGGACTATCTTAAGTTTCAGAGACTGAAACTGGTGTGCACACACACAAAGTGAATGGTCATCAATTTCAAAAACATGAACTTTGTAATTTATCTTTTAATAGTTTGACAGATGAGATGTACAGTGTAACCCGGATATAAGAGAGTTGTCGGGACTGGAGAATAAGTCTCTTATACCCGGGTTTCTCTTATATCTGTGTTTGGTCAATTTTGTTTAGGTAAGTATGGCTCTAATTTGGGACCAGAGAAAATCTCTTATATCCGGGTTACACTGTACAAAGAAAAGCTACATGGACCAGTTGAAAGCAGTAAAGAAATCAAAGTGTTGAATGCTAAAACACAATTGAATTCAGACCTGACAATGCTATATTTCGTGTAGCATTCTACAGCTTGGAGTTCTACTACACATTTGAAAATTTTAAATGACATGTCAATTCTTATTGCTATACATCTCAGCTTATCTAGACTGCTCATGGTTTGTGATAAGTGTGAAGTTCCAAGACTGTTTAGCTTTTTCTGCATAGCTGTCAGCTGGCTTGAGCAAATCTTGTGTGCAACTTTCAAGTTTGTGTTTTTTGTTCTTCAACTTCCATAAGCAGAGATTTCTTCTTTTTTGTCCAGCTGCTTCTTCATGCCTTTTTTTCTTCTCAGCCTCAAGGTATTGGTTATAAGCTGTTCTAGCATTGGAAGCACTGCAGAGAAGAGCATTAGTCATGGGAACATTCCCAGCACCTCCATCTGTGGAATAATCCGTGATAATATGCTGTGCAACCAGAGTCTGCTGTTTCATATTGTCAATGGAAATTTCCTTACTAAGAAGCTTCTCTCCACTGAGTCCTGTCCATGAGAGAGTACTAAAAATCTGCAAACAACTTTCCACAGTTTTTGATATTCTCTGCTGCGAGACAAAAAAAAAAAAAAGAGAACAAAGTGTCCAGATGGTCTTCATGCTTCCTGAAATTCTTGAAAGCAATATTTCCAGCAGCCTCCTCCTCCTCAAACTCTTTGTACTGATTGATGATGTCATCACAATCAGACTTGCTGACTTGTTTTTTGTCCATTATGTGGGAAAGACATCTTTTTTGAACTGTCTTCTGTGGCATTATTTTTTTCATAAATGGATCCGGGGTTCAGCCATGCAAGTAAACTTACAAGAGGGCATCTAAGGGGAGACTTTGCCAGAAGTTTCTCAATGATTGTGATGAACATTATATCTGTTGCAATTCTGCAAACAAACAGATCTTGTTGACATATTTCCTTTTTTGGATAAATTTTGCATAGCCAAAAAATCCACACTCAATCTTTGCAGCATCTTTATGCATGTTTAGGTTTGATAAAATTCTTACAAATTCATTCAGTTTGGAAAATGTTATCTTTTTAGTGTGCTCTTCCCTTTACAAATTTTAACATTTTAATGATCTGTGAGGAAAGGAAGCAATGGTTTATCGCTCTGATATTTTACCAGAAACAGTTCAATGTCTTACTAAGCAGACACAAAAATCTGCAGTTTCACATTTGACAGGACCCAGAGAAGGACTTAGTCTGGGGACATTTTTTTTTTTTTTTTTTTTTTTAATTAAGTTCACAAATTTGATGACATCTGGCTAAAAGTCTAGGAGTCATTCACATGTTTGTACATTTTCTAGCCATCTAAGTAAAAGGGATGGGATTTCCAGATTGAACTTTTAAAGTTTTTTTTTTTTTAATATTTGTCACACTTACAAAAGATACAGGTCATTATTAGCCTGCAAACCGTAAAAACAATATTATTCTTATTTTTTTTCAAAGATGCATTTTCCATCCTATCCTAAGACACATCAAAGGTGCATTTTCTATTCTCTCATGCTTCCTGTCTACATTCCCTTTGAGTCAAGTTTGATCCTTAAACTTGTTATTTTTGGCAACAATTTAGACAAACGTAGTTTACACATAGATACACATTGACACAGGATGTATAAAGTATCAATTTTCAGCATGAACTAACCCACCACTGACTAGAGATCAAAAGGACTTTTTACTTTTAAATTGACAGGTGAATAAAAATTCTTCAATTGTTCAAATTTTAAAAAACACTGAAAATTTTTTCAAAATTCTACTAAAATGCATTTTATTATTGTGAAAAAATAATTTTTTTTATTTTCCTTTCAACTACAAATTCAATAAGTGTGTATTAATTTATCTTTGACAGAAATGTTTACTTGTTTCTGCCACTTTTTATCTTTGCTTTTCCTCTTGTTGAGTGAGGGTAGCAGCTAGAAGATACACCTTCATATTCTTTTGTCATTACCTAGACAAGGAAATACAGAATTAACTCATTTTAATGAAGGAAACAAACCACCAATCACAATAATTGACAAATATTACTGATGACAAAAAAAAAAAAAAAAAAAAAAAAAAAAAGATTTTTGGGATTTGGCATTTTGACTTTTGTGAATTGAGAAAAGGGATGTCTGGGCAGCCCAATTTAGAAAATTCCATGACTTTTCAAGGAGCTTTTTGACTGTTGCCGTTTTTCCAGTACTTTTCAAGCTCTGGAAAAGGCCCTGTCAATTTTCCAAGGTTTCCAGGACCTGTACGAACCGTGTTTATTACTGAGATTTGTGCAGCTGAGAAAGTTTTTCATAATCAAGATTCAGTTTACTCGTTGATATACGCAAGACACATAGCATATTCAAATCTGTCAGTGGAGGCCTATTTTGTGATTTGTCAATGTTAGTACATGAGAATGTCTGTTCCCAAATGTATGTTGAAATAAAGAATGAACAATATTTGCTGGAAAAGTTAAGATTGGCAAATTTACCAGTGCTAAGTGCTAAATATAATTCAACTAGCAGCATGGCCTGGCGTTGCCCGTGCTTGATTAAAAAATCATACAACTTGTACAGCAATCGCTATCACTTGACTTAAAATATTTTTGCCCTTCCTTGCCTTTAAAGGAGTGCCCTTTGCTGTGCTGATGTTGCTACATGCCTTACTTCTTGCCTATCTCACACTGCAAAGTTTTTCTAAACTCTATACTAAATATTAAATCTTTTACAAAAAAAGAACTAAACAAAATGAACACAAAACGAACAGCTTTAAAAAAAGGACTCGTGACTGGAAAAACCAAATGAAAAAAGAATGTTAACAACAAATACTTTTTCACACCCAACCCAGTTCTGTGGAATCAGAATCAACGTTGAGTTTAAACAAGCGAATAAGCCAATTGGAGTAAAGTGCCATGCAGATTAAAATTTTTCCCACTTGTGACGAATGCAGCTATCAATTTTTTTTGCATGCTAGTTAACATTCATGTCAGTCAACTGTTGGCTCTCGCGCTGGCCTATAGAATCTTCCTGCCTATTCATGGCAGCCAACTATAGGCTCTCATTCTGGCCAGTAGAAAATGGCCGCAAACTACATGAAAACTGCCACAGAAGCATGAAAAAATTGATTATTTCCACTATCGATGGGAGTTGGGAAATGCAAAGTCAGTCTTGGCCTTCCTGCTAACTTGGAGCATGTGCATGTAAATTTTGGTGCAAATCCATCGAAAATTGCGCCCGTGCATTCGTTACACACACACACACACCCTGCCTTTTATAGATAGAGATTAGTTTAGAGTTTTGAGGGTGTTGTCACTTTGGAAATGAAGATCATCTGTTTCTATTTCCATATTTGTTGAAGTATACATAGGCACAAAATCCATACTTCAGTTTATACTGTACTGCTGATTGGATACTGACATCAGCAAAGTGTGGGTCATATTAATCCTGTGATTGTAATGTTTTCATCTTGTCTGGTTTTCCACATGTCTGTATGTTGAGAGTGCTCCTTTTCAACTGAGAAAAAAAACTGGTGTATATAGCTCTCTCAGTCCCAGACTCATGCTATTAGGCTAATATCTGTCCAGTATCATTCATATGCAAATAGTCAGTGTCAAAAAGGTATATGTCTTTGTTGAGCAAGTGTGGCCCAAGTTAAAGGGGTTTCAGACACAAGTATGGACAGAGAGAACTTGACCTTTATTTAGATTAGATGCATTTTGTCAACAGACTGCACAAATCTTTGAGAAAATAGTTTCATATTTAATACATTTATTACAGAAATTAATGCAGCTTAGAAAACTTTTCATAATCAGGATTCAGTTTACTTGTTAATGTACAAAACACATGACATATTCAAGCCTGTCAGCTGGGACCTATTTTTTGATGTTCGTACTTAAGAATGTCTGTTCCCATGTTGAAAACTGCTTAATTTACTGGTACTAAGTGCTAAATATAATTCAGTTAGTTTAGAGTTTTGAAAATATTCCTTCAGGGTGTTGTTACTTTGGAAGTGAAGATCATCTGCTTCTATTAACGTATACACAGGCACCAAAATCCATACTTCCGTTTACACTGTACTGATGATTGGACATTGACAACAGCATTATGTGAGACATAGCAATCCAGATGCCTGTGATAGTACCCAACACAATACAAGCATCCCTTGATTAATGTGCTAAAGTTTTTATATACCAAAATTTGATTAGTGCAGTAAAACATTCTTCAGTTTAACAATAGTAATTGAAAATTGATTTTTTTTTAATAGTTACCGATGTACAAATTAGCCACACTAATCAAGGGATTCCTGGATGTCAGTTTTATAGAAAGCGAGTTTTCTGAGAACTGGGGTTTGTTCTTAAATATATATGGTTTTCATATTTTTAATAGCTTAACATTTTGTGCAACATCTAACCAAAAAAAAAAAATAAAATAAAAAATAAATCAATAAAAAATAAAAATAAAAAATTTTTTAACATACATTTAGAAAACAATATTTGATGTGGAATGCATGTTATAGTTTAGCCACTACTGATGTGCTTGTTACACATAGTGCAGGAGATAATTTTTTTTTTTTTGGACACCACATTGTTTAAGTGGGCTGTATCACAAGAACACAAAATGCACAATCATATATGTGCACATTATACATTTAGTTGCTTATTCAATGCATATTATAAACAGACTGCACAAATGGATGAGAATTTAGTTTCATCTTTAAGACAATTTATACTATTCATGAGATTTGTGAAGTTGTTAATTATCTTTTTTTTTTTTACAACTGTTTGAAATTCTCGATAAATATTGTGAGATGTTTATAGTGAAGTGTAATGATGTCATACATTTCTCACCAGGCAAATATCTCCATAAGGTTACGAAAAATTCAATAAAATATTAGAATGCTTACAATATTTTCTTAAATTGTTAAAAGTGTGTAGTTAAAAAAAGTTATAAAAAAAAAAGAAGAAAAAAAAGGGGTTCACTTTGTAATTAAAGTAATTTTTCAGTTCGGTAACTTAAATGTTTCCCAAATATCAGGCTGTCAATAAAAATTACTCAACACTTCCAAGTTCCAACCCAGTGTTTTTCTGCGATTCAAATTAAAAAAGTTATACTTGTTTTTTAAATTCAGCTTAATTGAACTTGAAATCAGTTAAGTAAGATTTTTGAAAAGCATATTTTATTTTTAAGAGAATTTAGTGTGTTGACAGATTTGTCAATATGAACGAATTTATCGATTTTACTGATAAGGTTTAAAAAAAAAAAAAAAAAGAAGAAAAGAAAAGAAAAGAAAAGAGATTCCAATCAATTTAAATTTGGTTACAAACACCTGGTACACAAAACTAAAAGCATTTTGCTTATTGGGAATATTTAAATTATAAATTGAAAATCTATTAGCTTGAGATTAAAACTAAAATTAAATAAGATTATTCATTTTTTAAAATTTGGGTATCGCTTTTTGGTGGGTACCTGTTGTTATTCGAACAAACAAACACGTTTCGTATAGGAAGAGAAATAGAAATTGAAAGAAAAAGAAATAACAAACCGTAAAGCTAAAAATTTTATCGAGAAATAATAATAATAATGAAGGAAGAAGCAAATGAATTTTTAAGTTAACTTTAAATAAAAAAAAATAAAAATTATGGTTTATTATTAATTTAATTTTTGTACATGTTTGGGTGTCACTGAATGATAATGGATTCGATGAAGGGTGGGAAGTGGCGATGGCATAAAATTTAAAGTCTGGGGGACACTTGATTCTCTCTGGCTTTACTGACTTTTTTTTTTTGTTTCATGAGCTTAAGTGGACAGCATTACTGGTGTTCTGAAAACTAACTTTACAAGATAGAGCATAAATAACAACAATAGCAGCCTGGTATTTCGATTTTAGTTTTGAATACTGTTTATTTTTTTTTTTAAATAAATAAACGAGTAAAAAGTACGTAATGTACATCAACTTTAGTTATCTTCGCATTTAACAAAGAAAAAAGCTACAACTGCTTAGTGCTTACGTTTCTTTTCTTATTTCGATATTAAAATGCGAATAACGAAAAAAGTTATTTTTAATTACAAATTAGTCTAGGTATATTCATAGTTTTTTTGTTTTTTTTGCGGGGGGGTGTTGGCGCTAAAATACTACGATATGGACAATGTTATTTACAAAGTCTTTATTACCTTCGTAAAAGACAATCGAGCATAAGAAAACTAAAAGCGAGCTTCGTAGTTCATAAAAATTACTGGCAACATTAAAAAACAATACAATGTTGGCAATAGAAAAATTTAAAAAAATCAATCAGTAGAAATAGTAAAATATATCTAACTGAAAGAAAGCAAAAGCAATTATTTTTTTGTTAGAGACGTAGCGTCTACGAACTTCATTTTTATGATCTTCTTGTGTAATTTAGTTTTGGGGGGGGGTGCGTTTAAGCAACTCTTACACATTTAAAATAAGAGGCTTCCATAATTATTAATAAGATTAAAAGTCAAATAAAACATAACCGAGACATTTGAGAAGTAAAAAGGTTACCTGACTGTGTGCTCCACATGATTGCTAATGAAGATTTTTACAAAAATATGGCGGGAAATTTAGGCTCATTGAGTTATCTGCCCTTGGAAAACTCAGTCGACTAAAATAGATTGTAAATGGCATCTACCATAAATAATGATATTTTAGCGCCAACCCTAAAAGTATAAATTTAAATTTGGTATTGACATTTTTTTTACTAATGTTCACCCAGTACAAAGCCCAAGAGTCACTTGATGTAGAGTATTACTGTGTGGTATTGTATTAGAAAGAAAGGACAAAAACTGAAGTTCTTAGGGCTATGCATGAAAGACTCTAGAGTCTAGACTTGAATAGGTTAAGAAGATTTAACTGATAACATTTCAGTCGGAGACGTTAGAAATATAGAGATGAAGTAGACTTTTAAAAGTAGTGGCCGGAGAATCAATCCTAAACAGAAAACAAGGGATAGACTTCAAATCCTGTTCAAAATTCCTGGGAGGAGTGTGAACCGGATGATAAACAAAAAAGTATTTGTATGTAAATTTTACAAAACAAAATTTTAATTATAAATTCATCGAGAAAAATAGATGCTCAGACAGCGGCGTGCCTAATATCAGAAGATAACAATTGACATTCCATTTAATTCTTTGTAGCTCAAAGTTGGCGGGAAAGCAAGAATCCAGAAGAGAATTCCACAAGCGAGAAGTGTGATAGAAGAAACTATTAGCGTAGAACTTACGGTTACATTGTAGATTTTATATTTTTTTTTACTACTTTTAAGAACCTTGGTTTTGAATAAATGTTTAATCGTCTAGGTTGTTTTTCTTTAAGAACACATACTTTTGATAGAATTGTATTTTTATGAATGCCAAAAAATATTGTTACACTTACTTGTATATCTTTTTAGGCTCAGCGGTTGAAAACCGCCAAAATTGTGACGGAGGAAAATTGTTTTTTCGTATTTTGTGACTAATGAGAACCATGGCTTTGTGAAAACTTGGATGGGGCCCTCTGTGTGCCTAAATTTCCGAACTCAAGTCAGTGGACAAAAAGAGAGATAAAGGCGTGCTGGGTATGACGATAAATAAACTACATCCGCATCCTGGGTATGACAATAAACTACATCCGTGTCCTGGGTAAGACGATAAAAGCCTCTGATCATGAGGTTTTGAGGAGCATGAAACCACCTCTTAATTGCTGGTGTTCCCAGGTGCGCTCTGATCCGTGGTGGTAGCATCTGTTAGGGTCCCAGCTATGGGTAAATAATTAACCTCGAAACTGTGGTCAAAACACCATGAAAATGTAAAGATAAGTTTTAATATTAGAAATACTTTGTAAAAAATTATTACCAGCAATAAATTTTTGAAGAAAAATTATTACCACCTATACATTATTACCAGCAATACATTTTTGAAAAAAAAATATTACCAGCTATACATTAAAAAAAAAAAAAAAATTACCAGCAATAAAAATCTTGTCGGCATTAAATAACCCATTGAGGTTAATATTCCGTAAACCAAACCAAACCAAACCAAACGAAGAGAGAAAACTTTTTGGCAGCAAGGGTACAAGGCAAATCAACATCAAGAAGCAGAAAGCTTTTGATAGCATCAAGAAGGTGCCAGTTATCAGCCAGCTGCAGAAAGACTAAAGAATTTTGACGTTCAAGTGAAAATTCTCCTACGGTTGGACAACAAAGAACGAAAAGAATTGTAAGAAATTTTTCCCAAGCACGAACTGTGTGAATTTAGACGGGACTTTTCAAAAATGATTATATGTCTCAGAGACGCTCGCGGGGCAAGTAAAAGTAGGTGTTTTCGTTTTTTTTCAGAAATGTGGTTGCACCTTTGTTTTTCTACTTTCTCGTATTGTTTTTTTTTTTTTTTTTGTCTTTTTCAAAATCCTCGTAATTTCCCAAGCTGTATTTTTTCCATTTTTCGATGGAAATCCTTTTTACCAGAAATTTGGTATCCTGCCTTAATAGGCGCATAAAATGAAAAAAATTGTGCAAACTTTGTATTTGTACCTTTTTCGTAATTGGGTAATAAACGTTTTTCCTTTAAAATTTTACGCAGTGGTTGAATCTTATTTTTGATTTGCGTCTATTATGACTTGCTATTCCTACTAAGTTTTTGTGTTTGACACAAGAACTTAGATTTGGTCAGGAATAAAATTTTTACATCTTATAAAATAATTATTAGTAATGTAAAAATAAAATAATTAATAATTAATTAAAAAGCGTAAACAAATAAATGTTATAATCATCTAGGTTTTTCTATTAATTATGCGTAAGTTTTAGAGAAGTGTATTTTAAAGAAAGCCAGACGGTTTATTAAAAATTGTTACATTTGTCTGTGAACGTTTCTAAAATCGCTCTGGAGCCACCCCACGTGATCATGATCTCTTAAAAAGAACCCAAAGCATGCAGACGCAGACGCTGACGCAGACGCAGACGCAGACGCAGACCAGCAGCAGACCATTTTTCGACCGCTTACTCAAGCTTAAAAATGTGACGACTACTATTAGGTTGGTGCAAAAATAATGTCGTTTTCTCACATAGTAACATATGTGAGAAAACGACATTATTTTTGCACCAACCTAATAGTTCACCGTCTCGCTAATCGAGACGACAAATCTTCCCCGTTCAATATCTTCTACGAACTTCTTCGTCATTCAAGAATCCCAAACTATACATTCTCTTTTTCCTCAGGCTTTCAGCCTTACCACCTCGCAGATGTGAACGCTCACAGAGACAGCGTTTCCCAAATGCTGGGAACACGCTAAGCACAATACATGTACGTACGCACACTCACCACAACACAACACACACACACGCATAATATTTACCACACGCACTCTATCAATGTAACTGTCCATGTAACTTGTAACCTTTCTTGTTATTAATACATATATTTGTTTACATATATTTAACGGTCTTGTGTTTGTTTTTCTTTGCCTTCTTTGGACTTAATTGAAGTCCAACTTTCTCATGTAGTTGGACCGGCTAGCAGGAAAATCTTAACCCACGTGTATTCACCTACTTATACTCAACAACATCGCCGACTAGGTCCTCTACAGTAGAATAAAGATCTAGAAGGGAAACCATTTTCTGACTGCTTCCTGAAAAGAATTTTTAAAGGAACAGAAACTCCTTGACAGAATCTTTCTATAAAAGAAAAAATATAAAGAAAGTACCCGTAACATAGGTATTTCGAAATTATCTAATATCCCTCCGTGCTCTGGCAGATTTTTTCATCTGAGGTGGGTGCACCTTTTGTATTTTCTGCCTTGCCCTAAATTTGCATTAACTTTTCAAAGTTTTCATTTCGAAAACTGTTTTGAAATCTTTTTCTTTAAATCACGTGTATAAGGCTTGATCCTGCTTTATTTTTTTAAATAAGGCGCACAAAAATAAATTTTTGTGCAAACCCATCTATTGAAATATTGTATTTGTATTGTAATAAATATCTGTTGATTTAAACTTCACGTAATAGTTGTATCTTAAATGTTTGCGCCTTTTTTAACGTTCTTGATAAGATAGGTGACCTCTACTCTTTTCCCATTCCACCTCAACAAAAACAAATGCTTATCACAAAAATAAGTTTTTTATAAAATTGAATTTTCTTTTTTACAACGGGTTAACCGCGACATTAGTTTTCTGTGTCTCGCCAGCCGTGTACCTTGCTATTTGATCTAAAAGTTTGTTTCAAAACGATACAACTATGAACCTTGACAACACAAGCTCCCCCTACTCACTCAGTAAAAATAACACATACAATGTTATGGCAGAATTTCAGAAAAGAGGTTGAATCGTTTTTGTTGTTTATATAGTAATCTTTTCGGTTGGACGTTACAAAAACAAAGTTGCTATCGAAAGTTGAAAAACGGACAAAAGCCCACCACTAGCAAAATACATTAAATAAAAATTCTATTTTTATATTTAAATTTTCTATAATTATTAATATTTTTATCATAATTTTTATAATAATTACCTAATAATATTTTTATTGTTAATGATGATTATCTCGTGAATAAATACTGCATTTTTTAATGAATAAAAAATGGTTACTTGGTATTAGGTTGGTGGAAAAAAAATGTCGTTTTTTGACGTATTTTTTAACGTCAAAAAACGGCATTATTTTTGCACCAACCTAATAAATACAGTATTTATTCATTTACTATTAAAATATGATTGCTTGGGTTATTTGCTTTTGAATTAAGAATCATTAAAGAAACGTTTCAGAATCCTAAATAAAAATAAGAAATAAAACATTTTCTTTTTATTGCAGCCGATATACTTTCTTGAAGAAACGTTCGTTAAATCCTAAATAAGTAAAATTTAATATAACATAAAACTAGGTACCTCCAAAGAAACGCAACACTAATTGTTTAAAATGAATTTTAAAAAAATGAAAAAATCCTTCTTGAAGTATTTATTCTAGCTTTAAGTTCAAGCTAATATTACTGATATGAAACATATTCATTTAAAACACTTAATAAAAAGTAAAATTTTAACAGAAATTATAAAAATATAGGTTATCTCCCTTTGATATATAACTCCTGCTGATGATAAGAATAGTCTATTAAACTGGTGATAATGGGTAGGATCCAAAATTAGGTGTGAAATAGGCTTTCGTGATCTAATGGCAGACGCCTAGAAGATCACGGAGCGAAGAGACGTGTTTCTGCCCACTTCCAGTTCAAGCAATGCTGGCTACGAGGTAACTTGAATGATGCAAGGACAAAGTAACTAATACAAGCAGAATATGAACATGATTCAGGTAAAAATGTTTCATCCATTTCAAACAGACATATATTTGGATTTCGTCCCCGATGGGTCGGGAGTCGAATTAACTAGAACTAGAACAACTAAGGAAGACCAACCCCTCCCTATTTTCCTCCGGCTATGTGCCACAATTCCCGTAATTCAATGAATAAATATATGTTTTGGATTTAGTTCCCGATACTTTGACTTTTAACCGCTAAAAGAATACGTTTTTAGCAAACCTCTATTCTCTTCTCGTTATGCAATATATTTCTTATATAAAGTATGTTGTCAAATTGTTCAATTTTATCAACTTTGTTCATCAAGCCACGACTCAGTTTGGGGAGTTGTTAAATTTCCCACAAAATTTCATACGATATTGTTTCTTTTGCAGTTGTTGCATCAAATCAAGACAGATTCTAATAAAAATATTTTGTAAAAAAGAATTAAAATTAAAAATTAAAATATAAAAATAAAATAACTAAAAAAGTTATTAACGACAAAGTTGGTAAATAAATTCTCTTCATTGAAGTCGACATTTGCCGCTTTAACTTTATTTTTTACAGCAACAAAACCTAATTTCTATGGATTCTTGAGTTCAACTGGAAATGCTTGAGGCCAAGTTCATGCTTTGGCGCTAGTCCTTTAAAGTTTGATTTTTCATGTCTGTTTCTTTTGTTTTACGTAGAAGTTTCGTTTGGCTTGGTTTGTTTTACGGCATATAAACCTCAATGGATTATTTAATGCCGACAAGATTTTTATTGCTGGTAATAATTTTTTTTTCAAAAATGTGTTGCTGGTAATTTTTTTTTTACAAAATGTATTGCTGGTAATAAACAAACACAAATAAAAGTCAGATTTATTCAAAAAATATTTGAAGAGAAATATAAATGACTTTTGTTGTTGTTGTGAAATGAATATCGAACGAGAAAATTATTTGTTTTGGTTAAGGCAGCTGAATTGCTGTTTTTATTTTGA
Source organism: Acanthosepion lycidas (assembly GCA_963932145.1). Classification (NCBI taxonomy): domain Eukaryota; kingdom Metazoa; phylum Mollusca; class Cephalopoda; order Sepiida; family Sepiidae; genus Acanthosepion; species Acanthosepion lycidas. Next base: position 54,199,627 of record OZ010605.1, on the reverse strand, counting down.
AATGAACATCAAAACTTAAGACGAGCCCCCATTTTTGTCAATGTTGCGACAAAAAGAAAGAGGGAGGGAGGGAGGGAGAGAGAGAGAGAGAGAAGGTGAAAGAAAAGGAGAATAAATAAATACTATCAACGCTGGAGTTTTATGACGATAAAAATTTATTTACAATGGTAAAAATATGAATATATTACAATTATTAATCATTCAAAACAATAATTGATTAATTCTAGGGGAAATTGAATTAAATCACACCAGAGAAAAAATAAAAGATAATATTGCCTCCAACAAAATGTCAACAGTAGTCTTGGTCATAGATATAAAGGATAGAAATGAAATGAGAGTTTTACCGGCGAGTCTGTGCTAGGATTGTGCGTCGGGAGTCAAGGTCAGTTCTTTGATCTTTTCCGTGATTGCGTAATTTTCTGTAAGTGAACTGACCTATCAAAACAAACCAGCCCTTCCATTTATATAGGTAGGCGGCCTCTTTGAATAAAAGTCCTCGCCATTTCCGGTGTCTTCTAGGTCAAAAGGGGACATTCTCCCACTTTCTTTTTCTATTCGAGAACGAACTAAAATGAAATGTATTTTTCTATTATGACATATTTCCACCAATCGCAATACGCTTGACTTGTCGTAATAATTTCTAATTTTAGTATTTCCTAAAAAGGGGCTTCTTTAACACAAGTCGCTTAACATACGCAGACAATACGGGGCTGCATGGGTTCAAGACATCCGGATACCGCAAGCCAACATTCAACTCCAATCGCCCATATAGTGTAAAGAAAGGGGTCGTCCGCTGCTTACAACATCGCGCAAAAATCAAAAGTGAAGAACCAGAGACACATGAATAAGAAATGGTTAGTATAAGCAATGTAACAACTACCCTGGGTACATGACAGCAGTTCCGATATACTGGGATAGAAGGGTATAAGAGGATAACACTCAAAAAGCAGCCTTAGTCTGCCTATCCTATGTGAAGGGAATATCGGAAAAAATACAAAAGATCTAACATCAAAACCTTCAAAAATGGTTTAACACTTCTCAGTCACCTCTTCCGAGTAAGACCTCCCACAAGGGAAGAACATGATTAAGAACTGAGTGTGCACCGTCCCATGCAGCTGTGGTAAGAAATATAAAGGAGAAACAACCTTTCCACTTAAGACTGCAGGAACACTGTAAATCCGTAACAAGGGGGAAATCGAAAACTTAGGCTTAGCTGACCATATGTGGAGGGAAAAGGGAGATCGCCGTCCCCTATGGGATGAGGTTGAAATAATAGAGAACATCACTGGAAAATACGAAAACTTAAGGAATCAGCACACATGCTAGGCCACAAAAATCTCCTAAGTCGACCAAGCATAGAAATGAATACAATATGGGAACCAGTAATACGGAGTACTAAAGATAAACAATGATAACAACAAAATTGTAGTATGAGCTCTACTAAAAAAAAATGATTACTGAGACACTAGGTATATAAGTCCCAAAATTCATACATTGATGTCCTTAAGGCACATGACCCAGTGGATAAAAGAGTTGGTTGAATCCAGTGACTTGACCTAAAGAGTTGTGACTTCAGTACCAATAAAGGGTTCAGTTCGACATCCCAATCACCTGAAGAAGGCCACTAACATCGTGAATATGGCAACGGATATGTGGACAACAGTCTGAATAATGTAAATAGTGAAAATAATTACACTACCTCATCTCAGAAAAATAAAGAATCAGTTTAAATCGACACCAGGAGAATATGGGTTAGAGCAGTGATTGTCAACCGCCGCGCATATTGTCATAGCTTACACACACGCACGCACGCACGCACGTGTGTGTGTGTGTGTGTTTGTGTGTGTTTGTGTGTGTTTGTATGTGTGTGTGTCCGTGTCCGTGGAAGCAGTAATGACGAAAATGACGAAAACATCAACTTTTATTTTCCGTCATTGATCACAGAAAAGTATGATTGGAATCGAAATCACTCCAATATTAGAAGGAACATATTCATATATGTTCCTTTTAATATTGGACTTCATGTAAAGAACAAGAATTGGCCACCATTTCTAGTGATCGAGGGCTCAGAATAAAACTCTCGATGGTACCCATTGATACATTTTGGATTTCAATACAAAAGGAATATCCCACATTAGCTTAAAAAGTTTTATTGCAATTTTTGTTTTATTTATGTGAATTAGGCTTCTCAACCCTAAATAACATTGTAGTGACTACTCCGATTTACTACGCCCACAAAATAATCAGTTATAATTGGATAGAAAATAAGTACTGCTTACTACAGGACATTTTACCTATCGCAGTAACCACACAAAATTTTCTGCCATGACTTTGCGTAACTTGGTTTTGTAAAAAAAATCAGTGATTGGTCAATTTTTATCCAATCATGTATTTTAAATATTCCTTTCGATATTTTTCCCGCTTCTCTCTGGAGCCTACCCAAAAAGTATTTAAACAGTTCGTACTCTAGAAATAAATTAGTAGAATAAATAAATCAGCAGAACTCAGCAACGCACACGTATCTACATTCTTCTACTCACGCACACACAGACACAGAACTACCATTACACTACACTGTTAACTGTCTGTCACAAGCCAAGTCATAAACGAAATTCTATTGTTCTTTTTGTACAAACTTTTCATTCTTGAATTCAAATCTGAACTCTGAACATTACAACAAGAACGTTCTTAAGTACATTATTCCTATATTGCATCAGATATCAGTACAAGTGAAGCTACTTTTCTCTCCCTAAATATTAATACATAAGCACAATTGTTGTACTCATTGATTTTCAATATATATTTTATTGTTGAATGCAATTTGATCTCTTGTTCTTCTTTCCTTGTGTTCTTTGCAAATTTAAATGTATGTGCTCTCACTAAAAACGCAGCCTCACTTACAACCTCATTAACAATTCTAAAAACAAATCTGAGCAGCACACCACAACATCAAAAATAATAAGCGAGAAAGACTACGCTCAACTGAAGCAGAAATTATTGCACATTTGACCAAACATTGAAGAAATCGCGAAAAACCTCAGTTTTTATATTAATAAACTGCACAAATTGTTGAATAGAAACATTGAAATAAAGTTCATGTTTGTATGAGTGTATTTTTTTTTAATCTATGGTTTTATTTCATAACGTTTAAATGTCTACCCTTTAAAAATTTTGTTTCGTGTTCCGTGATATTTTCATTTGCTCCTAGGTGTGCCGCTGCATAAAAAAATAAAATAAAATAAAATAAAATTGAGAAACACTGGATTAGAGTGTGGCAACAGTAACTAGCACACCATACTTGACCTTGAATTAACGCAAGTCTGGGGACTATTCTATACTTACCAATTCTCATAGCGATAAGGTAGAAATATAAAATACGAATAGAAATACAATTCCAAAATTGAATGCAGACAGCTGAAGAATAAGTAGTTGCTTGATTAGCAATATGCAAAAATGAAATAAAACCAATAAAATAAAATAATAATAAAGAAGAAAAATAATAATTAATTTTCCCAATGACGCAAGTAATAAAGGAACCAGAAAGGGTTTTTCGTTGTTATGATCCAGAATGATGATACTTCATCATTCTAAAAATAACTTTGCCATCAGTGATGAGAGAAAATAAAGATATTCCATCATCCTTGAAATAAAGATAAAAAAATTTAATTATCTTAAAAACAACCTTGCCACTAGTGATGAAAGATGAGAAAGATATTTCCTCATTCTAAAATCTGATTATAAAAACGCTTACACGACAGTCGGGGGCAGTCAGGACAGTAGGGCCAGTACACTAAAGTAGCAAGTAGTAGTGGCAGTAGCAGTAGTAAAAAAGCCCAACACATACGTATTATCATCCCTCCGTGAAAATCGAAAACTGACGATCTCAAACGTTATCCTCACCAACGAAATTCTCGGAACAAACAAAAACAAGTAAGAATAAACTTTTAAAGAAACAAAAGAGACAGTGAGAACATTTTTAATGCACACCATACCAATACCTGTAAATCACATCACGAAAAAGAAAAATGCAAATTCTTGTTATTAATGTCAACACGTATCTCGAGTATTATTGTTTATGCTATTGTTGTACATTTTTATTTCTTTTTCAGTATAAAAAAAGTGAAAAGCATTCCTCTATCAACTACTTCTACAATTACATATAACAACGGAGTTATTACTTTAAATACTAACAAAAACACACCACTATTCAATCTCCGTCACATGATCATCTACGCAATTTTATGGCCCCACTTCCAGAAAGGACAGAATTTTTCTCTTTCTACTTTCCAACTACATCGTCCGGACGTGCCTTGTAGCCCTAGTCATATAGTAGGTAATTTAGTCGTTTCATCTCAGCGCAAAGCTGACTTGAGCTCGACCATTTTAACCATTCTTATCCTTATTTACTATAACTTACGCCTGAACCCCACCCAAAAAAGGGACAACCAAAGAGACATTGAGAACTTTGTTTCACTACAGTCATCATAAAAAAGATTAAACGGTTCGTATAGAAACCTGAGCTTTTGTATGTTTCTTCTTTGCTTATCATATATGAACATGCACTCACATAAAATACACCACAATCACGTAACCCTTGTAAATTATATAGTAACGGTGAAACAACAGTATCACCCGATAGCATCTTGGACAATAACGTATCCCTATCCAATTCCAGCGCTATTTTTGTTCCACACGTATAAGAACCTTGACGAAATGACTTGAAAGAAAGCTTGTCATCGCTCTTCACTATTGTCCTATCACGATTAAGAGGCTTCAAATCAAAGGTAAAACGATGTGATGTTATTTTTGTTGTGATTAATAACACGGGACTAAATCTGCCATATCTAACTTTAATTCACCTCCGGACTTCGTCATTTAATATCAGCAGGTAGGTGTGTGGCTTTGGGTATTTTCTCCAAACGTGGATTCTTCTTCTATTAGGGACTCTCTCTCTCTCTCTCTCTCTCTTTCTTTCTTTCTCTCTCTCTTCCCCCTTTCGGGTGAAGCGCTTATATATATTTCTGTCACCTGTTTCTCAAGCGCAGCTGGGTTGATAAATTGGTTTATATGTCGGCAGCTGTTACTGACATGCAAGACCTGATTCTACACCTGGTGTCTATGATGAAAACTTTCACTTGCATCTGTTGATGCACCTGGCTTCTCTGACATTCTCTAAGTGCAAATCTATTTTGGTATATACTGGGATCATCACAGATCAAATTCCCAAGTACCTTATTGTAATTAAGTTCGATCCAGGCCATCTAGTAATACTATCATATACTACCACGACTTCCAAGATTGCCTGCTGGAAAATGGGAACTATGCAAGACACCAAATACGGATCGATACTACATTGTTACTCTTTTCTAATTTCACTTGAGCTTGTGAAGCTGTATATCGACATTATAGGGTTAACTTTCCTTTCTCTTCCGCAATTAGTATGAACCGAGCTTGGTTGGTCATGTGACCACGAACGGCCACTCAGTGAAGACTGGTTTGTGTGGAGTAGTACTTATCTGTTGTAAGGGCCCTATGTAGGCTCAACAAAGGGACGAGAATTTAAATATATCCAAGAAGAGAAAAGAGAATCCTGTTTTCGATATACTTGGTCCTTTATTCACGACAGATTAATGAACCAGATCTTTCCTTCGGCCAGCGAGAACTCCAACTACTCCTCTGTCCATCTCTGAGTGCCATTCTCTACATATTGGCAGACAGTTTCTGCCTCACCACTAGCTGCCGACTTTCTCCTACAACTCCCTGCCCATCTTTACACCAAGACGAACAGCTTGTCACTCACTTCTGACTTGGCCATGCTAGAATGCGCCATGACTATACAAGCTCACAACCGGAATTCCCTCTCTTCCGACCGATTCACACTTGATTCCTAAAGTTATTTATTTATTAATTTTATTCCTTTTTTTCGCTACTTGTAGACTACGGGTGATTGCGTTCAAATCCTCACGTGTCGAATGGTTGTCACAAATTAGGCCTAGGTAAAATAATTTACAGCTCTCTTGACTTCGTGGGTGTCCTACATAATCTAGCAGGTACGTATTGTGTCACAACGTTACGCGTTCTTCAATATTGAATGCATTTCCACTGAGATCATTGGCATTTCATTGACTACATTCTATTGCACAGAATGAACCAAAAAGATGTCCACCCAACGAGTTATACATAAGGTGGAATACTATTTGTTCATCGCAAACTCATTTCAAACCAAAGTTGAACAGAGCCAACAACACGAGAAACTACAACGGCAATCGATCAGCTGAAGTGTGGTAAAACTGTAAGTGTTGAAGGCATCACTCCAGAGTTCTGAAAAATGGTGGTCCAGCCAGGCTACGCGCCAACATGATGCTGCCCGCACACCACCGCCGTGAAAATGATGTGAACTAATTTTAGCGTGCATGAACCATTAAGTCAAGATGATGCGACAAAGTGGAATATTTTTAATCAAAGACGCGTTTCACCGGAGAAAGCAGTTTTCTTTGGCATCATCAATTTGACGAAAAGACAGACAAAATTATGTGTTAGGAAAATGTTTGGGATCTCTGAAGATAAGTGGCTATCGTAAATCGCATTAATTACCCTAGCTTATCACTTCCTGACTTGAGACTTGAAGACCGTCTGTCAGACACTGTGTTTGTTTGTTTTAGCTGTATTAAAGCCGTTTGGTATTGTTGAGTTTTAATTAAACCATTAATCTAATCTTATATCCAGCGCCTTATATTATTTCATTTTCCATTGTACATATTGGATAAAAAAAGAGAAAAGAAATTGTTCTTTTTAATCTATGACTTTTCCAATCTGGGAACCAGTCACTGTTACCACAAACTGAATGTTAAAATTCACGAAAATGCTTTAGCATATAGGCCTAAAAGGCATACATTAATACTTTAGATTGTCCGGAAAATAATGTCCGATCTTTGAATCAACTTTTATTCCTGAATGAATTTATTTAAACAGTGTTTTAATCAGTCAAAATAGGAACTCTGAACATCTATCCATTTCTACCAATCGAGTTATAAGGTTATTTTTGTCTTTACTAAAGATTCTAAAGCGGGCATTATTAACCGTGAGAATCATAAAAATTAACATCTATATTCGCTACATAGCTCTTGTCCCAATCAAATGTTTCCCATTGAAAGAAATAAAAGAAAACGTATCCTGCTACTGCTTGAAAGAAAACACACCCGGTCACGACTTACAGTGCCGACCGCTAGGTGTCTCTTGACTTGCTGTCGGGTCCATGTTTACCATTTTAAACGCGTGTCATCATTCTCTGCACGACCGTCATTTTTTGCCACTCCATAACAGTAAGTAATAATTCTCATTTTTCACGGTTTATCACGGCTTGATTATTTTCTCGTATACTGTTGGGGATTAATTGACCACAATTTCTTTCAAACGTGGCTGATTAAAAAGTGATGTGTGTGCAGTGTGCATAAGGGTGCAGTATAGAGAAATGCATGTACAAGTGTTGTGTAAAACCAATTAGACTGTGAGAATCTGCTTGTCTGTCTATGAAGGGCCAGTTATTATAAGGATACGTGCCTCAAGTAAAGGTTTGAACGCCAAGAAATCTTTGAATGCAGTTTCTGCACCTACTTTGCAACGGAATGTCTTTTGTCTTTAAAAATTGTCAAGGTGCATAAAAAAGTGTCAGTCAATGGCTGAAGAATCTGGGGAATATTGTGAATGTGACAAAGTTTTGTATCCCCAGTCAGTGAGCTTCTGCGGTGTCATTATATAATAGCAACATGTGGCCGAACATTGTCCTGAAGCAGAATTGGACTTCGCCGATAAACCAGTTCCAGATGCATTTTGCTTAACTGGGTGTGCATTTAATCCACTTGCTGGCAGCAAACTTCGGCAGTGATGCTCTGTTTAGATTCCAGAAAGCTGTAATGGATAATGCCAATGGCGGCCCACCAGACAGTCACTATAATCTTCTGTTGGTACAATTTGGGTTTTGGAAAGTGTTTGTCATAATCAAACTATTGAACCGATCGTTTACGATAGGCATAAAGGATCCATTTCTCGTTATAAGTCACAATTCGATCAAGAAATGGATCATTCGAATTTCGCAGATGCAACATCGGAAAGACTTCAAAACTTCGAACTCTTTCACCGAGTTCATGTGGAATCCATATATCGAGTTTCTTTGCTAATTTTCTTGAGATGGTCCGATATTGAAATCCTGACACCAATTATCTGGGACATTTCTCAGGCATTTTGAGGTGGGTTTTGTTCGACTAATGTTTCCAGATGTCGATTGTCAATTGCAGATGAACGTCCTCTACCACCTTGATCTTCAAGACTCGTATCTCCTCTGCGGAATTTCAGAAACTAGTACCTTACAGTCCGATCACAAGTGAGTCTTTGACTGCAGTTTGAGAAGCATTGTGACCAACTCATCCAAAATAAGTAAATGCCTCTTCTTTTTTGCATGTTCAAGATGAGGGCTATATAATATTTTAAGTTAAATTCTAATGGAGATTGGCATAAAATTAACACAGAGGATACAGTATGATCAATATACTTTCATACAATTATTAGAATAATATATTGTGTGTATACCTGATCACTCGTATTCGAAGATACCTCTCTATTGCAGACGCTTGCTCAGGCGCATTTGTGTGTATTTAACACCCACAGAGCCCATCTGTGTCGTTTATACTGCAACTATGCTGAGCAGACCTTAGTTACAGTTTCTGGAAAAGAGTGTGATCAACAATTTGAACAAAGCCAGCACACTCAAGCCCTCGGCCACGATGACTTGTGACTCCATGCTAGCACAGCTATTAACGGCACCCAAGGGTTACGTCTACCCAATTTCACTCACAAGTCTTGGGTCAACCCGTGGTATGGTTTTCAGGCACTTTCCAAAGGTGCTGCACGGTGGGATCGGCCCTTCAAGTCCAAGTCTCCTTCCTGACAAATCGACTATGGTGAGACTCGAACCCGGATCTCATTGTCAGAATGCGAACGTTCTAACTACTCGGCCATGTGTCCATAAGAATAATATATTAAGACACAGTTAAAAGGTTTATTCTAAAATCGGATATTATTTTCCCAACAACCTAATAGTATCAGGAGGTTTGTCCCCTAAATAGTACCACTCCTTCGGTAGGAGGCTAGGATCATTACCTGACTCCTGAGGTATCACTAAAAGGGGAATGTCGAGAGTACAGGAATGTTTTGGACTTTAGTCCGATATGACTCTCCCACGTAGGATCCCTGAATTAAACTCGGTCTTATGCCATATTTTCTTCGAATGGGCCTGAAGATAAATAAGCTTCTAGTCGCGGATCGCCTGATTTTAAGCTCCCCCACACGAAACACTCTGGTGTCGAACCTAAGATCCTGTTCTATACGTGAGGCTTCTTGAACTTCTCTATTATTACTGAAGGATTTCAAGGACACAATCGCCACATCCTTTGGCGTACGAGAAGAAATTTTACAGGTGAGTAATTTGTTCTGAAATTAACAAGCTTTTGTCCTGAACAGGTACAATTCGTTTGCGCTGTGGGGTTCTATCGATCCCAAACCGACCCTCAGCCGTTGCTTACAAGAACCCTTTACACAAACAAATTAATAAAATCATACTTCGTGTGGGGTTCAGCGTACCCGATTAAAGGAGAATTTAATACGGGATACCCTGCCCACAAAATACAACGCAAATTTCAAGAAGAAACAACACGATAAGGAACGTTTGTTGAAAATAGAACATTGTATATTTATCTTGTGAATAGGGTAAAAAAGATTAATGCTTTTTCGTTTAAGCAAAAATGTGATTTTTATAAAAATGTCCGTGTTCGCTGACTTTTAAAAGAGTAGCAGAATAATGTCTGTTTCTTTTGTTTTTGTATAGGTGTAAAGGAGAAAAGGGCGATCAATTTAAGTTGAAAAAGAGAGTGTGAATTAGGAATAAAAGATAAAAGGAAAATGTACTTATGAATTGTTTTGGAGTCAGTTGTAAATTTGTTGTTGTTGTTGTTCTTTCCTAACCCACTTTCGGCTCTTAGTGTCGGGTTGAATCAGTGATGAAATTTACTGTCAGTCTTCTGTGATCTCTGCGCCCTTCTGACTCGACTGACTTGAAACTCTGTATTTATTGTTGACTTTTTTTCACGCTGGCTCGTTATCTTTTTTTTGGTTTAGCAAATCGCCTCCTTTCATTGGTCAGAAAATTAATTTCACACCTTATTGCGAAATCTGTTTTTAGTCGTTTTGATCCGATTTTGCGGGTGTGCAAATCTACTTTGTGTTTTTTAGTCATTTGTTGGAATGATAAATCGTTTTGATCCGATTTTGCTGTTTTTTTAGTCGTTTGTTGGAATGATATAGGATTTGTATCCTATATTCGCCAACTAACAGGGTATCACTTATTTTTTTTATTATGGGTAGAATTCTCGCGAGAATCCTGCTAAAAGGTTGTCCCACCTTCAAAAACCTAAAAGATTTTCCCCACGCAATGACATAACCAGGATTAAAGCATTAGTTAAAACATTTAAACGCCGTAGTGTAAACAACGCGCGGACGTTATTTCAGTAAAATAACAAAACCGAAATCAGAATTAAGAATTCGACGTTGACTAATCAAACGAAAGATCGCGAACCTAAGATTGTGTTCAAGTTGAGCCTATTTTTACCGATATCAGCAGGTAGAATCAACATTTAGACAGCGGTATAGCGGCAGAAGTGTCGCAACCACGTCAACGAACCAGGAATGGCACATCTGATCGACACAATGGCACCGTAAAATTCCACGCACTCCCGGACAAGGAACTAACGCCCAGACGATAAATGGATTTATTTGTAAGTACGAGCTTCGCATACTACAACCAAATACGTTCCTGAAATTTATGACAGGTGCTTGCCGTTTCCTCAACGAACTAATTGCTCTGAGAGAGACTCATCCATTTTCTTTTCCACGTCATCAGTGTTCCGCCTAATAAATAGTAGTTATTGTTTGTTCTATAGATCTATATTAGTGTTTATTGCCGTTTCTATAGTTGGTGGCGTTGCTATTGTAGGGCCGAAGAAACACATTGTCGTTATAACACCCTCTACATAATCAAATAACATAGGTTGATGAATAACTCCGCTCAAGGGAACTAATGCGGCTTATAACCGAAATAAGATCCACGTGATTTTTATCAAAAGTAAAAAGAAGAACCAGTTGTTTTGATTGGCCTGGGGACGCTATTTTCCCCATTTAAACTAATATCAATAAATTAGTTGAATGGTATTAACATTTTTAAAAAAATTATAGACACGAAAGACATGTGAGAATTTCACTGTTTTCTGATGAATCTTAATATTTTTAAGTTAATTATTGAATAAGCTCATGGCGAGTTCTACAACAATGAAATTTCTGCAGAAATTCTCCTGTCATATCGTTAAATATTTACGCTTAACAACTTTTACAAAATATTGCAATCATCATTTTAAGAAGTAGGTACAAATGAAAAGAATTGAAATTGACAACTTTTTCCATTTCACTGAAACAGGCATTAAACATTTCTTTCTTTCTTTCTTTCACTGAAACCAAGTAGCGGCTTCGATATGTGTCTTGCTTTTCCACGTAATCAAAACGGAATAGACCATTATTTATGAGATATTCGCAGGGCATAAGGTTACTGCGAGCTAACAAGGGAAGGGACAAGCCCAATTATATTAGAATGTTAGAAAGATAAAAAAAATCAACAACTTTGTAATATGATTATTTGATGAAAGTTTTAAATCAGAGGTTCCTAACCTTTTTTTGCGTCATCGCCCACTTTGACATGGAAAAATTTTCCATCGCCCACCTGAATAGTAAATATTCAAAAGCATACCAAAATTGTTTGGTAAAAGTTTGTTATTGGTCCATAAACAGACTTCATGATGTAGTAAAAAATACCAAAGAAGGTAAAAAAATAATACTTATGCGGCTGCTGTTACTACCGTATTAGAGACCAAACGAAAGCAAATTTAACCATTGAAAGCTATATAGAAAATATCTAAATATTCCTGTTTTGTGGGGATATTTATATCGCATCTAGGAATTGGGGATATTTATATCGCATCTAGGAATTGGGGATATTTATATCGCATCTAGGAATGCGCCTCAGTTATCCTCATTGAGTCTCCTGTTTTTTTTTTTGTTGTTTTTTGTTTTTTTTGTGTGTTATTTTTCATACAGTTTCTTTGCATATCTCCTGCTCATCGTCCACCCAACAGTTGAAATCGCCCATCGGTGAGCGATATCGATCAGGTTGAGAAACCCTGTTTTAATTTTTTTTTATCTATGTAAATTATAAACTGACAATATTCTATTTTAAGTTGATTTCTTAGTTGGAATCTCGTGTTTCATTAATAATATTTACAGTATTTCGTCGATTATCCGGACCCCTTGTGACAGGAACTGAAAAAATATGTTCGAATAATTCAAAATATAATAATTGAATACTTAAATTATCAAAAATGAATGATGAGAAAAGTCATCTCTTAGTGAAATTTAACAATCAAATTTAATCATCAAATAACATTTTCAAACGCTTTGCTCAAGGTTTTGTCCAGTATATTTTTGACGAAAAAATGCATCAATTTTTTTGTTTTTCTTCCGACTGGCCTCGCGCTTTTCTGCTGCTAATCCCCAAAGTTGAATTAAAGTAGGTCTATTAGTAAAGATAGCTTCTGGTTGAAAGCGTATCCAACTTAAATATTTACCAAGCACACTAGGGTAGACTATTCTAGTTCCACGTGCCATGTCTGATGGATGTCAGTTATCAGTTATTTCCTGTTAATTTTGCCTCTAAAAGTTCTACACTGCCTTAACCTGGTATTGAACTCACACTCTTTGGGTCCTGTCCACTGTGCCATGTGTCGTTGAGTGTGAGTTCAATACCCGGTTAAGGCAGTGGAGAACTTTCAGAGAGAAAATTAACAGGAGATAACTGATAACTGACATCTATTAAACATGGCACGTGGAACTAGAACAGTCTACCCCAGTGAGCAAAATAAAGGGTCCAGTTCGACATTCCAACCACCTGAAGAAGGCCAGAGCGTACAACGGCCGAAACGTTGTAATAAATATGGCGACATATGGCGAATAATGTAAATAATGTACATAATATCTCATCTCAAAAATATAGACAGAAATCCTTTTCTTCTTTAGTATTTTTATGGGCGGTCACTTATGTGTTCAGTCTCAGGGCCGTCTGCACTTAATCAATCATTTATTTCTGCTTCATTTACGCCGATTTTTAACGCTGCAAATTGCTCAATAAAATCTTCCGTCGTCAGAGCGATCCGAACGATGGCATAATCCGTGAGAAGTAACATTTCAAATACGTCTGAGGCCAAACTGTGATAATGCAAATGCGTGTTCTTTCTATTAAATTAACAGAAAATAATTGAACTGATTTTATTAGCATTTTATATATGAAGTAAAATTAAATAAAATCAATAAATAGAATAGCAATAAACAATGAAAAGAAAGAAAAAAATACATTTTCCCATGATGCCAGCAATAAAGGAATCGGAAAGGATATTTTGGTCATCTGCATAATTTTATGAAAAACCCCAGAAAAGGCAGAAGCATACATTCCTCTACTTTCAAATGCGTAGCGCTCGGGAGTGTTTTGGTAGAACCTCCACCGATGAAGTAAGTTTTACTTTGGTGGTTCCAACTCAACGTAACTCTGATTTGAGCTTGACCATTATAACCATTCTTCTTATTATTATTTACCCTAACTTACATCTGAATCAGAAAAAGAAAACGGAGATACCCAAGAGACATTGAGAACTTTGTTTCACTACAGTTTCTATAAAACAAGAAAACTTTCCGTAGTAGAAGCCCAGGTTTTTGTTGCTTTTTCTTTAATTATTTAGATGTGAACACGCACACAGCTACAATACACCAACACGCAACATAAATTTTATATATCAGACGTTGATTATGGTTTTCTAAATTCTCAAAACGCTTCTCTGAGATAAAATATTAGAATGGGTTTATTTCGAATAAATGAAAAACATTTGAGTGATTTCAGTTTTTCTTTTCGTTTCATGTCCTTACAATCAAAGTCCGAAAAATCGAGGTATTTGTTATATTGAGCGTGTATGGTAGCAAGACAACGAAGAAACAACGGAGGTTTAAACTTTAAAGAAATAAACAATTGTATTAACGTAAAATAAAAAAAATGATAAATCTGTGTAAATGTCTCTCGATTAAAAAAGGAGATAAGTGGAGTTGTAAAAGGCGTCCGCAGAGGCATATAGAAGGAGAGGAGAATTAATTGTGACTTACTGGGGCGACGGCATTTGACGAACTGTCTCTTGGAGATGGGAGGTTGATTTCCGACGAAGTCTGTGAACCCGGGTCAAGATGCAGCTCACCTGCCGAAAATGTGCCTTTGATGGGCTTTTATATTCTTTCTTAGGTTCAAATCGGCTTCGATTTTTATTTTGGTTCTTTAGGCGGAAGTGGTTGCTCTTGAGTGGAAATTCCGGATTGTATTTCTTATTTTTCTTTGAGTGTCTGAGTAAAAACGAAAGGTATGTGCGGAGCCTTTCGCAGTTGACGGAATTTTAGTTCAGTTTTTGGGTGTTCGGAGCGTTCACATACGGCCAGTGGTGGAAATAAGTGTAGCGTGAATCAGAAGATCTGGATTCTATGAAGAATGTAACATACGGTTTATCGATGTACTATAATAAAAACGTTTTATTTTGCTTGAAGTTTGTCAACTTATATGTTTTAATAATGTGTCTGTTATAATTTAATAAACTGAAATGACCGCATGTCTTCAGAAGCAGTAAGTAAAGAGAACGACGGCGAATGGGGTCAAGCATGACAGCAACAGCCTGGAAAGTAGAATATTACATTTAAAGTTCCGTGTTCTCGGTTTAGGATTGTCCCACGAGACAACGACCTAGTGGATTAAGGCGTTGGTTCGTGATTTTGATGAAATAGTAATTCTGAGATAGTAATTGGAATAAAGTTTTCAATTCGAAATTCCTTGGAGATCACCTGAATCGACAGACTCCTCAAGAAGGCCAGTCACAACGGCCGAAACGTTGTGATAATAATAAGGATGAGGACCTTAGTCCAAATTTAAAGAATGGTAGCTACTCATCACTGAAATTCAGACTGAGAATGCATTTCAATAGATTTCCTTTTTAGCACTGTCAAATATATTAGGTTGGTGCAAAAATAATGACGTAATAATGTCGTTTTTGACGTTAAAAAATACGTCAAAAAACGACATTATTACGTCATTATTTTTGCACCAACCTAATATAAAATTTAGAGTTATAAATTAACATTGCTAACGTCTTGTTCTACAGATCTCGATGGATATCAAGCATAGCACCCAACTCGTTCAGAAATGTCTAAACAACCCTTTCTCAGATCAATGATTAAAAATGACTTCAAGAGAAATAATCCTTTAGGACTTAAAGAAGACAACTTTCCGAAAAAACTGATGCTACAAAATCACGAAGCGCATTAACAAATAACAAAAACCACATTATTTGAAAACTTATAACGGCAACAATTATGGGTTGTACGTGTAAGTTGAAAACCAAATAATGATAGCAAGAAATTGGCTTTCCACATTACATTAAACAAAAGGTTAAGAAGGTAACATACATCAATACGAGAAAGGGCGATAACGGGTTATGGACATAAGAAGTGTAATTTCCTGAAAAACTGTTTCAAGAAAAGATTTTATACATTTAAACTGATTAACGCTGACTGTTCAATCAATGAATGTCGAACGTTTCCTATAAGGAAACGGTTAATTTTACCATTGCCATTATATAGGGTGGGCCAAAAGTATAGACTTTGCAGTTTATTTACGTTTTAGTCAGTTATGTGCCATGCGTAATAAACACTTAAGTGATCATGTATCTTTCGATACATGACTGACGACGCAGTCTTTTTTCCCCACAGTAGGTTGCCATTTCTTTCTGCGTTGCCATCCAAAGCTATAGAAGCCGGTCTGTCCTGCTATTTACCCATAGCTGTGGGGGGGGGGGAAGAGGAGGATTCATGCCTTTCCCAAGGATATTAGCACGTAAGTGAATGTAATGGTTTTGACTGGAATTTTAACTCGGCTCTCCGATTCCTCAATCCGAACCGCTATCCATTACTCAACCGTGCCTCCTCCGTGCCATTCATTACTTCACCGTGCCTCCACCGTGTCTCCTCCTTCTTATCACCCATGAGTTAATCTATCAAGGGAAAAAAATGATAACTACCTAATATCTAAATGAATACGTATGGCGTGCAATGGATAAATTGTCGTTTAAATTACGCAGAAATTAAATAATACTATAATAATATCTCATTTTAACAGATATATTTACCAAAATTACACAAAAATATCTTGAAATGGTAAAGAGAAAATTTATTCAATAATATCGCCATTGGCTTCAACAACGGCCTCCAGACGACTTTGGAATCTCCTACAACTCTTCTGGACGGTCACTTTGTTTAAGTTGGTGAATGCTGCCATAACCCTTGCCTTCAGTTCATCTTTGGTGTTACAAGGATTTTTGTTGATCCAATGATTATACCGCAATTTATTTTGTCGTTATGATGAGATTAGAATTTTTTATTTATTACGTCATTTTGTTGATTGATTTCGGGTGGACAACAAGATTTAAACGATTGTTAACGCGGTGTAACATATCTAGAAAATTGTATTCTTCCATTTCAAATACGAAGAGGAGAAATACATTAAAAACACTCGTTTCCTGAGGACTGCAGGTGTTTTGCAGACTTTTAGATAGATGGAACATGTGTTTGACCCATTTTGCTTAAATCGTTAAGGATCAAGTGTCACATGCTTCCGTGAGTGGAGATCAAAGTCTGCTTTAAAGCCACAGTGGCAGATAATCATATCATTGAGAGGCGCAGCATGCTGTCAACTTTAATATTTGCACGCACTTGATGCCCATTTTCAAGTCAGCCTTGATCAAACCTTTGTATAGATGAAAAGCAGGAAAAGCACTAACCCCTTCGCCCTGACACTTTGTTTTCTCAGGGAAAACAGGGGGATGCTGCATCTCTTCAGATTTGTCTTTGAGTTTTGCCTTTGCAACTATAAAATTTAAAAAAAAGCCAAAACTTTAAAGTAATCATAGTAATATCAGCAACATTTGTCAACAAGAAATGTTAGCTATAATAACATTTCCAGAGCCAAAAATAACCTTTTGAATGAGAGATCGGAAATTATGACCCGTTATATTTGAATTCATATGAACCGAGACGAAAAGAAAGTATGTATATTTCATTTAACACCCGACCGATACATTTCCAATACTCTTTTTAATGACAACGCTTTTCGCCTTCGTGTGTTAGGCTAGCCTCTTCAGGTAAAAATGAATTTTTTTTTTATTAAACTAGATTGATGTCTTCCAGTCGGAATGAAAGATCCCTCACATCTTTTTAAATATATTAAAACTGTTAATGTCTTTTTTTTTGTTTTTACTTTTATTTCTAACCAGAAGGCACCAGTCAGACACATGAAGGCGAAATGCGTTGTCATTAAAAAATAATTACACTATGTTATCATGGACACCTTAAGACATCAGCAAAATTTTTACTGTAATAAAGTTATGAATAACACATATTCTTCTTCTTCTTCTTCTTATATATATATATATATATATATATATATATATATATATATATATTAAGAAATATGCATAACATCTTACATTGATTGCACAACTTGGAGTTTCATACGTTCTGCATGTAGAATGTAGAACGTATGAAGCTCCAAGTTGTGCAATCAATGTAAGATATTATGTATATTTCTTAATATATTAAATAGCTCTGTTATTTAACATTGAGCATTGTTTTTTCTTACACTATATATATATATATATATATATATATATATATATATATATATATATAATAAAAAGGCTTAAACACTAAGTGTTTAAGCCTTTTTATTATATCCTTACTCTGTCCTGGACATTGAGGTTCTACCTGGATTTATATTTTTTATTCTAAAATATACATGTGTATATATGCACCTGTGGATTTTGCATATATATGTATATTTACCACTAATATTATCAATATATATATATATATATATATATATATATATATATATATATATATATATATATATATATATATATATGTGTGTGTGTGTGTGTGTGTGTGTGTGTGTGTATTTGGATACGAACACTCTCTCGTATATTTATCAATTTCTCTCCTATATTTATCCATTTGATCGTATATATATATATATATATATATGTGTGTGTGTGTGTGTGTGTGTGTGTGTGTGTGTGTGTGTGTGTGTGTGTGTGTGTGTGGCTGTTGGGATTATTATTATTTGTGGATTTTTGTATTTTTCTTCTGTGGATTTTGTAGGCTTTGTCATTGTCAGGTTTCCAATGCCCGAATTATTTCCTGCTGAATGCTAAACGCAAAGTTTACAAAATCCGTAGAACAAACACACACACATAGTGACTAGTCTTACTCTTGTCACCCTCTAACCCTCTCTCTTTCAAACTGTAGGAGCTTATGTCAGCCATCTGAAATAGAAAATTATATTATGTAGCGGTGACAAAACTCTCTCTCTCTCTCTCTCTCTCTCTGTATATAATAATAATAATAATAATAATAATAATAATAATAATAATAATAATAATTAATATATATATTGTGGAGGTGTTATTTTCATTGTGCGTGCATGTACGCACACTTGAGTTCGAAAATACTCTTTTTTTGTGTATCATTTTGATTTGTCACTGAAATCATTATACGATATAGCTAAAATAATTTTTTAATTCCTTTTTTTTTTAATTACCAGAGCAGAGCTCCTCACCAACCCAGCGTCTAGGATAGTAGTATTTATGCCTATTTTTGTGATATTGTTAATGCTATATCGAGTCTCAACTATTCATAAATCAGATGCCCGCCGTAAATATAATTCCATCATTTTCTCGTCTTCTAATACTTGTTAACGAATCTCACTAACATGATACGAGTATGTGTGCGCTTTACGTCTATTTATGTATGCATATCTTTTTGTGAACAATGTTCGGCAAATTCCGTCAACTTCCGTCGGCGCATGCTCATAAGGTTCACTCGCACCCGTTTCAACACAACTGAGCAAGGGTGAATAGAAGAAACTACTGTGGTCGTCCGTCTGCAGCAGATTAAGAACCTAAGTAAAAGAAACAAATGGAATCCTGCTGAAAAAAAGCGTTTTTTTTTCGTTGCATGGAGCTGAACTGGACAAGCATCAACCGATAAAAATCGAAATCGTTGTCGTCGTGTTGTGATAACTCGAGTCCAGAAACGGTAGAGAAGCGACGACAGTCCCGAGCCAGAAGACCCAAACCAACACAAACATGTCTTCGTCTAGTCCAGCTTCTCCGCCTGCCAATTCTAGTCATTCGGGTAAAAACGAACCCGAACAGGCTCCAAGAGCACCTCACGATATAACTCTTAGTCGTCTTGCTAATGGTAACGCAGGTAAGAAGACTAAAAAAAACGTTTCTTTGTCGATGTTTTTGCTGAAAAAGGGAGTTATTTTCTGCCAACCAAGATTTAACATTAAAAAAGGGGGGTTAGATCAAACTGCAAACGTAGACTTTAGTTCAGCTCGATTTCTTTTCATTCTTGTAAAAATACATCCCGAAATTTGTTCTGTAGATCTCTTTATAATTGTTAATCTATCGCATTGTTTACTGACCTAACCTATTTTCTTTCCAACAATGCAGAATCCTTTTACAAATAAAAATACCTTCTTTTTTAACTCTTTTTTTTTTTTTTTTTTTTTATCCTAAAGAATCATTTGAACTTTTGTGTTCATCTTTGTTTAGTTAGCTTTCTTTATTATAGCATTTATTTATTTTTCTAAAAGAATGGTATGTAGATTTGTTTGTTTTCTTACCGAAACATTTTTCTATTGTAAGCAAAAAAAAAATGTTATATAAAAAAAAACATGCTTTTAATTCCCACATGGTTGACTTGTTTGTAATATATATATATAATTTTTTTAGTTTTCAATATTTTCGTTCAACATCGTAATGAAAAAATTTTAAAAACTTGCAATAAACTCGATTTTTCTTAAATTGCTGAATAAATTAATGATTTATTCAATTGTATTTACGTGTGGGATCACTTTAAAATTTTTACTTATTTAAACAATAAAATAAAATAAAAACAATCGCGTTAGCCACGTGTCGAATCATGATTTTGTTTTTACGATGTTTTTTTTTTTTTAAATTGATAATAATGTAGTTCGATAGATCAATAATTAATACAAGTAATTGTTAAGCAAGTGTCAATTAAGGGACCCCATTTAATAATAATCATTTCACTTTGTGTACTTTCAAAAATACAATTATTAAGCCATAATTACTTAAAAAAAGAAAAAAAAAAAAGTTATCAACAATTTTTTTTTCTTTTGTTAAATGTCTGCAAATATTTATAATTTCGCCAATTGTAATTTATTTTTTTTTAAATCCTAGCTTATTTTAAAAATCCTTTGTGTTCTCATTGCTTTAGGGAAAATAAAGTTGATTGTTAAAAAAAAAAAAAAAAAAAAAAAAAGTTTTTTAACGTGTAAAATGAAAATTATTAAAAGTAGAAATTTTAAGTGTATATTTTTAATTGTTTTGAAAACAAGTTTGTCTTACGTGAGCGAAAAAATTCTTTAAAAAAAGTGTATTTTGTTTTGCTTGTTACAAATGCCTAAGATTGCTAGATTTTAAATATCCTTTAGTAATCTAATTTTATTAAATGACTGTATTTTATGGTTATTTTAGTGTAAATATAAAACTTTATTTATATTTTCCTTTCTAGTCTTTTTTATGTAATGTTGGTCTCTGCATTATCTAAAAAGTATATAGCTTGCATTTTAAAGGGAGATAATCTGAAATAAAAACGGAGTATGGTGATGTGATTATTTGCTTGATATGATTGATTACAAAATTGACATTGTTCACTTCGTGGACATAGATTTTACAAGTACAAGAAATCACTTATTTAACGGTTTCGATTAATTAGACTGTAAGCGTATCCAAAACTTACTCAAATAATTATTTTTTGCCTTTTCTTTTTATTTTTTGAACTCTTAGGTTTTCAGCCACAGACGTAGAAATTCACACACTATCACGCGAAGAACAAAATATTATCCTTGAGTTAAAGATCAGAATAACACATCAAAAACATTCCAACTTCAAAAATCTCTCAGGAAGCGCATTTTAATTTTGTTTCATATCTTTCTAAACAAATTGGGTATCTGTTTTATTTAATAAAAACTAGGGATTTCATTTTTTTTCTGTGAAATTTGTAACTAGTTCAACATGTGATGAATTTGACCTATATAATCAGTGGCACAAACAAAAAAAGTCATAGAGAATCTAACAGTAACAGAATTAAAAAGTTGAAATGCTGTAGTTGAAAGATTAAAATATTTTTTGTCTTTTCTTAATATCTGTAAAAGATAAATTGAAAGTTTTTATAGATCGGTCATTTTAATTTTGAATTTCATGTCCCTTTCAGGACGTAGGCGACCGCCTCTTTTCAGATTTCTTCTCTTTATTTGTGATTTGTCATAAATTCTTTGGAAAGACAGTACAATGGTTTCCTCTTAGACTGGTTGTCATCCAAGGCTAGAGAGCAAGGTATACTGTAGGTACCTCCACTTTTTCGGCATAAATTTCGATACCCAAGTTTAAAATACATTTTTTAAAATGAAAAAACATGCTTGAAGATTTCATTTTAGCTTTACTTGAAAGTTGAATCATTAAATTTATTATTTCCATTAAGTAAACAATTCTGGTATATTTCAGATAGAAACTATATACATTGGAATGTCAAATTTAATTTTAAATTTTTAAATTTTCAAAAAACCCGCCATTTTCTTAATTTTAAGAAATTTGTAAACAAACACAAATTTATCGATTTTAAAAATATTTAAAAAAATTTCTGACACGTCATTTTAGTAAAATTAGAAAATTTAATGTTAAATTAATCTGATTTAAAAAAAATATTACTTAATTATAGCATAAAAAAGAAATATACAACGAATTATTAACGATTGGTACCGTAATTTTGATCCGATACTTGATCCACGTGTCGATTGACAAGTGATGACAGCTATGACGGATGACCATAAATGAAAATTACTAGAAATCTGAGTGAACCCTTTTATTTTTAGTTTTACTGTTATGTCTATTTATTAGAATAAAGGGACAAAACTCTTTTTATAATAATGGCAATTTCAGTCTACCGTACATGGAAATAAGGAATGTATTAAGTAGAAAAATACAACATAAAAAATTATTTGAAAAAAAAGTGGAATCAATAAATTTATTAAACTTGGCAATTTTGAACTCGTAAATTTTGTTTCTACTTAATTACTAATTATCAAAAGGAAATAAGCTAATACAGAGTTTTGCACGATTTTTAAACTATTATAAATTATTATAATCAAAATGTAAAACAAATAAAAAATTCTTGTAAAATTTAATTATTCATCAGAAAAAATTTATTTCTTCAGGCAATAATGACCTTAATATTACTTATTTACAAAAGCAATTAAAAGCTTTTCTAATTAAGTAATATCATAGTTTTATTGGATTCATTATTTTTCTATTCAAAGCTCATTTTACAAAAGTTGGAACAAATTAGAAAAATAAAAGTAGGTGATTTACCATCTCCAATGACTCTTACTTTAAACAAAAAAAAATTGTAAGGAAATAAAAAGAATTGAAAAAAATTTCGGGAAAATAAGTAAGTGGGGTGTAACATATTAAAAAAAAAAATATTTTTTACTAAAATTTACTAAAAAGAAATATTTCAAAAATAATTTCATTCATTGGTGAAATAAGTCCTGAAAATTTCATTAAAATCGGACAATTACTTTAATTTTACAAGAATTTCCAAATCAATGGGTTTTCAACGGGAAAAAAGCGCAAAAAAAACAATGTTATTTTTACAGCACCGCGATGACGTAAAAAAAAGAAAATTTTAACCAAAATTTCGAACGTGTTAAAAAATATTAAAAAATATCAAAAAATAATTAAAATACACTTTGGTCTTTCATCTTAATAATAACATAAGCGTTTTGACGATAAAAATTTATTTTCGGTAAGTTTGTGGCATTTGTTTATTACGCTATGCTGTTTTCCCGCGAAAAAGTGGAGGTACCTAGTATACTGTTATTTAATACTTAGCTGAGAGGGAGAGAAGACAGAATCACAATCTTTCTCAACGGAATTAGTGTGAAAGTGAATGCAACAGACTAGTCTGGAATTTGAAGTTTCTTTTATGAAGTCTTCCGTATTTATATCTGAATCTCTACATGCCCCTCTCTCTCTCTCTCATATATATATGACAAATTCTGTACATTTTGTAATAGACATTGTATTAATTTAGTACAATTTTGTGTTTTTTTTCTTTCAATTTACTCAGTAGCATTACAAGATTTAGTGTGTGTGTGTGTATATATATATATATATATATATATATATAATATACACACACACACATTTGTGAGATATGTGATTAGCATCGTGGTTATGTGTGTAGAAAGTAGGATTGGTGTGTTGAGTTCAATTTCTAGTTGAGAAGAAAAACTTTGAATTGAAAACTGTCCTAAGAGGCTGAGCTTACCCTAGATACTATTATGGCTATAGTACATGTGGTGCCCTTATTACCTCTAATGGCTTCTTGGACTCCTGATGATAAATTGTGAAGTTTTTAATATGAAATATTTAGATTTATTCCTTTCCAAATTGGCATGAGATGAACTTTCATATGAACCCCCCCCCCATGGTTTATTTGTTGTATTGCTCTAGCAAGGAGCATCTCCATTCTTCTAGGCTTATTTATTGTAGTCATTCTATATTCACAATAAACATGTGGTCTTCTGAAATCAACTCTACATTTAAAAATTTGTAGCATCCAATGATTCTTTAATTATCAGAAGGTTCATTCAAAAAGTAAACTGGGCAAATAAAGACACAAGAATATTTTAAGCCAAATAATTTATAATTAATTCTCACATTTTGGTAAAATAGCAAAAGTTGCAGAATGTTTTTCTTTCTTCTACTTAATTTTGCTTCCTGATTCTCTTGGAATTTTTTAGGCATGTTAAGATTTGATATACTTCATTATGTCGGGTATTAACCTACTAAAACCCCACTCTGCTGTCACAGAAGGTGGTACAGTCAGTTTAACATGTGTACATATGGTCCAAGAAAAATTTATCCAGTAGCTGCAACTACTGTCATGCTGCCCTGGCATCCATTTTTGAGTAATGGAGATGCTACCACATAGAATCTCCAGGACTAGGGATACCTCATAACAAAATTGAATATCCAAAGGAAGAAACATGGCAATGGAGAATGGATATGACACTTGGTATTTACTCATCTACCCCATCCATTGTAACGGGATATGGCACAAGGTCATCTTAAAGTGGGGAGCCCAAGTGAGTTCACATCGGCAAAGTTGCCCGGTAACTGACATAACACTGGCATCAATATTTCATCAAAACTCCCACTTTTGTGCAAAAGGGGTGGGTGTTGTCACAAGGTTGGAATCACCATGGCCAGGCATCCCTCATTTATTTGTGTTGTCTGAAGACAGTTGAGAAATAAAATGTAATTTGTGGCTAAAAGTTAAGAATAATTTTGATGCACTTTTTGTGTGCTAGGATAAAGAAAAGAAAAAAATTGAAACAATTGTGCCAGCAAAATGTGAACAAGATTTGTGGAAAATATATTTCATAAAGTCTAGTTTTCAAACTTAAACTAGCTTTTTAGATTCACAATCTTTAAAGTAAAATTTTTATTTCATTTTCTATCATAATTTTCTATCTTTTATCTATATAAATTTATTATCACCAACACTACAGTGCAGATCTTTTGTGACTCATATATCAGCAATCAAAAACTTCATGATTTTATTGGTCCACTTTATCATTATTCTTTATCCAATCAAATTCTTACAAAAAAAAAATTTGCCAATAGAAAATGTTACAATATCTGAAGACTTAGGCTGGTTATTTTCTAAATTTTTTAATAATTTGAAAATAGTTTGTAATGTAAGAGATGTATAAAGCTTTAAATTATAATAAATTGAGTAGTAAAATGGAATGTTTCATAATATTTTAAGTTGATATATGTGCTAAAACTTTCTTTGTTTTTTTTCTCTGTCATGGATTAAATCTCAAAAATCTTCAAATCCCATTGTTATGCCTGTTATTTTTTTCTCTTGCTCTCTAAAATATAAATGGAAACTGAGGCCAATGTTGAGCAGTGACAGTCTGTTTCATGCTTGAACACAAACTTCAGGCTTGGAGCTTTCATTCAAGCATGAAACAGACTGTTGCCACTTAATGTTAACTTCAGTTTCCATTTTTGTATTTATATACACTTTATCATATATATTGAGCATTTTAACCCATAAATATAGCATACTGTAAAACTATATTTATGTAAATGTTTATAGTAATAATGTGTGTGTTAGGCAACATATTTCTTGCAGTTCATATTTTGTATCAATATTCATTGATATCAGCTTTTATCGAATACACCTTTTATGAAATTTGGATTAGATCAAAAATGAATTCTTAATTTTTAATTAAAAAAATTAATTTTTTTTTTTTTTTTTTTTTTTTTTTGCTTTCTTTGCTTAAGATTTTTGAGAACTCTACTTGTTTAATTATTCTCTAAGACTCATTAACTATATGTTAAATTATGTTTATGCAACAAAATCAAAAATGTATATGACTTTCAAAAAGAACTGGTAATCCACTCTTTTCATAGAAAAACAATAAAACATTCAAAAGAAAGATTTACACTTCAAACATTCTTGGTAACCATAAATTTCTAAATTCTTTTGACACTACAGTGCCGTGTGTGTCTCTAAGTGTTTCCCATTAGATGCAAGTATTCTTTTGGTTTGTCTTGAATTATAGGTATCCTCAGTTTCTTTCTACTGGCAGATCCACCATCTCTATGTCTTGCTTTTTGTGATTAGCACCTTTTTTGATTAAATTAACTAATCAAACTATTCATTAGTTGAGGTAAACAATTTGTACTGCCTACATCATTCTGTACAACCTTTTGATCTTGATTAGTGTCAGAAAAGTCATGGCTGTAGTAGAAGAGCTAATTTTAACTTTAATTAACACACTTATTAACAACAAAAAAACAGACAGGGTTGGTTTTGTTGTAATTTCAAGACTGAAAGGAAGATCTTGTAGCAGTCTAACAGTACAAAATAAACTGAATACAATGACACAGAAAAGCTTGTCTAAGGTCTTGGCAGCTTCCTTTAACCAGAATTTGTCAAAGTACAGATTATCTGGTACTCTGCAATTTGAATACAAAATTAATTGCATTGTTATATTTAAAATTGATCACTTCATTTATATTAAAGAATTTATCTGATTTTGATTTTCTCCAAAAACTTTAATTTTGTAACTTAAAATAATTTCTGTATTTTTTTTCTGCTCATAAATGTACAAATTCTCATACAAATTAGCTCATCTCATATATTGTCTGGAGTATGCCTGTAAAATACATCTGGCAGCAAGGCCCTGATTAGGAGGTTTTGGGGAATACAGAACCACCTCTTAATTACCGATGTTTCCTGATGCACACTGACCTGGGCTGGTAGCACCTGTTGGGGTCCCACTTATAGGCAAATAGTGAACCCCCAAACTGGGGTCAAAACACTATGAAAGTATAAAAATACATTTTTTTTTTTTTTTTTTTTTTTGTGGTAAAATTTCCAACAATACATTTAAATAATAAAAAGAAAAATTCCGGCAATAGATTTTAATAGTAAAAAAAAAAAAAAAGAAATTCTTTTACCAAAGCTCCCAAGAAAATTAAATTTTGGCATTAAATGACCCATAAGGTGTTGATATGTCATTATTCCAAACCAAACTACTATCATACATAGACACACACATACAAACTCCTCTTGCAGCTAATAAATGCTTATATCACGCATATGTGTTAAAGTTTCCTTTCACTGTAGCATGCACCAATAATCTAGGGGTAAGAGTCTCTGATGTCAAATCGGTCTAGTTGATCCTGGCTTGAAGCAATCATGTGACTAGCCACACTGAAGAGCTGTGATGCAGTGAAACAATCTGTCTGGATGACTCTATCACTTACTTTTAAATTTAAAAAATTTTTTTTAAATCTTCACTTTTCAAACTTAAGAATTTGAATGATACAAATTTATAAATTTTAATATTTTAGGCAACAATAATAAAACAAGTTTTAATACAATTTTGAATCATTACCACTAGAATGTGAACTCAGTAATGGTCAGAAGATTGTAAGAGCTGCATGAAACTCTTGAGTCATGTTATCGACATTGGATATTTTGTATATTCACTAATATATATAATTAGCATTCTGTTTCATGCAGGGCATATTTTCTACAATTCTTTTTCATAATGGAGCTCTGTCAGTGTGCTGACAGTTGAAATTAATTTTTGTTCCTTTTACTTATTTATCTGTTCTGAATTTTGTTTTTCTTTTGTTTCTCCTCCATACATACATTGTGATTTTTATTCCTCTTGTTTTCATCATTTTTATTATAGCCTCTTTTGCTGCTAGTGTTCCCCCTTTTGTTTTTACTTCAGTTGTAGATTGGGATATAATAAACAAAACAAAAAAAAAATGCAAGACGTTGCAATCTGTGTTTAGAGAAAATCTTGAATTGATAGTATTCAAGAATGTGAATGGATGAAAACGAATATAAAAATTACTTTGAACATTCTGCATTCCTTATGAAAAAAAAAGAAAATCAACTAAAGAGCTTGACAGCATCCCAGGAAAATGCCCATTTTGAAAATTTCACTGTGTGAAACCGCCAGTCAATTAGCAAATAATCAAACATTATTTTTATGTGTATTAAAAGTCTTTTAAAAGAGCTATTTGAAATAGTACACTTATAAATATTGGGTTAGGCAAAAAGTCTTTTTTGTTAAATAAAAATAAGACATTAGTTTTAATCACACAGCCATTTCCTATCAATGGTGCAATTAGTATTTCATTAGCTTCAACCAACCTGTGGGCCAATCCATTATAACTTACTCAAAGAATTTGCCTACAAAATCTCTTTGAGGTAAATTTTTACATCCTCTTCAGAATTGAAGGTCTGTCTATTCAATGAATTTTGAATAGACTAAAACGGTTATAAACATGAAGGAATATGGATGGTGCATCAAAACTTCCCAGTAACTGCTGCCACATCTGCAAAAAATTGTGCAATCTGGCATTGACATGATGCATAATTAATAGGGTTACCTTTGTGTATGCAATGTGCTTTTTCTTAATGTTACATCTTCATATATATTTTTATTTTCTCCCATGTGTTAGTTTGTGGTGTAACATCTTTTATTATTATTAGTTCTGAAAGAAATTCTATAATTTTTTTTTTTTTTTTTTTTTTTTTTTTTTTTTTAATGATATAGGTCTATCTTGTATATTGTTTATTTAATGACTAAATGTCACTTGTATTGCAGGGAACCAGAATCATTACCAAGAAACTTCAAATGGTAATGCAAATGAAGTTAGCAATCTCTCTGCCTTAGCAAAAGAGTTTGTGCCTAAAAGCGTAAGTGACTTTCTTTTTTTATTTATTTATATATATATATATATATATATATATATATATATATATATATATATATATATAAAATTTGTGTGTGTCTAGAGTATGGGCAGCGTTTTTTTTTTTTTTTTTTTTTTTTTTTAATCTAGAGACTTTGATGCAACTTGTCATCAAATAAACCATGGAAACCTTAGTGTGTGTGTGTACATGACCCGACACTCCTGCAGAATTAATCAATTGATAATGAAACTATATTGCATGTACTTTGCAACTGTTGCATTCACTGGCTGAGCAAGTTGATTCTTTGTCTCGTGTATGTTTTTTTTTTTTTTTTTTTTTTTTTTTTTTTGGTGGGGGCAAAACTTTGCAATATATGAATCTGTTTGTAGTCCCTTACTTTCCTGTCCAAATTTGTCTTCCAGCAACTTCTAACTTCATAAAGCAAAAATTATGTTTTGTATATTTTAAAAATAATCAAGAACATGATGGAGCAATTGCAAGAGAAATATTCTGAAGAGGACTAAAACACCAATAGCCTAGGAAGGCCATTTTTATTAGCAATTTACTACTCCAGATTCATAGAAAAATTAATTTTATGTGAAATGACCTATTAATTTAAATTTTCAGAGAGATTGTGTTGAAACTGTGTAATTTTAGTTGAAGATTTTATGAATTCTGAAATTCTCCTTTTGTAATATTTTTAAAAAATTTAATTCTTTTATTTTCCATCTTGTGAAGAAAAAGAAAAAAAAAATTCTCAGTGTTTTGTGAATACTTTGAATAAGCATAAGACAATTAGTATTTGTTAATCGGAGAGTGATTGCTTAAATATATTTGGATTTGTTGCTTTTTGTCCTTATTTTAAAAAATTGGTTAATAAATAACATTTTTGCCAAATGAATCCGTTTTTATTTTAGACAGGTAGTTGTTTCTCACAAGGGAGGTAACTCTTGGTTGATGCTTGCTTACTTTTTATTCCCTAATCTTAAACTACATCACATTGCTATTGTTGTTAATCCTGGGTATGATGATAAACTACACCTGGCAGCAAGGTCTCCTATCAGAAGATTGGAGGTTTTGAGAAACATGGAACCCCCTCTTAATTGCTGTTGTTCAGATTGTTAGGGTTCAAGCTTGGCAAATAGTGAAACTCCAAACCAAAACGCTATGAAAGTATAAAATTACCAACAATAGAATAAGCCTTCAGTGATGCTTTGACTCAAACCCAGCTGACAGGCTATAATAAACAATAACTGAAATTAAGACTGAAGCAATATTAGTAAAATCATTAACAATACTTGGCAAATATAAAATGTTACTATTATCTGTCTGAATTTCTGGGATGATGAGTTTACATTATTTACATGTGAACTATTGTCTTCATCTTTATTATCATATTTTGGCTGTTGTCCCCTCCAGCCCTCTGCAGGTGTCTATTGATATGAGTACCCTTCAGGGAATTTCAAACTGGGCCCTTTATTTAATCTACGGGAGTAGATTGTTCTCATTCCACTGTCCATGTCTTGGGATATCTTTTTAGTCTTGCTTGGTTATTGGCTATTTACACTGAAACCTGAGTCTATACTATCCAATACAGAGATTGAACTTGCAATTACTTTGTCACCATATTCAAATAATAACGGAGAAGTACTAAAAAAAAAAAAAAAAAAAAAAAAAAGAGGAAGGATGAGATCTCTTGATATAGACAGTAGAATGAGAACAATCCATCTCTGTAGAGTAAATAATGGGTTCAGTTTGAAGGACACCTGAATCAACATGCACCTGAGAAAGTCCAAAGGGTACAACAGCCAAAATATGGAATTCGCGAAGAATAGTTTGTGTGTAAATAACATTTTATGTTGTTGCTATTATAAACACATCTATTTGGCTAAAAAATTCTATTTAAGTATAAATACTTTTATTTTAAATTGTTCTCATCTTAGTTGATTATAAATATTATAGACATAATGTTTTGGTGGGTATTTTGCCAAAACCTTGTCTGTTTCAACCAAGATGAGAACAATAGTTTGAAATAAGAAAATTACTAAAATACTAAATTAAGAAAAGTGGTATGAACTGGCATCAAATGTCAAAAACCACCTGACATTGAATATAAAAAAAAAAAATTCCAAAAACATACCACCTTCCAGATGGTGGCATAGTGGATATAGTTAATTATACATGTTTTACTACTATCTAGTGGTTGTGAGTTATCTCTGGATTATGTAATGAAGGACTGATTCAGTAGGCATAAACAATCCCTTCAGGGACATCATACCAATCAACAGATATCCTATATTAGCCAATCAATGGTTACCTGATGACCCGAGGGTACTTAGTTGCAACATTGTGTCTATAATAACATATCAACCAGGATGACAACAATAGTTTGAAATAATGAAAGCATGTTGATAATTGCTCATCTCTGAAATGAAATACTAAAATGTGGATGAAGAGTTATTTGCGCAATGTACGAGCTGACTATTGTTTTTTATCTTTGTTGTACTCTCCAGACATCATCAGGTTTATGTCAATCTGGGTAACCTACAGAGAATTCTGAACTGAAACATTTATTTAATCTATGGGGACACACTGTTCATCTTTCAATGCCTATGTCTAGGGATATCTCATTTAGTTATTTGTCTCAATGAGAACAATAGTCCACTTGTAAATGGTGTAAATATAAATTATTTATTGAACAACCTATTTCCCAAATTAAAACTTTATTTTGAATATATCCCAAAACCTTTAAAACAGGCATAGATAATCTTTACAAACCATAAAAAATGGTAGCAAATTTATCTTTGTAGCTCAATTAGCAACAAAGTTATGACCATTCAAATTTCATTTTTTTTGTCTTGTGTACTATTGGACAAAAGGCCAATTTAATTGTGTATAACAAATGTAGGCTTCAAATTAGAAATCATTATAAATGTAAAGTTTTTTTTTTTTTTTTTTTCTTTTTTATTGGTATCATTCCATGCAAGGCAGTAAAGACACTAGGAACAGAAACAGTAAAAATGAGCGGAAGAGGAAAGAGTAATCAGAAAGATAGTAGATAGTGATTGACATTGCATTTAAATTTTTGCAGATTAAAGTTGGCTGGAAAGCATAGAGCTGGAAGGGACTTCCACAAGTGATAACTGCAAGAGAAGAAACTGTTAGCATAGAATTTAGTACATCTAACCATCTCAACTGTAAACTGATGAGATCTTGACGTCAGTCTAGTACTGTGTTTAAAAGTTAAAAAGTCTAGGTACCACAGTGAAGAACTCATCTGAACAATTACAATGAAAGTATTTATAGAAAAGACACAGAGGCAACCACATAGCAGTGGGAAAGTTACTGAAGCCAGATCAAGACCTATCATATTGCTGATTATTCTTTGGATTTTATCAAGGAGCTTAAATAGCAGGGGCACTAGACCATATTTGGCTGACACATTCTAAGCATGGTAGACTTATAGATATCTAAGGCAGATTCTGGAGAGAAAAATTGTCTTGCATGACACAGTGAATCAACTTTCTTAGCAACTGACCTAAGAATGGATTCAATCTAGTCTTTCCACTTCATGTCAGCTGAAAATGTGAGCCAGAGAAGGTGAATTGAGTCACTTTCCTGGAGGTTAGCATCAGCCATGCTCATAGAAGGTAGTGAGGGATCTCTTAGATGATTAATGAAGGGAAGTTTTGGTGGCGTTAAAATTAACAAGCTATATTTTGCCCCAGTTAATGACAAACTTGGGGTTGTTTTGGCCATCTTGACCTTGTTGGACTGATCAGTCTTACTATCTAATGGCTGTGTCATCAGCATAGATACCAAGTTGAGAGCTGATGTCATTGGGAAGGTCATTATGTAATATAGGTAGATTTTGAGTAAAAGAAAAATAATGCTAATGCAATCAATAATTTTAAAATCAGACCAGCTTAAATATTGGGAAAATTTTGTTCTTAAAAACAAATTAATAAAAATGACACAGATGGCCAATTTGACTGATCATGAGTCTCATTTCAGCATTTAATGCCTCTCAACTTCATCCTGTAATTCATAGCATAACAATCCAAAGAACAATTTGACAGCAGGGCAAAAAACACTGAGTCTACCATACTGAAACTTTACTAATTTTGGTATGAGGAATTCAATAAAGCAATACTGTAAAATCAATACTTTTTGTAATAAATGTATTTTTGAAAATTTAGTAATTTTCAGTTTGTCAAAAACAGGACTGTAATAACAAAACTTAGAATTTTGTTTTACAAAAAAAAAAAATATTTTTTTGTAGTGCTTTAAACTTCAATTTTAAACTGATATGGGAAAAACTTTCTGAATATTGTGAATAGTTCTCCTGCACTTCCTCTTCTAATGGTGATTTGACAATTGAATTTATTTATAAGTTTCTGATATGGTTAATCTTTCTAGAACACTCCATATCTGCCCATCACTTGAAACTGACATTGCATCAAAGTGCCATCTGAAGATAAATGTTGATTTCACTTGTGCAATATCATCTGACAAAAGCCATTGGAAATAATCATTTCTCGTCTTTGTTGGGGCTAAAACCTTTCTTACAGCACCAAATGGAGATGCAGTATAAATGATTTGGTCAATGTAAAAGTTGGAGTCATATACTCCAATCTCTTGGCCTTGGGGCTCATAACTGAAGGTCATTTGAAGTGATTCTTCATCACGACTGCTAGATTTGTTTAAATACTCAGGATTACTGAATGCTTTTTCATCTTTCCTTTGTCTTAGAGGTGGAGATGAATAAACTCATTTTTCCATTAAGTAATTGCAAAGAGCAGCTTCCAGACGAAATTTATTTCCACTGTCTAAGAGAACCTTCAGATATCTAAGTTGATCTTTCAGTGCTTCCAAGCCACTGCTTGACACTTATTGTACATCTTTAATGGATTTCACAGGGCCACCATGCTTGATGACTGAGTTAATGATTGTGTTTCCCAGCAGCAGCTTGACATGCTTTTTTCTCCTTTGGCCTGACTTTTAGCAATCCTTTCTGTACATGAAGTTTCAGAAATAGTTCTTGTTGCTTGTGTTTTTTTTGTCGCAAATGTTTTGCTTGTTTTCTTGAAATGTCAAGAACTCATTTCCACTCAGTTGCCAATGGTGCTTACAGTTCAGCTGTAGTCTTGTTACTCTTGAGGATGTGTGAGGTTGATCAATGGTGAAGTGATGCTAAAATCCAACTCTCCAAAGACATGCTTCTTTGACATTTTCAGAGGGTAGATCTTCAAGGCAACTTTTGTCTCTTAAACCACTTCTCTTTCAAAAACTGCAAATGGAGTTTAGTTACACTGATGAAATTGGTGAATACCATTTTCAATCATTCCGGTATCAGCTCTAGATCCTTAACAGCAAAATCATGGAGAGATGCATCACTTTTTTCAAAGAATTCATCACCAAAAGCACTTCTATATTCAGCATCTAAGAGCAACTGTGGATTATTGAACCAGCAATCTAAATTTTGTCATTTACTTGACATACAAGTAAATGGCAACATACTGAACTCTATTTACAAGATTCCAGAAAGGCTTGAACAAATAAATATTCAGCAGCCCAATTGAGGCAAGAAGGGAATGAAATCTCATCTGAAATATTGGCCAGAGCACTCTTGTTTCAAAGTTAGATGTTGCAAACTCTGATAGAATCATTTGAATATGCTTCCTGTGACAGAGAATTGCCATGACATTTTCAAAAAAGAGTTGAAGCTATTTGAACGATAACTAGTTATTTGATTGATGACCTTCCTTACTATAGAATGTGAGCCATTCAGTTCTGCATCCACTTTTTTGGGTCCAAGAACATCAGTGTTTCGAATAAACTTTACTGTAGGAGATTCCAAAAATTTAATTGCTTTGTCATGAGAAGAACAGTTTGTATGATTGTCCTCAGGTGATGTGCCAACTTGCATTTGGAATGATAGACCGAAATTACTGCAGTTGCTTTTATCCTTTATTTTTCTCTTTAATTTTATGCTATTTTACAAGGTGTTTTACTGTTAAGGATAAATGCCTTTCACTATAATGGGCAGAGAAAAGGTGATTTAACGACATTGCTATCACAATGGACTTTAGTTTATTTCACGTTAGGTAAATCTGAGGAGCTGCTCCATTGGTCAGTACAATTTTACTCTTTATGTTCCTGTGATGTAGTTCCAATAGCAGTTAGTTCATCACCTATAAAAACTGGCATCATGGAAAGAATTTAAAAAGGCTCTCAAGTTGTCGTTGTCGTCTCCTCGTCAGATAAAATTTTTTTAGCAGTTGTTACTGTTTGTTGAACTTGTTTAATGAATCCTGATTGTTCAATCTTGGTGACTGGGAAAAATTTGCAGAACCAAGCAAAAACTTGTAAGTAAAATTATACAATTCATATATCAGAAAATGAACAGGAAAAGAGGCTTTTGTTTTGACAAAGTGTATTTCTTAGCAACAATAAAAGATTTTTTTTTTTATTGATCCCTAAGTTTTTGAGTTTTTACCCATCTCTTAAGTGCTTTTTTCATTTCCCCATCTTCCTTAAAATCATAAATGCTAGAGGGTCGACTCAAAATAGCAGGACCAAAACCAACACTAAAACTTTAATCAGATTACTGGGCAAATGTGTTAGTGCCAAAATATAAATACTTGGTTTCATTAAAACTATTTCCTTCATCATATACATTTTTTAACTGTATCAGCAACTATTTCATACTTTGCAAGAAATGTGACCTCTTCCACTTAGAAGAAAACCACCTTTTAGTGTGGAGTTCATCATTCACTAAATAAAACATTAAATGTTCATCATAACCAAATGTAAATTTTATTAAAAACCTAAGTAGGTGTCTATGGTGTAGAAAGGACTAATATATATTAAAAAAAAATTGAAAACAGAGGCCAGCTTATTTTTTTTTTTTTTTTTTTTTTTTTTTTTACAAACCAGCATGTGTTCAACAAAATTTTAACAACTGTATAATTTGTAAGAAAATTTATCCAGTTTAATTTTTTTTTTTTAAGAAAAATGTAAAATTTTCAAGTTTGAAAAAGACCTAATCTCAAGAATTATTAAATAAATGGTCTTTAAAAAAAAAAAAAAAAAAGTAAATGAGATACATTTTTCATCCTATTATCACCAAAATGTGTGCATACTTTCAGTAGTAAAAAATAATTTTTTCCCCTAGACCTTAAAAATATACCAAAAATTAGGGAATTATTAAATTTAAATGAAATTTTCAGTTCTTAATCAGTACTGGATTTTTTGTTGAAATGGGTCATTATCTTTGAAAATTTAGTCTATTTATTTATTTTTCAATTCTATTGAAATTTTGATGATGTTTGAGAAGATGTTACTAGAGTAAAATAAATAAATTCAACTTCAACTGTGAATATACTGACAGTTTATCATGAACCTTACCAAAAATGAATAAAACTCAAGGAACATTTTAGTTGAGTTGGTACTTGTATAATTTAAAATAGTTTCTTTCATATACAATTCATATATCAAAATGAACAGGAAAAAAGACCTTTGCTTTGACTAAGTATATTTCTTAGCAGTAACAATGAAAGATTTTGTGAATTTTTTTTTTATATTTGACACAAAAAAAATTACATTGAATATCTATTTTTAAAATATGTACTTGTAATTTTTCATTGGAGTTCTGAATTTCCTCCAGTTGCGGTTTGCAATAATTTCTATTAAATAAAAATGTTTTCAGAACTGAAAAATGTAAAGTTTAATATAATTTTCAAATTGTTAACATTAGAAGGCTAAGACTATGGTTATAAAGTTCTATTTTAATTTATTATGAACAACTGAGAATGGGCAAAATTTAAAGAACTATAAATATACCCAGTTTACCTTTTTGTTTTATTATTTCAGTTAATTTTAATTTTTTTTTTTTTTTTTTTTTTTTTTTTCTTTAAGAAAAGAGGGAATAGCTGAGGCAACAGCAACTTGAGCTGACAGATTGGCCAAAATAAAATGATTTTATTTTTCCAAAATTTATTTTGAAAAGCATCATTAGAGATTCGCTTAGAAACTAAAAGAAGTCTAATGATTCTGTCAGTGAATTTGTCACTTGGTCAGCAATACAAATTTTGATGTTCAACCTGACTGTTGTTCACAAAATGAACACAGTATACCCTCTTTTTGATTTGTGTGCATAGATATCTGAAACCAATTGATTATTAAAGACGAGACCTTGCTCTACAAAGAAGTGTAAAATTCATTATTTTAAGTGTTGAATTTCTCTGGTATTTCATCCATTAGTTTTCAACTTTGAAATTTTTGTGAAAAATGACTGCAAACCTAATGGTTCCCATTGACAAGCGTTAAGATGGGATTATTTTGATATGTGTAAACAGATACAACTCTGATTTGAAAAACACTAGTATGAAATTGCCAACTTTGAAAACACAGAAAATTGCTGTCATTGAAATAGTAAAATAGTTTAAACAGACATTGAATAAAAACTAATCATCATACATGAGAAATATTTTAATCTTTAGAAAAAGAAAAGATTAAATTTTGTTTACATACTAATTTTATCAAAATAGCCTTGAAAATAAGAGATATCAGCAGTTGGGAGGGAATTTCATGATTTTGACATGTGTTTACATTGAGATGCCTAATTTAAATGTTCCATTTTTTTTTTTTTTTTTTTTTTTTTTTTGTCTTTCTCTGTAAAGAACTGCTCTAGTTGCCTTTCTTCCAGGGACTTTTTTCATTTTTATTGAAAGAATTCTGTAAAAACTGAAAGAAATGGTAATGAAGTTGCATCTAGTGAGTGTTAGTTGAGTGATTACGTCCCAGCCAAACAGTAATAACTTTTGCTTGGTCACCATATAAAAATATACTTTTCTATTGTTTATACATGTTTTCTTGATTCTGGATACTTTGGAATTGGGAACAGTACTTGATTGAATTGATCATTAGGTTCTAGAGAAGGAGCTCATAATAGTTATTGTTCCCAATCACACTATATACATGGTAATGCTTTCTTTTGGGTCATGATCAGCTTTTGGTATATTTTGGGGTGGTTCATTTCACTTGATTCACAATCTCTTAAACATTGTTGTAAGCAATCTACTTCCCATCACTTTTCACAAGCTTTGAAAAATTGGACATTTGTTATGTTTAAGTAGCGAGTCATATGTGGAAACATTTTGGTAGATTTATTTTCTCATCTGGCAGCCAAACATCAAAGCAACTAACATAGTCAAGCTTTGGAAATGATTTTCAATTTCTGACTAGGATATTTTGAATCTCCCATGTTCTATGATGTTGACTATTGTCAAGTAATGTTTGTTTTGATTGTGAATGATCTGACATAAGTGAGAGGAAAGAAAAGAAGCATTTTGTTTATAGTTGGCTCAAATTTACCTCATGATAAAAAATGTCATAATATAGTGAAAATGTTGATTATTTATCTTTGGTATAGATTTGACGAAGAAAAATATAAATTCTGACAGTTTTAAAAAAAAAAAAAAAAAGCTACCTTGAATGGAGTTGGTTTCAAACTAAACTCTTTTAATGCCAAAAAGTTCAATCAATCCAATACTTTTAACATTGAAATAGTGAAATGTCTTGAGTAAAATAATTTTATTTGTAAAAGAGTAGATAAAGAAATCCATGGCCTTGCATTTATTAACTGTATTTTAGATCTGAACTTTTCACTGTATAACATACCGTCCATATTAAAAGACTTGCATTGACAAGGAATCATTGTTGATAAATAACTTTGTTAAATGGCTTTTTTATCATTACATTATGGACTTATTGATTTATCCACATATTGTAGTTGTGACCTTTTTTTGTTATTAGCTCTCAAATTGTTATAAAACAATTACATTATTTTAGGTTAATGCTGGAACATCAATTATTTTTTGATATGGAAGTAAATAAAAAGATCCCAAAACTTGTGATAAATGTAATTGTTAAAATTATTTCCTTCATGACCAGAAGTTTTCCTGATTTATAAAACTTTAGATCACATCTAAGTATATTTGATATTTGCCATGCTCAATAATAAATTTTATAGGGTATAAAAAAAGATGTGTGTGAGTGAGATATATATATATATATATATATATATATATAATAAAAAGAAAGAACAGTGTGATATATAATCTGGTGTTCTTATAGATAATTTTTATTTTTACAAAACAGTGCTCAATGTAAATTTACATAGCATAAATATTATAAATTAACCGATTTAAAATATGGTTTCTTTGCTATACAGTAATAACCATGAATCAAAAACCAAAGCTAAAAACTTCATAAAAATATAAATATATATATATATATATATATATATATATATATATATATAATGAACACACACACCAATATTTCTGGGTGTGTATCCTACATAAAGAACAATTTTAAAGTTTCATTTTTTGTTTTTTTAAAATGCTTTTTAGTTTTTATTTTAAATGTGAAGTTTTTCACTCTCGGGCTCAAATATTTTCTCAATTTTTCTGTTTATAATACAAATATAAAAGAATATTGCACAAGAAACAAAATTCAAACCATGTAAATTTTTTCTCATCTCCAAAATTTGTGAGGAAATTTAATTTGAAATGGTGCACTTATGCAGGCGATTTATAAGGAGCAAATGATTTTGAGAGATTTCTCAATCTACTCCATAGTTTTAATGACAATTTTTAGCTTTGTTAAAAGCAAAATGTTGCTGAGATTCAAATCTAGATTTTAGGGCTCTGACAGATATGGATGATGTGAGGTTTTGTTTTAAAAAAGTAAACCCCCAAAACCGCTACACTTTATTGTAAATGTGATGATCACAACTTACATTAGTCCTGTCTCATTATTGATTAACTCTGTAGGAGAGTGTCTGTTCATGTATGTGGAGTAATATCCATTCTGCTTGCCTACATTGCAGACAAACTTTTTCAAGCTTTCTCTACAGAAATGCTATATGCATCAATAAGTAGAGAGAGCAGTTTTAGGTGGTTCCATCAATCAACTGTTTGAATTGTTACACACCTTTATACATATGCATGTTAAATATATGGAGTTGAGCAATCAATTTAAACTGTTGATGTCAATTTATGTCCCAACTGTTGGTGAAAACAGTATTGAGATTAATATGGGGCTCTTGAATGCATGCATTTCAACAAGCATTGAAATTGTCCATTTGTTATCGTGACTTATAACCCTTCCTTTTAGCATGTTGGAGAGATGCTACTTCATAGTTAGGCTAATAGATATTTTTTTCCCCTAGCTCACTAAAAAGTGTGAATAATTGAATAACTGATCCCAGTTCTGAATGGTTGGCAGTTTATTGAAAATTTCTTAATGTAATATTTCAATGTTTTTATTTTGTTTTTAGTTTTTTAAATTTAATTTGTTTTGCTTTTAATCAAAGTTGTACTGGGTTTGAACAAAACTTTGTTGTGTTTTTCAATAAGTGGCATTTGAAGACTTGATTTTGTTTCATGTGTGACTGACCTTTATGACATGTATATTGAAAGGTCACATTTCAGTTCATCTTTCTATACAGTTCATGTACAGATTGTGAATGTTAAATATTTTTATGTTAAAATGAGATGTATTTTTTTAAAATTTGATCCTCTTTTGTTTCTTGTGGGGGAAGAAAAAAAAAAACTCTGTACAAATAGCAAAAAAAGATATGTACCATTTATGTAGATGGTGCCATAGCTGTAAGTACAGCTCGTGAGTAATTTGCTTGTTTCAGATGTTGAAATATTGATTGGAAAAACCAAGAATATTCCGAGGTGCCTGCAGTCATTGATGATGACTGCTGACTTAAGAATAAAATAAAAAAAAGCTCATGACCTGGGACATCACTATAATTTTGGGGTGCCTCATGATTTAACCAAAAAAGTTAATGAACTGCATTTCCATCTACAATCTTTTTAACTGAGTATGACAAAAACAACCCATTTTTGAAAAGAATTGCAGACTATGAAAATGTGATTGTTTTAAACAATATAGAGCAAAAAAAGGTTCTGGGGTGGGGAATGAAATGAGCCACTGTTAACCCCCCCCCCCAAAAAGCTGCGACTAAAAAAAATTGTACATTGTGGTATTGGAAAAGCATTGTGAATTAGAATCTCCTTGTGTGATATCAAATGTTGAATTCAAAAAAGTGCTGTTCCTAATTGAAACAAAGGTAACAGTCAATGAAAATACTCTCAAAGAGAACAACTTCAAATCTATGGAAGATTGTAAAAACCACTGAGATCAGATCATCACTCAGAAAGATGCCAAGTTCTGGGAGGATGGACTCCTGAAATTGCCTCAATGATGACAATGTAGTGGAATAAAATGGTGCCTATGTGGTTGAATTAATCTTTGTAGAAACATGTAAATATTGTTTGGAATTAACTTAAAAAAAAAAAAAAAATGCTCTAAATTTTTGTTTGAATCCAATATTTTATGCAGACTTAGTAAAAAAAAATGAAAATCTTCAAGAACAATTTATAGTGTTCACTGTTGTCAATCTTGTGCTTGAAAAGTTAATGTGTTTTAATCTTACAGTTGATTGCCATTTTGGCCTTTGTATTTATGCACTTACTTTCATTTACTCCTTACTTTCTTTCTGTCTAGGATCCTTCATGTATTCCTAGCCTTAAGAAGGAGAAAAAACTCTCAGCCTCAGCTAAGGAGTTTGTGCCCAGGTATATACACATGGTCTCAGATGAGGTTAGTCTATTATCACATTTGCTTATGAAGATTAACATGTGTGTGTGTTTATTTTATTTTTTGTATGTGTTTTGATTTGATTTATATAACTTATTAAATTGTGTGTGTTTTTTTTTTTTTTTTTTTTTTTTTTTTGTATAGACCCTTTGTGATATTGTATTTTTGTGCTACACATTAGGTGAAGATTGTTCCATAGTCATCCTGAATACAATTCATCTTCAAGGGATCTCCCTATACTTTGATAACATTTACCAGCCCAATGTTTGACTGTTACATTCTAATTAAGTAGCCCTAATGATAAAAATATTCCATGCAAATATAGATTTCTTGTGATTCAAACTGTTTCAGAATTAAGCAACAGAAAGAATGTTAATTTCTGGTTCTGATTTTCATTCATCATCATCAGTTGATTCAATTTTTCTATCGCTTCTAGAATGTATATCACAAACAATGTATATGGAGCAATGAAAAGGTAAAAATTTGAAAGCCATCTATAATATGCATTACCTTGATCTTGTGGTATGACTTGCATGCTCTTTATAACTCAGAGAGCTATGCTGGCATATCCATTTGATCCAGACAGGTCAATGTGTGCCAAATGAAACCTTAGTCATTTAGAGGGGAGCCTATTTTATTGGCTAGGAAGAAATCCCAGCGTGAATTTGTGTGCTTCTACCTATAAATTGGGGAGGAGGAAGTTCTTTGCACTCATTCCAAATAGTATATGCCACTTTGACATAGTGTAATGATTAGCAACCTTGTCTCACTAGAGCAATTTATGGTGAGTTTGATACTCACTGGGTGCCCCATAATTTCAGCCTTGTGCCACATCTAAGCTATGCTTAGAAAATCACTTATGAATGAATGGGTTGTGATTCTGATTAGCTAGGTTTGGGATCAGCCTCACCTCACTTTCCCTTTGTTCTTCTGCCACAATTGT
Source organism: Acanthosepion lycidas (assembly GCA_963932145.1). Classification (NCBI taxonomy): domain Eukaryota; kingdom Metazoa; phylum Mollusca; class Cephalopoda; order Sepiida; family Sepiidae; genus Acanthosepion; species Acanthosepion lycidas. The sequence continues at coordinate 54,157,380 of OZ010605.1, read as the reverse complement.
TATTTTATAACAATAAATAATTTCATATTTGGAATCAGCAGTACTTTGAATTTGTGAAGATAATTAAAAAAAAAAAATAAAACTAAAATCAATTCTTCATCCTATATCATTCATAGTGTGGATTTAGACTAGTGTTTCTCAACCTTTTTAAGCAACAGCGTACCTAGGAGCAAATGAAAATACCATATCACACCCTTTAAAAAAATTTTGCTAAGTAAGTGTTATGAAATAACACCATAAATTTAAAAAAAAAAATGCACATACAAATATGAACTTATTTTATTTCAACATTTCTATTCAACTATTTGTGTAGCTTATTTAGAATGAAACCTGTGACTGGTGTTTTCATTGTAATTTTTTTTCAATGTTTGGTCAAATGTGTGATAAGCTGACCCTCATTTCTTGGGCATAGTCTTTTTCACTTATTTTTGATGTTGTTTAGGGTTGAGAAGTGTAATTCACATAAATAGGTCAAAAATTGCAATGAAACTGATAAAGACTTTTTAGCTAATGTGGGATATTCATTTTGTATTGAAATCCAAAATGTATCAATGGGTATCGTTGAATGTTTTCTTTTGAGCCCTCAATCACTAGAAATGGCCAATTCTTCTTTGCATAACTGAAGTTCAGTATTAGAAGGAACATATATGAAGGTATTTTGAATCTAATTTTACTTTTCTGTGCTCAATGTAGGAAAATAAAAGTTGATGTTTGTCATTACTACTTCCACACATGCACACATATATGTATGCTATGATAATATTTTGCGGTATATGGTTGAGATTCACTGGTTTAGACAGTAATGGAAGAAACAAGTGAGTGGTATTTTGAGTTCACTTCAAATGAGATATTGTATGAAATTTAAGTAATTGTTAGATTTCTTTTGATATTATTTCTTATGACTTCTTATTCATTGTTAGTAGGTACACAGATTGACATCTCTATAAATGTGCTTCCCAACAGGAATTAAAACTGTATTCCCTTTTTCTATTAGGGAAGTCACTTTTTAAGCCAAGTGTGCTCAACTGATACTAGTTCAATTCCTGTTATTGGTTGAGCACATTAGAAAATAAGAAAATAAAATTTAAAAAAAAAAAGGTCCTTTCTATGATCACTAAACACTTTTCCATGCTTGAAATCAATTATGGAGTGTCAAGAGATCCCAGTCCATATACTTTCTAGTACAACTTTAGATTAGAATTTGTAAATAAAATGAACATGCACAAACCTATAAGATAAATGGACATATTAAAAGCAATATTATAGGAAAATGGAGTGTAAGAATTTTTTTAAAAGAAATTGAAGCAGGTAAAAAGAAAGGAAAAAAAAAAAAAAAAATAATAATACTAATGAATTGTCATTCCTTGCTCTTCAGAACCTTGTATTAAGGAATAAAATATCTAGTGTTCTACACAAAGTAATTTAAAAAAAAGAAAAAAAAAAAAAGAGCATTTTTATTGACTGTTACCTTTTAATTCTTTCAATTAGGAACAGAACTTTTTGTTAAAAAAGAGCATATCATGATGAAAACAGTTTTATCAAAATGTTTTGTTAAGAGGAAAGTATTTTTTTTTTTTTTATTTACATTTTTTAATACTTTCTAGCATGTTCAAAGTTTTTCTTGTCTAATTAGAATGGCCAAAGATTAGCATTAAGAAATTTAGTGTCTTTTAATTATTTTATCCCCCCCCCCAATAAAATCGCATTGATTTAGAAATTTTTTGCAAAAATCAAATTGCTGGATTTTAATGAAACTTTCATAACTTATTCACAAATGAATGAAATTATTTTACTTTTTTATGCATCCGTCACCGCCATCCCATTACTTAATGAAATTTTGAGAAATTAAATTTTGTCCTGCTTCATACTTATATTAGTTAAAAGCAGGGCTCCTGGGAGAATGATTTAATCACTCACTGAAAATCTGCTCAGAATTGTAAGATAAAAAAGACATTATTTAATTAGAAAAGGTTTTGTTTTTATGAAGAACATATATCATGGACACTATTGATTTAAAAAAAAAAAAAAATTTTTTTTTGATGAATAATGATTTTTTTTTTTTTTTTTTATGTGTAAACATGCCTATTTTCTATTGTACAATGGGCCATATATGACATTATCAGAAAATAAGGACGACAACTATAGTAAATTTACAGCCTAAAATATTTGAAGTTCGATAAAACCCTACATTATGGAGAATATTTTCTTACTGACTACTTAAAAATTATATATAGAAGGCACTCTTGTTAATTCAGCAACATTAGATAAATATCAAGCTGCCGAGACCAAACATAAAAAATAAAAAGCTAACACTCAATAATATTAACTATGAACATGGCCACAATGTGCTGTGTTTGGAAACTAAAACATTCCTATAACTCTAGAAAGATACACACAACCCATACATCCAATTAAAAAGCAAAAATAAAATCATCCATGATAATGGCTAAAAGTATGGCTAAAAGTGCTCGGAATTACAGAACATTTGGACAGTTTCTACACACTCTGTGTCCAGAAAAGAAAACACTTGTTTGAATGCAAGAAGAATTAAAAAGCTTAATCACAGTATTTTGTCTGTCGTCTTTAATGAAACATATACATAATTTTAAACTTTAAGTAGATAATCATTGTTTCAAGTCAGATACTTCAAATCTGCTAATATTCCTCAAATAAAGTTTCATAAAAGTAATATTTTATTTTTGGAAGATTTTTTAATAAAGAGAATTACATTGTGATAAAAGGGGTAGTGATAATGAAATTTTTTGCCCCCCCCCCAAAAAAAAAACTCCTTCCTGTCAATTTAAATTATTTTTTTGAAATGCAGCAAAGTATTTTGCTTATTGGAAACATTAAATTTAATCTATTAGTTTGAAATTAAAACTGAAACAAAAGCTTCAAGAACAAATTTTCATTTTGAAAAATTTATTTTAAAATTAGGTAACTTTCTTTTCTGTTTTTTTTTTTTTTTTTTTTTATCTGATGGTACGCATTAGAAATGTTAATTTTAGTGAATACACCAGCTTGAGCAGACAAATGAGGCACATTTCTCTTTAGTAGGATTTCTTGATTGGTACAAAAATGAATATAGCCGATATAGATTTGAAGAAGCCCCAATTTGCATTCCTGAAATAGGTAATTAAGCTTTGCTTCCTGTAGCCAAATTAATAATGGCACGATTTAGTTAGAAGAGTGGTTTCCTTGATGAAAAAAAAAAACAAAAAAACTATGCAGGTTTGATTCTTGCCAGGAGCATGGTTTTCTTTAGTAGGACTTCCATATCTAAGTCAGTTGATATTAATTTCACTGTTTAAGAAAAGAAAAAAAGGGATATCGGTTCACACACATGTACCCACTAAAAATGAGTCAAGTTTTGTTAAATTCAACTGACAAGGTCTATTTAATATTTTTATTTTTTATTTTTTTGATTTCTGAGTGTGGTATTGTATGCCCAAATTGAAATTATAAATAACCCAATATCAATGCAACTTCTCATCTGGGGAAATTGAAAAATTTAATACAAAAATTATTTATTTAAATGTGGACTATTGTCCTCATCTTTGTTGTCATCACAACATTTTGGCTATTGTGTCCCCAGGCCTATGTCAATCTGGGTAACTTGCAGGGAATTCAAAACTGTAGCCTTTATTTAATCTGTGGTGGTAAACTCTTCTTGTTCCACTGCTTGTGTCTAGAGATATCTTTTGAATTCTCTGTAGGTTACCCAGATCAATACACATCAGATGATGGCCAGTGGACACAACAGCTGAAATGTTGTGATAACAACAAAGATGAGGACAATGAATGTAAATAACACCTCATCTCAGAAATTCAGACAAAAAAAAAAAAAAAAAAAAAAAAAAATTAAAGACAGACTTCTTGGTGTCTAAATACCTTTTTATATATATATATATATATATATATATATAACAACTCCTCTAAACTGAACATCCAAGATGTTCGGTATTGATGGTATGGTTCAGATTTGAGGATGAATAGGCTGCTGTGGCAAGCTTAAAATTTTAAGTTTAAGGTACAAACTGTAGTTTGTAATGTTGATTCATTTTTGTGTTGGTTTAATATATAAATGTACAAAAAATAATTGACAACCAATAGTAATGAAAAAAATTTCTACTAAAGAAATATTGTAATTTGTGAAAAAGACACTTTATGAAATGTTAAAAAATTTATGAAAGTTATAAATTTATCATTTATCCATTGTCAGATCTTCTTGAAGTTTGCTGAGTTCTTCATTTGGGTTCATAAGTTATTTTTATGACACTTTTGACACAAATATGACATCATCCTTTCAATTTAAAATTGTGCAGTTTCTTCTTGATAATTTAATTTTGTCAATACAAATGTTTGGATTTGAAGAGGAGTCTAAAATTTGAGGACATCTAGATTATTCTATATTCAGATTTGTGGAGTTTTACTCCATATATATATATATATATATATATATATATATATATATATTATCTATTTGGTAATCTGTATGGATAGTTCTTAAGAAGATATAAATCCAGAGAACTCTGCCAAAAAATGGAACAAATGTCGGCGTTTTTTTTAATTTTTTTTTTATTTATTTATTTATTTAAAGTACGCTACATTCGTTCACTTCAGCTTCATTGACTTCTACCACTCCATTTCTAAAGACCTATTACTAATTAGCCTAAATTTTGCCAAGGATTACATTAACATTACAGATGATGAACAGAAATTATAACATCCAGAAGATCTATACTTAGATGTAATAAATCACCTTGGGTTAAACAGAATAATGAAAACTTTGATATTCCTACGGGAGCATTCAACTTGACTCAAATGGCTAATTTTGTGTGTGTATGTATATATTACACACCCTCAGTAAGTAGGTCTTTAGAGGGATTATTGTTTCATTATTATCCCTGATAGTAATGGTCCTCTAACTTCAAAAATACAAAACGATTATTAGAACTTTCAAATTTCTGGGATTCAAAATAGATATATCTTCTAATCCAAAAATAGTTGACTTCTTTGATATTACCTTAAATCTTTCTAATAATACATTCAAACCCCCATTCACGTCCTCTCAAACCAGCCAGTCTATAATAAGCCAAATCCCCAACAGTGTCAACACTAGGATCAACAAGTTAGCTTCTAGCAACCAAATTTTTCATGAAAATAAATTTATCTACAATCAAGCCCACAAGAATAGTATGTTTGCACAAAGATTAGATTATCACAAAGAGTTGAAGAACAATACACCCAATAAATCTAAGAACAGAAAAAAGAAAATCATATGGTTCAAACACGCCCCCCCCCCCAACCTTCTGCAAGATATCCAACATTAATATTGGCAGTTTTTCCTGAAATTAATTGACAAACACTTTAATAATAGGAAGACATTCAAAATTATTCTTGCATTGGTAATGTGGAGAAAATCATCAATTCCCACAGTAACCAACTCCTTAGGAAATTTCATAGTAGGGAATCACAAGAGAATAACCCCACCTGTAACTGTAGAATTAAAACAGAATGTCCAGTGGGAGGAAAATGTATGTCTGAGAATATGGTATATAGGGTCAGTATCTTCCCTAAGGAAAATATAAACGTGAAAAAGGTTTATATTGAAAACAATTCATATATAACCACCAGCATTCGTACAGCAAACAACACTTTCCAAACACTATTGGGATCTATTTGATAATGGATTCACCCTGCAACTGGAATGGAGGATCATATGTAAGGCTTGGGCACCAAACAATTTTAGAGACCAATGTAATCTCTGTAGATCGATTTTAAAGTCTACAGCTATTTCTGTCTTCAAAAAGCCAATCCTTGAAAATTATAATGTTGGATATAACAATAACATGAATTGATGCATGCAGTCCTTCTGTGACTTAATGTTTATATTTGTATACAAACATAACATTTGAGGCACAAAAACATTTGAGGCACAAAAATGCTTTATGAGTTCAAGAAAGGAAACTCGGCAGCCGAAGCGGCTAGAAACATTCACTCAGTTTATGGAGAGGAATGTGTGAATGAAAGAACTTGCAGAAGATGGTTTGCAAAATTCAGAGGTGGAGATTTCACCCTTGAAGATGAAGATCGAACCGGACATCCAGTTGAGTTTGATGAAAAGCTTCTTGAAGCAGCCCTTGAAGAAAATCCTGCTTTATCAGTTGAGGAATTGGTAGTGGTCCTCAGTTCAAACCATACAACTGTTCATAGTCATCTTCAACAACTTGGAAAATTGGTGCCTCATGAATTGTCTGAAAACAAACCTCAAATCCAGAGTTGACATCTGCTCTTCTCTCCATTCTCGCCAACTTGTTTCACCTTTTTTGGATAGACTTGTGACTGGCGATGAAAACTTAATCTTTTATCGACATGTTAAGCGTCGTAGACAGTGGCTTGGTAAAGGGGAAGGACCTCAGCCACAGCCGAGAAGAGAACTTCATGGGCAAAAGGTTCTTCTTTCAATCTGGTGGGATCGCCAAGGAATAATCCACTTTGAATTCTTACCAACAATAAATGCTCGAATATACTGTCAGCAATTAGAGCGTTTGAACCAAGCTTTGAGGAAAAAAAGACCTGCTCTAGTGAATTGAAAAGAGGTGATCTTTCATCAGGACAATGCGTGACCCAGCACAGCAAGAATCATGTCACAAAAGATCGAAGAACTTGGTTGGGAGAAAATTCCTCATCCACCTTATTCTCCCGATCTTGCTCCTTCAGACTACCATTTGTTTTGTAGCTTACAGAATCATTTGGAAGAAACAGCTTTTGTAACACAGGAAGAGGTTAAAATTGACATTTGTGAGTTCTTCGAATCAAAGCCAAAAGAATTTTACAGTAATGAAATTAATAAGCTTGTTAGTAGATGGAAGGAAGTCATAGATAATCAGGGAAAATACATTGTTGATTGAATCTGTAATTAAATGTAACATTTGGTCACTTGTTTTCTTTATTCAAAATTCGGAGAGAACTTGTGGGATGACCTGATATAATGTGTATATTTATATTTTTTATATATGTATATATGGCAATTTCTCCATATCAGTGTCTGGGAATGTGTGCGTATGCATATTTATATAAGGATTATAGGCGTGTGTGTTTGTGTGTGTATATATATTATATATATATGTGTATATATATATATATATATATATAGTTTTGTATGTATTTGTATGGATATGTATAGGTGTATAAAGATATATATTTGTGTGTGTATGTATATATATAAAAAATGTGTGTGTGTGTGTGTACCTGCGTCCTTGATATATATATATATATATATATATATATATATAATATGAATAAAAACAGACCACTTTAAGGTTCCATGTAATAAGTTATTTCACCACAACCCCTTTAACAGGGCTCTGGGTCATCAGACTTTACTTCCAAAGGTTGAAATGAAAAGAAATTCACACATTTTTGACGGACCTCATCAAGCATATGTAAAATTAATGAAGTGAGGTGGGAGAGAAGATATGAGTGGGTTAGATGTACCATTTCAATTTCTTATTCTTAACCCCACTGTGTGTCGGCTAGACGTTGCTTAAACTTAACGCGTCTTGTCTCTAAATATAGATGGGTAAGGGGTGAGGGAGAAGACATTAAAGGAAGAAGCTACAACAACCATAATAAATTACATTCCACGAGGACAGGTTTCATTCAAATTCTTAGACGTTAATTCGCGTTACTTTAAAGGGCATATTTGGGAGGTTACGGTTTGATTATAAATCTAAATGTCTAAACAATCTACGAAGAATTTAATTTGAAGTTCGTTGGAGTTTTGGGTATTTTCTATGAAACAGTCGATTGGAAAAACTCAGACAGTACATTGAAAGAGTAATTGATTTTATATTTAGTAATCTTTTTTATTTTTCTAAACTTTTATCTTATTGATTAAGTTGACATCTATTCGTTTGATTTTTGTTCATTAAATAAACTCGTGATTGTTTTTAGGTACCCAATTATCATCGGTTATTCAAATTTAAATAATTTTATCATCAATAATGGGGTAGTATATTTCAATTTAAATTAAATTACCAATTTAAACTTTACCTCCATGCTATTTAAAACTCACTTCCAATTGGAGAATATTAGAGGAGAGATTTGGATAAAATGTCACTAGGAGAAAATTAGGTCCTTCTTTTACAATCTTTTATATATCCATACTCATATACACTTCTACACATGTCCTAAACCCCTATCTATATCCACATACCTATATCTCACTATATACCTATGAGTTCTTATATACACCTGCACCCACATCCACATGAAAAACTATATGTATATTCCCATATTTACACATATACACCTGCAGAGAAACATGTTGAGCTTTACATTGAGCTCTCCAGATATCATCCTCCTTGGGTCTACCCATGCGGATTACCTAGTTTTGCATAAACTATATATATATATATATATATCTTTGTTTTTATGTGCTTTTTGTGTTTTTAAGAATTTATATAGATTTTGTGTATATATTTCCTTCTTGTATATATGAATATATGTGGAAATGTTTATACACATGCATGAATGTATCTTTTTTGATGTATATGTGGAATTTTTATGTTATTTGCATAATTAGGGATATTCTAATTTTGATATGGGTGTTGTTATCGCCATGGTGATGATTTAAAATAGAAGAAAAATATTTCTTCTGAATTTGGTGCCATATATGTATGGTATTTATGTTTTTACATGTATGTAGGTTGTTTTTTTTTGTTTTTTTTTTCAAGATACATAATTGCATAGTTTTCTTCGTAACCTAGATATCTTTGTTTAATTAACCTTCAAGTTTTTTTTATTATTATGGTGTTATTATTTTTACTAATATTATTATTACCATTATGTTTAATAATTTGATGTCTTTAAATAATATATATAAATTTTTATATATATTTATAATAAATTTTAAATTTATATTTTAGAAAAAGAATATTTTGAGAAATCACGTTTTTTTTCTTTAAAAATTCTTTGCACCATTATTGTTATTATTATTGTTTTAAATTTTATCCCTTTTATAAAAAAAAACTAGCAGTAGAGCCCGGCATTGCCCGGGGATGTAACAGTAAGAGATAGATCAAGTATTGACCATCATAAAGACTGAAAAATAAAATTGACAAAGATTATTGTTTAAGGTTGACGGACACGCATGTCTTAATTAGTTTTGTTTTTTTTTTTTTTTGTTTTTTTTTACAAATTACTCAAGCAAAAACATTGTTTTCAATCGTTATGAGTCTACCGATTGAATAGAAATTTATTATAAACAATTGTCTTGTAAATGGAATTTTTAAAGCATTCTGAATGTAAAAATAAAGAAAAAAAGTGTGCAAGACAATAAGAAACACTACCTGCCAAAAAAAAAAAGTGAAATTTTGTTGAAATCGGTTGAAAAATGTAGGAAATCCGATCCCATATATAAACGAACACACACACAACCAACCTGGGTTTTATAATAAGTATAACTCGATATGAGTTGTCCCCCTTTCATTAATGCCTCTTAGTCGTGTTTTCAAATTGATTTTGTGCAAAAACAATTGTTTTTCCAATTCTTGGTGCTGTCAGAACCACCGCAAGGTAATTTTACGTAGTCCTGTGAAGTTTTGTTGAAATCGGTTGAAAAATGTAGGAAATCTGATCCAATATATAAACGTACAGGCACACACACACACACACACACACACACACACACACAACCTGGGTTTTATAATTATTAAGATGTGCAAAAGTGCCATGAATTAAATGGCTACATATATCCTGACTGGAAATTATTGGATTGTATTCAAGAAATCTATCCATCTCTCTTACTTCCATTTTCTTTTTTTATTCTCTCTTTTTTTTTTTTTCATGACCCTAGGCCTTTCTGAATACATATCTTTTCATCCTCTCCTGGCCTCTTTTTAAATCTGCATAAATTATGTCTATATCTTTTCTTTGAACTTGGTAAGATATTTATCCATTCATTTGTGTGTAATGACTTTGGTCTGAAGATATTGGATCAAAATTTTTTTCATTTTGATGTATATATGTATATTGGGATTTTTATTTGCATAATTAAAAAAATAAAAGTGAAATAAATTTATTCAAAAGTTTTGCAAAATAAACATTCTAAAAATTTTCTTTTCATGATATTTTTGTTATTTTAAGGATTTGTCTCAGTACAGTTCATTTGCTCAGTTGTCTATGTGCCCTGCTCACCTCAGTAGTTCAAACTCCTTGAGCGAAAATCCAGTTGATGCATTTAAAACTGCCATTTTCCACCTGAGAACCCAACCTGGAAATCTTGATGATTACATGAAGCCTGTGGCAGACCTTCTCGAGAGAAAGTATGTTGACACATACCTACTCAATGAAATTGTGGAAATACTTTTTGAAGAAGTAAGTATTTGCTTTTTTCTCTTCTTTAAGGGCTTCATGGGCAAGGAAACACTTTTAAGCTTAAAGTAAGAATCCCAAACTAAACTTTTCTTTTCAATATATCTAAAAGTCTTTAATACAGGCATAAAGAATTTGACAAAACAAAACAAAAAAAACAGTTCACATTCATCTTGGTAACTCAATTAACAATGAAATTATGACCATTCAAAGTTTGTCAGTTTTCCACCTCATGTGCTATAGGATGAGAAACCAATTTCAACAGCGTATAACTGAAGATGCAAGCTTTAGGTTTAAGCTTTAAATCCTCAAACTAAAAACAGTGAAATAAATAAGAATTCATTTATTGGAACTTATGGGAAAAAAAATCTTGTGGACAGTTGGAATGGTCCTCTTGTATTTCTTCTAATGGTGACTTGCAATCGGAATTTGGTCATAAGCATCTGCTATAGGTAATATTCTTTGAACACACCTTGAAAGTGGTATTATCTCAAAGTCCATCTAAAGACTAATGTTGATGCTACTTGTGCAATATCATCCCACAAAGGTTATCAAAAATAATCGTTTCTGACTTTGGTTGGAACTAAAATTTTGATTACAACACTGGATAGTGATGTAATATCAATGACTAGATCGATGTTGGAGTAATAGTATACTGCAAGCAATTGACCTTTTACGATTGTAACTGAAGGTCATTTGAAGTGGTTCTTCTTCATAACAAATAGTTTGAATACTGAGTGCTTTTCGTTATTTCCTTTAGAGGTGGAAATGAAGTTCAATTAAAAGTTCTATCAATGAAATGTCTATTCCCTTCATCAGTTTTAACTTTGTGGTCTTCTTCAGAAAATATTACCAGCCACAAATGTAACTGAAATAAATGATCATTAAAAGGAAAATATGAGTCCTTTTAAAAAATTTATTTTTTTATGAACAAACTTGGGTGTGAAATTCAAAGAACTGAGAACATATCCAGTTTGTATATTTAATTTTCTATTTTTATAATATGAATTCTGTTTAAGAAAATGCAAAAAAACAACAGTTGAAGCAAAAATTGATTTGGTCATGATAATTTGGATAAAATACAATAAAGAAGGAGAAAATTTTAACTATGTAATATTCATTAATGAAACCAGTCTGATTTGAACTGGGCTTCTGCTGATGATGTTCATTCATTCATTCAGTCAGCAATACAAATTTTGATGCATTGTACCCAACAGGTTTGCCTGACATGAACATGATATACCCTCTTTTTGGTTTGTGTGTTTGTGAAGTTATATAGTAACAGATATGGAAACACAAATTTTTATAGATGAGGCATTGTGCTACAGGGAGGTGTAATTTGTTGAATTACTCCGGTATTTCATGCAATAAAGTTTTCAATATAAAATCTTTTGTGAGAGACTTCAGACTTTATGGTTAGTCCATCAAAATGATGAGCATTTTTTTATCTTATGATGGGACTATTTTGATATGTTTATAGAAATACAACTCTGTGCAACAAGTTTGAAAAATACAACTATGAAATTGTCAATTGTGAAAAAGTGCCAAATATTGAAATTGTAAGATAATATTTTAAAAGACATGGAATAAAAACTAATCATCACACTTGAGAAAAACTTGTATTTTTAGAAAAGGAAAAGAATAAATTTTTACATAGTAATTTTATGAAAATAGCCTCAAAATTAAAGGAGATATCAGTCCTGAAATGACATCTTGGTTTCAGTCACTTTCCCACCACCATAACATAGCTTCTCTGTCTTTTTTTATAAAGTATGAAATGTGGGGCAGAGGTAGTAAGACAAAATCTGTCCCATAATAATTGCTACATTTCGTGTATGAAATGTGTATTCGAATGTAACAACTATTATTGCGACAGATAGTTATACGTTTGATAATCTGAGGATAAAAACTGCCCCCACCAAAAAATAAAAAATGATCAATCCTAAAACACTTTAACTGGATCCTTCAGTGCTGACAATTTTGGAAGTTTTTCTTGGAATTGTCTAAATGAACATTATCTTTTTATCAATGGACTATGAAGTGGAATCCTTTTCATTCTAATTTCCTTAGATTTTGGCCTTCTCCAAATAGAATCTATTTCTAAATATTCCCAGTTTTGAGATAATTCAAATTGCATCCCTTTTTATGAGTGGAGATCATAACGTGAATAACATTTGCCTGATAGCATTAAGTCTTTGCATCATTAAATAGTCCTCTTTACCCCACCAAACAACAGAATATTAAAGATTATATCTGAATTGTTTTTTCCTTTTTTTTTTAAATTACTTATTTAAATTGTTTATCAGCTATGGGTTAAATAGCAGGATAAACTGGGTCTTATGGTCTTGGTTGGCAAGCAGTCTACTGCGGAAAGTAACTATTGCAGGAATTATTCTGACAAGTCAATCAGGAATCGAAAAAGGTAGGATCACAAAATGGTACCTAAGGAAAGAATCAATTTAAAATTACAGCTGTTGATTTGATAGTTTATTTATATACAATACTGTGTATTTAGGTATCAAATACTTTTGAAGGCAAATATTATTAAAAACGATACATTGTGTGTTGATTGAGTTTCATGATTGTCTCTTTCAAATTACAAATAATGCTTCTTGAACAAGTAGGAAATTCTATGAGAAACTGTCCAAAGTTCATTTTGGAAAAAAGTACAATAAATATGGTCCAAGCATTTCATTTATCAGGGTAGGTAGAGGTAATTGGAGTTTCATAGAATGTGTTTTTTTTTATATATTTATGTATTGTGTGTATATAAACTCAACTCTCGAAGTTTCGTTCACCACTGTTATGGCCAGGTATTGAACTCCCATCTCTTTGGCTGAAGTCACTTGATTACTTTAACCAACACTTATCCACTGGGCCATGTGTACTTGAAGACGACAGTCTAAACAACGTAAATAGTTACAATACGTTGTCTCAGAAATATAGTGTTATTTTGCTGTTCTTTTATTTATTATTTTTTTTTTAAGATTTATCTATTGTTATTAGGAAAAGTTATTAATTAATACTCAATATACACAGTGAACATGATAAAAAAACTGAAAATAAATCTTATGTATTGATACATCTCATCTATTGATAAAAACAAAACCCCTCACTAACTTAGACAGTAGAATCATCCTTGAATATTGTGGTTATTTCTATAAAAGTATACAATAAATTATCTATATTCTGTTTAGTCAGCTTGATTAGTTTGCATATGATTCACTTTAATATCTGTCATAAAATACAATATTAAAGATTTCAGCCTATAATCCATTAATACACAATGTACATTAAATGGGATAATACTAATGATTTATCAAGTTTTCATCTCTTTTTCTATTTCTTCTTTTCAGAGTATAACTGTACCAAATTTTCGGTATACAGGTGCCCGGATATGTAAATACTTGTCCCAATTAGAAAAAATTGGCGTTGAATTCAGGACTGTTTTGCTCAAAAGGTAAGGTTTTTTTTTTTTTTTGTTGTCTGGGTGAGGAGTTTAACATTATCTACAGTTGGATTGTATTGTTTTTATCACTTTTCAACTGTTGTCTTCTTCAGGTGTCTGTCAATCAGGCCATTCCATAAGGAATTTTGAACTAAACCCTTTATTTAATCAATAGATTTTTCTTGTCCTACTTTTTATGCCTAGTGATAAAAATTAAAGGTTTCAGTTCAAAAATTCTCTGAAGGTTACTTGGATTGACAAACTCTGAAGAAGTCCAGAGAGCAAAATGGCTGAAACGTTGTGACCACAGTATAGTTGAAAACATTAGTCTGAATGTAAATGAATTCTAATTTATGCAGGTAAGAATCTTTTCTCCCCCCCCCCCCCCCATTTATGAAACCAATTTATCCTTGCAAGTATTGTTGGCAAAGATGATGAACGATACTATGATCTATCTTATATACTTTCTTATGTTGGAAATTGTCTGAAGGAATACGAAGAAAAGAATTAAACTGCTATTGAAGATAAAGTGACGTAGTATCAGATAATTTCATCCAGTTCACCGGTTCTCAAATTTTGGGTCATTTATCTTGGGTTGTGACTTTGGTAATAAAGGCATTTTAGTTATAGCTTAAAATGTTCTAGACCCCAACACTTGGTGGAGAGGGAAGAAAAGAAAACCAAAAAAAAAAAAAAAAAAACAAAACCTAGAAAGATGCCTAAGCTTGTAGAAAAGCAAATTTAATTGTCAAAATCTTTGTAAGAAGAAAAGAATAGAGAAAACAAACATTGTCTTCAAATCCAAAAGTGATATATACGAGAGAGTCTGACTTCTGATTGTTCTGTTACCATTTATGTGGAATAGGATTTTAACTGCATACAACATGGAAAATTTTAGCTAGTGCTTGCCATCCCCCTTCTTCCAGACTTGTGGTTTGCACAGTCAAAAACAAATCCATGCATTGATTTTTGTTTCCAAAAGAAAAACTTATGCATTTTTGTCATTAGTTTATTGCTAACTCATTTTTAATTCTTGTTGCAATTTCTAATTGCTACTAAGTCATTAAAGAATATATAGGATATAGTACATTGGTGAATTTAGTGTAGAAACTTTTTATTATGGATAGGATAGGTAGGTGTAATTTTTGGACTCTGGGTAATCAAGTGATATTTGTATATAAAGTTTGGAGTAATGGAATTTAAAAAAAAAAATTAAAAAGAAATGCTTGAGTACTGCTATTTGGGATAAAGGAAGAATTAACTACAAAATAATTTAACATGCAAAGAAGCTAAAGTACTGAACAAGATGTTATTTCTTTTAAGATTTATTACTGGTTTACCATTTTTGATAGCAAAGTGTGAAATTGATATCAAGTCCTGACTTATGTTTTCACATGTTATTCTTAAACACATTGGGTCCTAAGCTTCATTTCCCTTATTGTCCCAATACTATAGTTTTGGTACAAGCAAGTTTAACGTATATGAGGCAAGGATATCATAGGTAGTATTTGTTACCCATGACCCACCTGAATCCATTTTACAACCCAGATTCCCTCACAACCCACCCATGGGTCGCTGGAAAATTCCTAATATACAAATATTACACTGACACTAACTTTCATTTCTATATTTGAAAATATTTAAATTGGAAAAAAAATGTGATTCTGGTTAACCATGATCTCAAAGGTAATAAATCATAGCACCCAAATCCCAATAATCCACCTAAAAAAAAAGAAATTGGAAAACAAGCCACTGGAAAGTCATATGGGCCTTGCAGACATACCACTATTACTCACTGGTGGGAGTAAATGTGTTAAATAACTTTTCCTAAGTATTACATTAATTTTGAATTTCTATACTGATCATTTTTAACAATGACAAAAGATCCTATCAGCCAGTTCATGTCTAGCAGAATCTAGTGTTTATTTTAGCTTACCCATGCCATCAGACACACTCAAATCTTCTAAGTAATGAAACTTTCCCTATCATGCAACAGATGTACAGTACTTCTCACAAACATTTACTTATAAGTTAGCATCATGTTGGTCAAACCTGAACAAAACATTATCAAGCAAACAATACAAATGAACTCTTTCAAAAACACTAAGCCAAACCATATTCTTAACCTCTTAGAGGAAATCAAACTTTATACCAAAATATAAATATAATTATATAAACTACATAAAATCTTGAAAACTGAAAAAAGGAAAAAGAAACCTTCAGACTTCATAAAGATCCCTACTAAAAATAACAAGGCAAACTCTAATAACTAACTTGTATGATAAACTGAATACAAAATAAATTTTCTCTAATAACTGAATAAAAATAAAACTTACATCAACTCTAACCCAAAATTCTCATGATTCAAAACCTTTATCTGTCCTTAAATGACCCTATGGCTATTAAGATGGTTGAATAACACCATACAGAATGTTCTTGGGTTACGCTGGACCTAATGTACAGTTTTGTGGTTATGGCACCATCTCCCATAATATAATACGTTGTCACGTGGTGCTATACGAGGAAGATGGCATTGTTTCTTCACCAGCTGTACACCGTATTGGATTGTGCTACATTTTGCAGTCTCTTGTTGTGTGCGTGTTTTTTTTTTTTTTTTTTTTTTCCTTCATTATGGCTCCCAAGTATAAGGCAGATTTGTGGGTGCTTATGTAGGTGAATTCCAACCTATGTTGAAAATCAGGTTATGTCACACTGTAGGGATGGATCTCCATAAGTCAAGGATCCCCTATAGTGGCTGTTGAGATGGTTTAATAACCCTATAGTGGATAAGAATAAACAAAACCAAACCCATGCCATTCAAAAGTGACTCTATATTGAAAATTGATATCTTTATAAGCCCTTGTTATTGTTTTCAAATATGTCTTTTTTTTTTTTTTTTTTTTTTTTTTTTTTTTTTTGTATTTTACTGAGTTGGTCTTTTCACCTTTTATTACAGCAAAATAGTTGCAAGTAATAAAAATCATAAATATCTATAGCTTTATTTAGTCATTTGAAGTGTTTTTTTTTTTTTTTTTTTGTTTTTTTTTTTTTTTTTCCACCACCATTATTTCTGAAAGGAAAATATTGACCTGTCATAATGGAAAATTTGAAAACCACCTCCATATTATTTTATTACTTTCCTTGAATATAACAAGGAATTGGATAATTCTATGCATTTGGATGGATCCTGTGATGCCTTTTGACAGGCACCAAAAACAAAGAAGAAAAAGCAGTTAATGTATTAGCATAAATCTTTGTATAATGCATGTTAACTAAATTTAATTGTCGTTCAGCTTGTGAGACTATTTTTTTTAGTTGTGCATAAAAAGTAAAATTCTTTTAACCTTTTAGCACTCTGCATTATTAATATTACTTCCCTTTCTCCTGCAATCTTTTTTAAGACCTGTTAATTGCAGTATCCTTATTGTTAATTTCACTCAAAGTTGTTTTCTGTTGCCATAGCAGGATATAACAACACAACTATAAAATTAACACTATTTAGGGATCAGTCACCTCCAGTGGCAGGATAAGCATTTTGTACAGCAAATGAAGTCCAAGTGATAAAGGTTAAACTTCACACTGAATTATTTGTTGGTGCAAACCAGTTTACTAAGAATATATTTTTTGTATCTAGGAGAAGATGTCGATTTTATATTTACTTGTATTACAAATAAAGATTGTGAGAATTTTAAACTTTCTATTATATTCAAACTGCAAGTGTTGTCTATATATGTAAATTTTATTGTTTTATTTGATAATCTCTTCTGCCTTTGACTTCAGATGTCAAAAAGAACATTCAGAAAAAGAGAAGTTGATATCAGATGAAAAGACTATCCCAAGGCTTTGTGGCTTTTCTTTATTCCTTGCTGAACTTTTTCTTTTGTTAGAGGTAAGGCGATTTTTTATTTATATCTTTCCTCACCACTTTTAAATCAGAACTCTATTAATGAGAATTTAGTCTTAGTTTTTGTATATATCGATAACTAATCAATTCAATTTTTGGTGCCTTTTTAAGTATTATAAATAAAACTTTCTAAAAGTTAAAACAGGGTCTGTACCATAATTTCTTGTGTATAATATGACTTGAGTATAATATGACAGTGTTTTTGAAGCTGACAACGGGGTGGGGGCGATAAATTACATAATGCAATCATGTAGTACAGCTATCTACGTAATTTGTATTTGAAAATTTGTAAGATATTATCCATTAAAATTTTGATATCATACATATATCTCACTAAAATGTTTCCAAGATATTAAAGGGATAGAAATGAGCTGAATGCTTCGCTATTGTTTCTTCTGATTTCCTTTTCAAAAACTTATTTTTAAATTTTCATAGAAAGGTACTTTGTTGTAACATTTTAATCAAAGCATTACCAATCTTGTGACGTCCTTGTGACGATAAACTACATCCAACAGCAAGGCCTCTGATCAGGAGGTTTTGAGGAGTGTAGAACCACCACTTAACCAACCTGACCTGGGGTAGTAGCACCTGTTAGGGTCCAAGCTATAGGCAAATAATTAACTCCCAAACTGGGGTCAAAACACTATGAAAGTATAAAAATAGGTTTTAATCCCAGCAATACATTTTTGTAAAAAAAAAAAAATTACCAGCAATAAAAATCTTGTTGGCATTAAATAACCTATTGAGGTTGATATGCTGTAAAACAAAATAAGCCAAACAATCTTGTGTATTCCCTTTTATTTGTTTCACTCAATTTTGGTGAATTTCTTGTCTTTGAGACAAAAGGCATTTAATTATGCTGATTCCTAAAGAAGAAATATTGCCGACATACCGTATATACTCGCAGATAGATCACACTTTTTTTTTTTACCAAAAATTTCACAAAATATTGGGGTACAACCTATCCACTCAGTATAGATATAAAACAACACTACCTTGTCATTATGATTTCTGAGAAATCGGAAACGATACCCATAAACACTAAAACTGTTTTTTCTCTGTATAGAAACAGTTTATCTACCATATCCTGACTCACTGCTTTAAACTTACCTCATGTTACTAGATTCACATATCAATTACAATAAATAAAATTATAAAATATTCATTGATTCATCAGTAATTTATCATTAATATATTTAATGCTTTGAAATAGATTTTAAATTGTTCTACATCTAAATTACAACTGAAGGATGCTACAGATTTATTTATTTTTTAACCTGGTGTAATGGAGAATTGGGTCAACTCAATAAAAGACATAGAGTATTTGTATGTGATATAGACCTGATGATGACTTACTATAATCCAGTTGTATTATCTGTTTAGTGAGTAAATTGGAACATATATTCAAGAGTGTTCCATTTTTCTTGTCAGTGTATAATAAATATGATTTCAATGTATAGTAAATATATAAATATTGTACATTATAAATAAGGACTTCATAATCGAGTATTTTAGGGTAAAATCCCAATTTTACATATTTTTTTTCTGTCTACTCATTTTTTTTAGTTATCAAGCTTTTCTCTTTTGTAATTTGTCTTGGTTTCTAAAGCTTTTGTTTATCTAACATTATATATATTTAAAAAAAAGCAAAGAAACATTTGGAGCTTCTAAAATACTTAATGTATGCAATATTTATATCTGTACCTTACAAATGTTCCAAAAGTTGTCATATCCAAAGGTGGTAGTTGAGATGGGCTCCCACTGTCTATAAAATGCCTTCCTGGCATGTGTCTCAAATAACTTATGACAACTAAGTTCAACTCCAAGCCAGTGAAGGTAGGCTACAGATGCCTCATTACCAAATGCTTTGGGTAGACAGAGCTTGGGAATACAGTTCATCTATGAGAAGGAAAACTCTTGATTTTAAACCTCTGCAATCAATCCAGTCATTCCAGTTTTACCAATTAAGCACTAAATTTTGGCCAAGCAGAGTTCTAGCTTTAATTCATGAAATAGGCATCCATTTATCTGTCAACTTAAAATTGTATGCGATCATTGAAATTCACTTTATAATCTTTGCTTTTTTTTTTACTTTTTAAGGTGGAAATCACTGGCATCAGTGAGAAATACGCACCTTTAAGAAATGCCCTCCATTCCTTATTGGAACTGCTCTTGAAAAACAGTAATAACCAAACCGTGAAATGTGCCACTCAACTTATGAAGGTAGGTTATGTCTGTATTTTGCTGAAGAGATGATGTTTCAAGTTGGGTTTCCCTATGGGTTGTGGGTGTAATGGATACCAGTTTTAAATGAGAAATCGAAGAGCTTAGTTCAATTTCTAGTCAGATTTGTTGCAGTCACTTATGTACAAATATTCTAGCTTCTCTCCTGCTTGGCTATGAGTTAAATATTATGACTTGTATTTTTTAAAAAAAAAAAAAAAAAAAAAAAAAAAATGTATAATATCAAGCCAAGCCTTGGGAAATGATACCTGGGCTACAAAAAGATGAGAGGAGGTGGTCCTAACCAAGCTTTGTATAGGACACATCACTCACCAACACCTATTCAAAAATGAAGCTTATAGCCATATCGTCTTGAAACACTGGTTCTCATCTAATCACTGACATTAAACAACATTGATTCTGATCACTACCTAGATGAGTGACTGCTTGTAAGTACTAGGTGCTGTAAGCTTGGATATCTGGTGTAATTGATAACAACTTTGAATTGTTAGTTTGAGAGCTAATTCCAATCAGGTTCATTACATTCATATACACACTTGAGAAAGGTATGAATTTCTGTACAGTTGATATTTGGAAAAGTTTTACAAGTTTATTACAATTCGTCTTTACAAGTTGTATCCGGGGAAAATCATTCTTATATAATTTAATCCCTAAATTATTAATACAATATTCACTCACAAAAAAATATTATTTTCACCGTTTAGTCCACAAATTGTGTATGTATTGATAATCTGTAGTGAATTCCAACAAGCCAAGAACTACAAAGTAAGGAAATGTTTGAAAATATCAAACCATGTGAGATTTTGCAATTTGAAAAGGAGATGGGACTTTATAATAGAAGTTTATAATTTATTTCTTTATACTTAAAAAAAAAAAAAAAAAAAAAGTCCAACAATCTATTTTTAAGGAAAAAATCTTTATTACAGTGCCTCTTTATGCAAATTGTGTCTGGGAAAGCAGAAATTGTTAATACAATATTCATTTAGAAAAGAATTATTACACATTTTAAAAATAATAACTCCTGAATAGTTAAGCTGTAGAAAAAAAAAAATCTATCAATCAATCCTTTAGAATGTATTGCAACTATCAACTGAACTCCATGAGAATCTTATTTGACACTTAAAATTCTGGGAGGTCGGCACCAATTTAATAAAAGAATTTCATGCTTGAAAGAATAAAGTCTGTCAGAAAAGCTTGAGGACAGGCAACTAAATATTAATTTTATTTACATTTTTTTTTTTTATCTTTTTTTTATTTTTTGAATTCCATATTTTCTCTACATTGCTTGGGTAAAAAAAAAAAAATGACACTAATAATTTAAATTAATGTAGTTTGTTTAACCTTGTAATCAGCACGTAAATATCAATTCTCAAAGTCTCACTGCATTTGTGGTGAGAGTCTCTCTGTTTTATCTGTGATGATGTGGTCATATATTATAGCAGAGTATACATGGGGCTTACATCATGCTTAAATACCTGATCACATATGATCACTAAAGTTAAGCAACACAGAGCCTGGTCAGTACCAAGATGGGTAACCATTTGGGAATACCAGGTGCTGTATGCTTGGATGTGCATGTGGTGTAATGGATAATGTCTTGGAATTTTTAATCAGGCAGCATAGTTCCAATTCTCATTAGACTAGTTATAATCACTTACATACAAATAACATTGGGAAAGGTATAAATGCACCTCCTCTTTCTCCCAGCTATGGGTTAATTAGTTGTATCATTTTATCATTATCTCAAAAAAATTCTTACAATCAAAAAAAAAAAAAAAAAAAAATATTTTCTGGCTTTAAATAACCTGCAGGGATTGATAAGCTTTAGAAAAATAATCGGTCAATCCATATACATGGGGCAGCTTATAGTGAGTTAAGAGCTAATATTTATATGGCAGGTTGAATGCTAAAGAGTTAAGGTATGTTTTATGAAGCCAGAATGTTCGGCTATTAAATAAAAAATATTTTTGTGTCTTATCTATGATAAATTTTTTTTTTTTTTTTTTTTTAAATCAATCATGTATTTGGAAGTCATAATATACCAGGGATGTTTCCATGGTGGTGAGCATCAGCCATTGGTTTTCCAAATATCCTGCCCTTTAAAGTCCTCAGAAAAAATTGGCAAAATTTATATTTTTACAGTATCTCTTAAGGAGCTGATTTATTTATTTTTTTTTGCCAATGCCATAAGTGTCGAAAAAGTCAAAAGTTTATAAATATCATTTTAACTTTGTGTTGTGATGAACTTGAAGTATTTATTTATTTTGTCTTCTGTACTGCAATCCTTTCAATAACTCAAAACATTTTGTTCTAATTTACAGATTGTGTTATATAGTTTTTATGATGTATTTTTAGTGTCATGTCTGTTGAATTTAGAATAGTGATTTTTTTATTTTTTTTTTTTTTTTTTTTTTTATATTGATGCACATTTGTCTGCTTTGAAATATCTGAAACAAAAGTTTTGTTTTGGCTCATAGCAATAGACACATTTCCTTCAGCTTTCATTCTTCCTGCAATTTGTGTATGTGTATATATATATATATATATATATATGGGGTGTGTGTGTCTTTAAACAAGTTTAATTAAAAAGAACTGACATGCTGTCTAATTTTTTTTATTATATTTTTCCAAATCTTCAGATATGGTTTTGAGTATTGTGCCCAAAGTTGTGGATAAACTAAGGTTCATATTCCCAAAGAATATCAGGATGTAAACAAAGGAATTCTAACTATCACACAGACATCACTTGATAAGGTTGATGACTGCAAAAGTACTTGAACAAAAATAACAAAATATAAACTTTAGACAGTTTATCCACAATTTTGTGCACAATACTCAACATCGTATATAAAAATTGGAAAAAAAATGAAACCAATCTTGTTGCTTCTTTTTAATCAAACTTGTATGAATAAATACTTGCCACCTAAATATATCATATATCAGGGTGAGGACTTTCTGTAAAATAATTGATTTGCTGTATCATAATTCAACAAACTTAAAAAAAAATAATGAAGGTTTTAAGTCGGTTTATTTTTAAAATAATGTCACCCGCAGCACAAAATTTCTAAAATAATATATAGTAGTACAATGACTTCTTGGAACCTTCTAGAACTTGTTTTTGTTTATTTGTAAGTTAGTATGTTACACTATAATTATAAACTGTTAAAAACATTAAAAAATAAGTAGATACTATCCAATTACATCATTAGCAAATTAAGAAATAAAGCTTCTTAAATTTATTTTATTTTTTTTTTTTTTTTTTTTTTTTCCCACCCTTATTGCATATATGGTAAAATTGAATTTTCAGTTTGGGGGTAACCTTTTCAAGAACTAAAACAAATTAATCCCTTTTTCATTACTTTTGAACAAAAGTTCATTGATTTATGACACCAGAACACAGTGTACAAAAAAATGTCATAACTCATATGAGGGTGTATCAAAAATACTCTGACAAACTTTGGTGGGGGGCATGTTCCTCACACCAAAACAAGGTAAGATGTCCATATAAACATATGTCCAAAAGACCATTGTTGTCCCTCAACACATCAACTCATAACAAATGTTCAAAATGTCCTCCGCTTGCTTCTATACACACATGCACCTGGCAGACCCTTTCAAATAATCTCACACAGTATAGAATATTTTCACAGGCCCCTTTGACGCATTGATGGAGTGTCTCTGCATTATTAATTTCTGCTGCATAAGCCAATTTTTTTGGTGGCCCTATTTGGCAAAAGTTCTCCCATTGTGAGTGATCAGAGAGCAAAAGACCCTGCACATGTTGCAAATGATATGGATACAAGAACAGATCTGTGGTACTGTGAGATGTACAACATGCTAGGGTCACTTATGTGTGCTGATACTTGGAACGTCTACGACAGCCTGTAGAACGTGTTCTTCATGGTCAAGTGTATGAGTGGATCTTGGTCTTCCTTGATCCATAGTTTGTGGTGCTACAGATCTGTTCTCAGTAATGCCACAATAAACAACAGTCAAGGTTGAATGACTTAATAACCCAGAAAAATGTTTTTGATACACCCTGTGTGTGTGTGTGTGTGTACACATGCATGTGCATAGTACAAAGAAGTTCTTGGTCAGCTCATTTCCAAAATCTGACCAAACATAAGAACCTACTTTTCCTTTTTAATCCCTTATTGCTTGGCCTGCTCATTTCTTGCTTCTGTTTAAGGTAAATACAAAGTGTGGCACAAATACCTTCAACATAATGGCAAGACTTTAGTGCCAAGTTTGTCTTCATGTAGCTAATGTCTTGTGGGAAATATTTCTCCTACACTATGTAGAAATATTTTCCCTAAAAACAAAACAAAACGAAAAGCACCCTTAAATCTGTGTAATAGTAATGTTTTGGGGGGATTTCAGCCTGATTAGTGCTATGTGACAATAATTCTTACATTTTGTAATTTATAAATTGAACAGTTTAAGAACTTTTTTCTATATTTCATTGATGATTATTTGAGCATATATTGCTATAGACATTTCTTTTCCAATTTCTGTTATTGTTTGTGCATGCCTACACTAAAGTCAGCACCGAGTGTTGACGGTCTGTTTCATGTTTGAATTCAATCTTCAGACCTGAAGATTGCCACTTAGTGTCCAATTTTATATTTTTATATTGACATCTGGTTAATCTCTGCTATTGAGCACTCTTACCTATAAATATAGCATACTGTAAAACTATATATTTATTTCATCATATCTATATATATATATATATATATACACACACAATTATACTATTTTTAAAAATAGATGTCTACTTGGTGGTGGGTCTACTACGAAACTAATGAAGCTTGATTTTTCAAAGTCCCTAATTCCAGTGGTGCCTCAGAAACATTATTTTCAAAATGGCTAACACTCTGTATACAGGTTAAGTAATACCTGTCATATTAAAGCTTTTGATAATGTCTGTATAAGAAATCCTGTTTACAGTCATTTCTGAAAAAAAAAAAAAAAATTCTTTGTTTATTTTTTTAGCAGGGCACATTGAATAATTTTTCAAAACTTTAATTAGCTTGCAGGTGCCACCATTGAAGAGACAAAACTTATTGAAAATAAAACCCAGCAATCATTTGCAGACATATATGAAATGTTGAGTGAACTTAAAGAATCGCCTAAATTAGACAAGTAAGTCCTTTTATTTTCCCCTCTTAGCCTCCCCTGCATGACTTGATCAGTGTTGTATGCTGCATCAGTTCTTAACCTTTTCCTCGCTACTGTACCTCTTTTCAAAATTTACATGTTTGCACCCACTAAATTAAATAACAATGGTAAGTGGAGTGGAGCAGTCTTAATGTGGTTGTTTTGTTGACTTTGATCAGCACCATCCACCAAAAGTAAGTTGCGTGGGAACAGCCAAGCGGTGATCGCCATGCCTGGCCCTCAAAGCTGTCAAATTTCAGCTTGCAGGTTTCTGGTCTCTACAACTATTGCAATTGCATCTAAATATTTAAAAGCCATCTAGAATATAGATATATATAGGTACAATGATAAATAAATGCATTTATAAAATTTGGGGCCCAATGAAGCTTTAAAGGCATAAATTATTTTTATTATCTTGTTAACGCCTGTTCACCATAACATCTCTGAACACTTGCTACCCCAATATACTATGTTGAGAATTGCTGTTTATTATTGCAATTGTTTTATAAACTGTAATTATAACTGCAAAACAATAATATAACCTTTGTTATTCTACTATAATTTACTTTTTACTTAGTATTCACACCCATTGGTTCCTGTGTGATTGCGGCAGCTAAGCAACATCAAGCCTGGTCAGTATCTAGATGGGTGACTACTTAGGAATACCAGGTGCTGGTGATGCAGGGATAATGGCTCAGAATTTTTAATTTGAGAGCCAAATTCCAATTCCTGTTGTATTCATTATATTCACTTACATGCAAATAACCTTGGGAAAGGTATGAACAACCTCTTCTCCCAGCTATGGGTTAATTAGTAAGAATTTTATCAATAGATTTTTATTATCTCAAAAAATAAATATGTACAATCTAAAAAATATTTTTTGGCTTTAAATAACCTGTAAAGGCTTGATAAACTGTAGAAAATGAATGAATCCATCAAAAACTAGTGATATCAGTTTCAATGTTTTACTATAATTAAAAAAACGGTGAATGTTAGACTGTGCTATAATCTTGTGGGATATGACAGTTATCAATTCTCATATCTGCAATCAATTGTGATAGTTTGTTTCAACAGCTTCAAAATTGGCAGATCTAATTTTTTTGGATTTGTGGCATAATGTTAAAGATCCTTTGACTGAAATGAAATATCTCCCATTTCTGATAACAATCAATACTCATCCTAGTAAGTGTTCAATAACTTGTTTGCTATAAGGACAATGAATACCTTGTATGCTGAGGCTTGTAGCATTTTTCTTATGCAGGCAATACTGCAGTGTAGTAATTGTGTTTGTGTGTTCATTCATGATATGCCAGACATACTGACTTTCACAATGCTTGATTGGCCTTTTCGTCTTCTCAACGCTATGCACAATCCTTAAATAGACAATTTGCCATTATCCTAACATTGATGTATGAGTAATTTCTTACAATTAATCTCAAGTAACCAAAATTTTTTTATTGTCTGAAAACCAGGTGCCCTTAATTCAGGCAAGTGGTGCAAGACCTATAATTCACTGTAGAATTAGCTGAATGAAAATGTCTTGGCTGACTTGTATTTTATTAAAGAAACTATTAATCCTGTTAACCTATGTGAGGTGGGCTGGCTGGGGGATTGGGTGAATTTCAGTTATATTGGATTTATTTGATACTGCTGAGTTAAACGAGTGTTCAGTTGTTCTGTTCTATTTACTTACAGGTTTTTAAATGCATTTTTCTCTCCTTAATCTAGGCATTCTTCATGATTTTCTAATCTGCTTTAATTAGTTCTAATGCTACAAGCCTTCCAAAGGATATTCATTCAAAAATGGGGACCTCACCTGCTTACAATATACAAATGTTCCCTTCCTCCCTCCCTTTCTCCCTCTTATTTGTTCATTACGCTTTGCTGTTTTAATAATTCCTTGCTTTTTTTTTTTTTTTTTTTTTTTTTTTTGTAGGACTTCTCACCTCCTCATCAACTCTGTATTGAACCTGAAAGCCAAGAACTTTGACTGTGTGGAATCTGCTGCACAGCCTAATGTCAGTGCCTCTCCTGCTGCTGCAGAACTTGCGGCTGCTATGGCAGCAACTGATCTCCCTGTGAGCAACCACATTATTTACTCTTTGATTTGGCAAGTGATATTTGCTTGATAAAATGCTTATAAAATCCTAGTTAATTTTGGTTCTGACACTATTTGTGTGTGTGTGCATGTATAGATGTAACATATGGGTGTGTTTCTGACTTATCAAAAAGATACTGACTTGGGGATATCAACCCATTGTTCTACTAGGTTACATGTTACCAGTAGCCAGCCTAAACCTAATGTGACCAACAGATTTTTTATATATATATATAATCAATCCAACAAAGACTGAATTAGGTAAAATAAGCCAAGGAATTTTACAAAAAAAGTGTGTAATTTAGTAAGAATTGCTATGCAGACCAATCAATGGAGCGGCACAAATAAATGTATTTCTTGATTTCATGGAATTCTGAGAAAGGATTGCTTGAGGCTTTGAAGTTTGCTAAGGGCTTTGTTGATATGCCACCTGAATAGGTAGAGATAATTTTGCATTGTTGTAAATCTGTGTTGATCTACAATGGTGAAGCATGGATTAAGAAATCAGGCAAAGGTGAATTTTATCCCACAAAATGTTTGACAGTGCTGAGGATTTGGAATTAATGGGCCTGTATATTTTAAATAAGATCAACAAAATAGTCCACATAGACATCCATGGGCTGCATAGGGATGATGAGCTGATGATAATGATGGACAACAGATGAGTAAACAGCAGAATTAGAAAACAACTATTTAAACTTGAAAGTCTAGAATTTGAAATTGAGGTCGATATGAACAAAAAAGTTGTCCGATATTTGAATGTCGAATTTGATCTGCAAACTGGCAGTGTCTCGCCCGTTGGGTTTTACGTATGTGAACACTGGATCTAACCACTCTGTGAGTGTAATCAAGTACATCCCTAAAGGACTAGAGTGCAGGCATACCAGAAATTCTTGTAGAACCATTTTTGAAGGAAAAAAAGATAGTGTATGAAAAAGCATTGAAAGAGGAGGAACATAAAACTAAATTTGAATTCAGATCTCAAATGAGGAATGAAAGTGGGGGGAAAAAGAAGCATTATTTGGTTTAACTCCCTCCCCACTTAATTTAGAGGTGAAATCTAACATAGGGAAAATATTTTTCAAGTTACTTGATAAGCACTTAAGAGTTCTGTTACACAAGGTGTTTAATAGAAACACAGTAAAATTAAGTTATATCTGTACTAGTAATTTAGATAATACAATAAAAAGACAAAACGCCAAGAATTTCAAGGATAGCATGCAGCAGAATATGGTGGATAGAAGTAACTGTAAGGATGTCCACTGGATGGTGTTCGTAAAACAACAAAGTGGAAATGAAAGCTGGAGATGGCCAGAGCAAGATATATGTAGTGTGTACTGAAGATATCTTCAAAATGAGATGGTACAATCACAAGTCATCATTCAGAATAGAAAGCCATAAAAATTGTAGAAGAATGGTCAGCCATGTGTGGGAATTAAAGGGGAAAAATAACAAAAGTCCTAATGTAAGCTGTAGCATACTGCAGAGAGTCAAGCCTTACAGTAAAGGTAGTAATGTTTGTAGGCTGTGCCAGGAAGAAAAACTAGCAATAGTAACATATCCAGACCAAGAAAAGCTGTTAAATGAAAGGTCTGAGGTTATGTTGGGGTGTAGACACACTAAAATTATATTTTGGGTTTGTATGAACCAAGATGAAAGTACACAATTTTTTTTTTTTTTTTTTTTTTTTTTTTTTTAATCCTCATCTCACCCAACTACCCCATTTTTTTTTTTCTTCTGTCACACTTTCTGTTGTGGGCACATAAAATAAGCCAGTAAAGCATTAGAAAATTAACTAGCATCTGCTGCCTGACGAGACCTTAATGGTTGAAACCATAGTAGCAGGTGATGATTCTTAATATAAAGTTTTGGATGTTTTAAAGATTTTGTTTTCTAGAACTCCAATATTGGAGCTGGTTTGACCTCTCCAGGGCGCAGATGGTATATGTAGGCTGTGTGCTGCCCAGACCACATGCCCCCCCCCCTTGCACTCTGTAACAACAAAATTCAAAGGAACAATAATAAAAATTCAGCAAACTTAGTATTTTTTTTTTTTTCATTTGTTTAAATAACCCAGTACAGTTGTATGAAAATTCTTTCAACTCCGCTCAACTAGTAGTAATGGGAAATACCAACAATTCTGACTTACAACTGAATTTTGTCAGAATTTCTTTCTATACTAAACTAAAAAATAAGCAAAAATTGTTTTCATCTCATAAATGCAGAAACGAAAACAAATTTTTACTACATTACTTAAAAATTGAAAACAAACAATAATAAACAAAATAAGTAAAATGAATTAATCCAGTCAAATAAATAAATTAAGTAAATATTAAACAAATTAACAAACCATGTACACACAGATAAACACAAAAAAATGCAGTAATAACAACCAACAATAAAATAATCAGTAAGAAATAAAGTTAGCTAACAACACTATAAATAGCTAAAAAAAAAAACTACATTTTAATTCACTGTTTCTTTTTCCCCACGCATAGCTGTTAATGTCCACCAAAATAAGTTAGAATAACTTAATAGTCTAGCCACAATGCATCACTGACCTGTAAATATAAATAATCAAGCAAAACACAATTCACATGGCCTGTTAATTGGGTTTAGCATGAAACAATCACCTCTGGATGTTGACTTGAATGTCTACTTATACACAAACTCCAGGAGTAGGCTGGGCCTTTACAGCCATCTGTCATCAGACAATCCCAATGCAAACGGATGTCACCAAATTATATATATAATTTTTTTTTCTGAAATTTTCTAAGTAGCATCCACCACTTTGAAGGGAGATGCAAGTGTAAATCAGTGGATGGGGGACTTTTCAGATAAAATGGCAAGAAAACCAGATATGGAGTGTATCTGCTTAATGGTCTATATTAACTCATGCTTGGTATTGGGAGAATGCATTCTGGTTCACCCTTAGTTGAAGACAAACTATCCTTCACATAGTTTTGATGCTGCCTGTTTGTATTGCCAGTTACACATTGGGATGTGTAGATAGTTGGAAAGTTGGTATAGAGAGAACAAGCTGAGCTGATAGATGAACACAACAAAAGTTATCCCAAGTATCCTCCTCAATTAGGCAAGGCTTTGAATAAAACATCTAAATGGGAACATTTTCTCATTTCTCAACGTGGTGTTTACATTTTTTTTTTTTTTTTTTGTTGTAGACATGCAGTAGGCTTTTATCAGTTTTCAGTTGCACACTGATATGAATAAGAATTGAGATGCAGCATGGGTTAATCGTTGGCTGAGCAGGTGCCATGTATTTTTTTTTTTTTTTCTCCTTCAAAATTGATTTTTAAAAGTAATAATCATTCTTCTTAAAAAGCATCTTGTTTACCAAAAAGAAAATGATCTTCTTGCAGAATGAACCTGTCTTTTTCAATGAGAAAGGCCAGCAAATAAGCCGAGTGGAGGCTGGTTACTCTCTGGAAGATGACTTGTCTCTTCTCATAGAAGAAGTTGATCTTGATGCTGCTGATCAACTTGATGAAGAATATTATGATGAAGGTGAACAAAGGTTAGTTTTTCTTTTACTTAATATCATATGATAATTCTTCTTGTTCATTTGTTTTTGTTATTAAAACTTTTAACAAATTCCTTGTCATATTGGCTCCTTCTACTGAGGACATTTTAATGCCTTCAAAAACACTTTTAATATCAATCTCTCATTAAATGAGACATTTCCCATGTATGGCTGATCCAAATAGTTCTCATTTACATTGATGCATTCTAATAAATATGAACAATTAAAATCTTTAGGCAAGGTAGTTAGAAAAGTGTATGCCTGGTAGAACTCTTAACGTGTGGTGGGAGTGCATTTATAAGCCTATAAGGTGGGTGGGTGGGTAGATTGCAGGGGCATGAACAAAAGAATAGCAGTCACTGATGGTAAAAAGGGAGAAGTACCAGCATTTATTTGAATTTTTCTCTTTTAAACTACCATTCCCTCATTTCCCTCCCTCTCTTCTGCCCTCTGTCTAGTCTGCCTGCCTGTCTCCTTTCATCCCCCCCCCGCCTCTGTCTGCACGCCTCCCTCCTTTCATCCCCCCCGCCTCCGTCTGCACGCCTCCTTCCTTTCATCCCCCCCCGTCTCCGTCTGCCCGCCTGTCTCCTTTCATTCCCCCAGGCCCCCATCTGCCCGCCTGTCTCCTTTCATTCCCCCCGCCCCCCATCTGCCCGCCTGTCTCCTTTCATCGCCTCTGACAGTCTCCAACAGTCTCCGACTGCCTTCTATCATCGCCTCCGTCTGCCTTCTTTCATACCCCTCTCCGTCTGTCTGTTTCTATTCCCTCTAGCTCCAATGGGTTATTTTGCTTTGTATATTCATGTCCTCCAGTCTACCCAAACATTATATGAATTAGGCAATTTTTGCTAAACAAGCAATAATTCAAAAACTGGGTAAACTTGTAGAATTGTAACTAAGGTCAGTTATTTTAATGGTTAGCCAATTCCAGTTGTGGCCTGCGATTAGATTAATTTAGCATCAGCTGCCAGTAAATAAGGGATATAACTACAGATTTTTTTTTTTTTTTTTTTTTTTTTTTTTTTTGATTAACTGAATCTTCAATCTTTTTCTTTCTTTCAGTTATGTGGAGAGTGTAGATGTTATGGACGATGAAATGATGCGCTGCTACGAGGAGTTTTTGCGGGACACTGAGAAGTAGGCAGTGTCTGCCAAGCCTCACTGCAATTATTGGTCACTCAACAGGATTTTTTGTTTTTTGAGTCGAGGAGGCCGCACCTACCCATCCTAAAACCATTCACCCACTTGGCCCATTCTTTTATTATTGTTACTCTCTTTCTCCATCTCCCTTCACTCTCATCTAAGACTGCTGTCTGCTGCACTTGTATATATGAAAAAAAAAAAAATCTTCAGTTTTGAATCTCAGCAGGTTACTCTTTAACACCAGTAGAGGCAGCAGTTGCAATAATAATTCTTTTTATGTTAGTATTCATATCACCATCACAAAAGAAAAAGGCTTTTTACATTGATGGCTAGTGTCTAGTTAATTACTCTTTTGTGCAAAGTACAATCAGCATTACATTAAGTTATAACAAATTTACAAAAAAATAATTCTTGTATTAAAGAAATTCTTTAGCTACTTGTGTCCCACAACTTTCATCAATCTCTCTTTTTTTTTTTTTTTTTTTTTTTTTTTTAATTCTGTTATCTTTAAGGAGCTGATTGAATCCTAACAATTTCTTTTCCTACAGGCTTTTTCCTTCAGCTTAGCCCTTACGAAAGGGATCCGTAAACTAAGCAAGAAATTTTTCCTCAAGGAAACTGAAGTCTGTATCCATATAATTATTAAAAAATTTCTATCCTGCTTTGTGATTTGTTAGGCGGGGGGATGGGGAACTTCTAACGGCCTGCTGTTATGCTTTGTTTGCATTGCAATATTGCATTTCCAGGTAGTTTTCAAATTATTCGTATCATTTAGCTGCTAAATAACCACTTTTCATCTTCCTTCCATTCCTCCACTCTCCCCGGATTCATGAAGATACCGTGTGTCAGTCATTCCACAAAACCATAGCCACCCCCTTACTTACCCTCCCCCACTGCCACTATTCCAAAACTTCCGTGGGTTCGGATTTATCTCTTGGCTCAATGAAATTTCCTTTTTTGCCCTTTCCCTGCCTCCTGGAGTAGGTGGGGTGGCACGCACCCCTGTCCTCTGGGTGTCCTGCTTTGGGTGTGTCGAATATATCTCCTAGAAACCCTTTTTGTTGGTTCAAGGATTAGGAGGTGTCACGTTTAGTTTTGTGGGGGGGTTCTTATTTTTCCCCCCCTGAAACTTACTGGTGAAGTAAGAAAAAAGTTAGCATTCCAGCAATCAATTGTGTCGGCTTTCTATATTTTTCATTTTTTTTGGTATTTTTTTTTTTTTTTTTTTTTTTTCTTTTAAGTAAATTGATCCCTCCTTGCCCGCTTTAGTTTATTTTTTTTTTTTTTCCAAATCTGGTACAAAATATTTTTCATGTTCGATTTAGAAAAAAGAGAGAAAAAAACTCAACAGAATAAAAATATCTCCTGTTAAGTTTTTTATACTGTCTATTATTGGACAATTTGCTAATTATGGAGATATCCTATATGCACACAAACTGTCAAATTTCCCTTTTCTTAAATTTAATGAGAGGAATGGGGGGGGGGCATAAATTATTTTGGTCTATTTAAAATTAGTTGTAAAATTATCAGAATGATGACCTCCAAACTCATTAGTACTGAAACTCCAAATTTTATATTTCTTGATTCTATTATGACTGCAAAATAAATTGTGTTTTTATATATATATATATATATATATATATATATATATATATATATATATATATATATATATGCTTTAAAAATAGAAAAAAAAAATACAATATCTCACATAGTTTTCTGAAGCCCAATGTTATCGTTTTCTTACTTGATTACAGTTTATAAGCTGTGAATCCCCCCCCCCACCTTTCCTCACTGTAAGAGGTTTAAAGCTTTTTGTTCCTTTCCAGCTTCAAATTTACTTTCAAAATGAAAAAAAGAAATTGTCCTTGGCAGTTAGGTTGAATTGTTTTCATCAAGAACACCCAGTCCTCTTTTACCAAAAGTGCAATAGAATTTTCTCTGGGTTTCACTGGGTATCGTAACAGTTGTTTCTCACTTGGTACTTAGTAAATCTAAGAATATGGATATTGGTTTAATTTGGTTCCCTGTTTTTTTTTTTTTTTTTGTTTTTTTTTTTTTTTTTTTGTACAAGTTGTCCCAGAAAATAATTGGTCACAGTTCACAGATGGGTTGCTGGAATAATGTCTTTTCCTGCCTCTCACTCACAAAAGAAAAAAGGTTTTACTTAGCGGCCCATTTTCCATTTACATTCAGACTATTGTCCTCATCCCTGTTGATATGAGGACAATAGTTAGTGTAAAGAATGATAATTCCTCATACCAGAAATTCAAGCAGATCAACATTTTCTAAAGTCTTAGAATTTTTCATTTTTCTTTTAGTTGGTCCATCCCAAGTTTTCCACATCAGTACAAATTTAATTCTTCCAATGATCGTTATGTTCTTCTCCCCCTCCCCTCAACCTCCTCATCCTCCCCTAAACTTCCTCATTAATAACAACACAACTAAAAAAAATCATAAAAATTACAAGAATTTAACATTTTTCAGAACTTGTGCCAAAAAAATAACTAGAACTACAACATTCAATAAATCAAGGAAAGTTCAAGTGAGTCATTTGATTGAACTGACTTGAGAGTTTTGCATCAAAATACTCATCAGGGCTGAATGGTTGATGAAGGCCTATTTTTCGAACTTTCATGATTTATTGAAATTTTTTTTTTATTTTGTGATGTAATTCACATCAATATCATTTCAAAAAGTATTTATTTTTATTTAATAAAAATTTGACTTAAAAAAACAAAAATAAAAAAAAAAAATTTGCTAAGATGGATCTCAGTATTGCAATTGTGAGACTTGAGGTTCCAAGGTTAATCTTGAATCTTTAGGGAGGCTTAATCCAAAGGATGGTTCTGAATTCTAAGTTTGAAAGTATGATTTTATATTTTGTTTTGAATTTCTAGTGCAGGACAATTTAAGCAAGTGACGGTCAAATGATATCAAACTCCTACTGCATTACATGCTTCTGCTAAATGTAAGGCTTTCTCATTAGAAAAATTGAAGAATTTTTGTGGTTTTTGTGTTCTAATAAATACCATTAAACTCTTTTGTTGACTGCAAACACCATTCCTCTTCCCTTTCATCTTTCAGGCCAGTCAAATGTGATGTTTGATGTGGGGGCTGTCTAGTGGACCCTACTTTACAAAATTGCTTGCGGGGAGGCTAAATCTTGCTGGTATATTTGTAAGATAGTTTTATTTATTTATTTTTACTTTCAATATTTCAAATGAATTTAAAATTCAGTCTTGTATTGATTAGACTGAATAGATGGCATCATGTCTAATAG